>CM060688.1:131127221-131727221 GCA_030686995.1 Artemisia argyi
ATGGGTCTAAAATGACATCGATTGATAAACCAGATATTTGTTTGTGGTTATTCTTGATTGCATAATAATTTTTGAAGTCGTGCCCCTATATATGATTGATGGTCTCATAATTACTAATATTTGTAGGAACTTAACGCGAGGCTTTCTGATTTTGGGTTAGCAAGAAAATGATCCAGTAGGAGATAACACACATGTTTTAACAAGGGTTATGGGAATAAGTAGTTATGCTGCTCCTGAATATGTAGCCACGGGTAAAAAGGTATGGTTTTACTTTTCAGGTCAACATCACTTTTGAACTTCTAATTTGGCACATGTTTCCTTTTATTATTTAACTTACATGAAAATTTAGTCCTATCTTAAGCTTTCTTAATTACTATATCAGCAATCCTGGTTTGATAAGTTGAATATAAGTATCACAGTCATAGGTCATTGTTCTAACCATCACAAGATGGACATCACAATTTGCATGTATGAGAATAAAGGTTACAGTACAGGCGGGTCGGGTGGGTTGGTTAACAAGTAATAATCGGTAACTTTGGTACTGTGTGTCGTGTCAAAACGAGCCAGGCTTTATCCATTTATTATGTACGTTGAGCTACTATTCATCTGTTTGTTCTTTTTTCCATTTAAGCCATTGTTAACATTTTATCAATATACCCACTAGAGATGAAACAAAATTGGTACACAAGTGAGTTGATATTTCCACCTGCACATGTAATCATGTTTTCATGTTCTTAGTCTCATTGAATTGTTATTTATTTACTTTTTTGTCCATATTTAGCACCCCAACTGGGGTAGAGACTCGAGACTGGCCTTATCGTTGATGGTTTCACAGTCCATGACAGTTGGAATCCTTTGCGTATGATTTTCTGAATTACAACATCGGTTTATGAGTTAACAGAAGCCGTTGCTTCATCCATTGTTTTACTTTCCATAGAGTTGAATATTGATTCCGAGTAGGATTTATATAAGTGGGTAATGCCAGTGATATATTTCAGCATATCAGTGCGACAAATAAGGCCAATCATGTAAAGGTAAAGTTCATCCACACCTCAGGCACGAAAAGCTTTGCCAGATTATGTGAGGAGGAGGTACATTATATATTTCTAACTCTGTCGTTGAAGTAAATTTTTTATATGGATACCAACACAATGATTAATAATATCTTTTGTTTAACAATGATAGAGGGAAAAAAGGGGACAATATATTTTGCATCAAACAATGTGAAGGAAGTCAGATCGCAGGTCTTCAGAATAGATAGTTTGGCCGATCCGTATTGATGATTATGATAGTGATGGCTCTAATTTCTCCCCTTCTTAAGTAGTCCTACATATCGCTTTTGCTAATTGATATATATCTAACCCTCATGCATATGTAGATTTCATTTATATAGGCAAAAATATTGATGGCTATAGTTTTGCGAGTTTACTGTAATTTGGCTACAATATAACAGTATATTTAACAGTTACTATGTGAATAACAAAATTCAAGAACAAGAATTCAGAAACAATATTGGCTTTTGCAAATTAAATCAAACAAGGAATTTCACCAAGATATTTAGACCTTCTGTTGTTATATCTATTGCTGAATCCTATGTTGCATTTGCTGATTGGTCAGTTCGAGCACTTGACCTTATGTCATCTGAAAATTATCATAAAAACTACTGACCTAAATATGACAATGACTGAAAATACATCTCTTGATTTACTTTCCAGTCATGGTTGAGTTTCAATGGCTACAAGGAGGAGAAAGAAGTTTTGTTGAAACTTTTCTTGCGTCTGTATTAAATGGACTACTTGGTTTCCATGCATCCATTAGGCTAGGCAATTATATTGCGGGTATGGCTTATACCTGTGCAAGATCTTTCCCGTGACCATATAGATATTGACAGAGGACAACAGTAAAAAAAAATTAAGAAGGTTTCTATGTCTTAAAGTTGCTGGGTCCAACCACAGTAAAAGTGTCCATGCTCTTTTTCATATTCATATGCAAGTTTTGAAAAGGTAAACTCACTATTTAACTGATATATCAAAAACAAGCTTGGACACTTGATGCCTTTTAGTTAGCTCAAGAAGGTTTCTACGTCTTAAAGTTACTGGGTCTGACCAGTAATAAATTGAAGGGTGTTTGGCTTTCTGTTTTGATAGTGAGCATGTGATATGGAATAATCAGAATAAGATAGTTAGGGGGTGTGTGGGATTGCTTATTTTGAAACTTTTTATTTATTTATTTATTTTTTTTATTATTTTTTTTACTTTAAAAAAATATGCAGCTACCAAACTGCCAAAAAAAAAAAAAATCAGGTATTATTTCCACTGGAATTAGCTGATAAGCTCTTTATCCAAACATGTAATATTGTTGATAAACACTTGAGTAAACACATAAATAATTCGGACACCCCCTTATGAAATCAGATATATTTAGTATAATTGGGTTATTTTTTTGCGCAATTATAGGTTGTGGTCCAGAGTTCAGTCAGCTTCACTGCTCCAAACTGCTTTTGGTTTTTGAATTTACGGTATTCTAGTTTTCACATAATCAGCCTAATATGAATAATTATTGAACATGTTTGTGGCTTTTAGATTGTTGGATTCTCACAGACCTTATGGAAGAAGCAAGGTTACATACTACAACATACAATAGGTAAGTTTATCTTTCGTATTAGGTTACTTTAAGTTTCAAGGTTTGTGTCTTTTTGGTTGTTATTTCGAGTGAAGGTATGTTGCTTTTTCGGTCAGGCGAGCCTGCCTTTTCGGGGCATCATAGGTGTTAAGTTAGGCCTCTTTTGGATTTGATATTGGGAAAGAACAATGGATTGCAACTATACTTCGAACAGATGTGATAAGAAAAACGGAATATAAGCACCAATATGATAATTATCTTTTTTGTTTCTGTTGTCATTATAATATCGGCTATTTGTATCTTATTTTGATATGTGATAGACTTGGATGCACTCAACAAGAGTAACTAAAGCGAATGAAGCTGAGACTTGGTAACTCAGATATTTGGTAGGTAGTTAAAACTGAGCGTTGCAAAAAGAGATAACAAGAAGCACACAAATATGGAGTTGAGTTGGAAAACACATGATAAGGCAAAACACATGAGCCGCGCTAAATTTTCAGAAGGTGTGCAGGTATGTGCAATTTTATCTCATTTTTCGTCTTTCTTTTGGGTAATTTTTTTTTCAAATTAATGTTTATTTTTCATTGTGCAGCATATTCTTTTAACAGCAGTTTTGCCCTGTGGGCAAAGGTGAATGACTGACTGAAGTTGTGTACCTGAAGCATGACAAGGCAAAATACTCGCTAGGTACCTGAATTGAGGCTTGAGATGACCTAGACGCATATGATGGTTTTTGATTCTCTATGTTAGGAACTAACGAATGTTATTGTCTCAATTGCTTTTGTGTCGTAGGATATATTTAGTGTTTGGCTTTTTTGTTGTAGGATATCTTTAGTGTCGTATTAACGGTGCATGCTATATTGGTACATTTGAGTATGTTGATGATCACATATCAGAAATATTGATGTCAAACTCAATGGATGCTCAAACAAATGTGGTATCAGCAGGCCACGTTCTGATGTTTATGTCATGGAAATTGAGCCATCGAATGCTATGCTTCTCAATCATAGACTTTGTGTGTACCGTGTAAGTCTATTATTAGCTTTAAAAAAGTGCAAAAATGTTGGGTAACAAGGATGTTATATCACGGTCATCTTATTTAACGCGTTGTTATGCTTTTAACAGCGCAATAGGAGCACTCCTTGCAGCATGTCACACCTCCAAAATACCTGTTTTTAGCAGCGGAATGGAATACTTGGGGGTGACTGTCATAGCACCACAGTTACAGTCATATTGAACGACCTAAAGTGTCGTTTGGAAAAATACATCGTTTGATCATTAAAACATTCAGAGTTTACAAAACATAGGTCCCAAAAGGTGTTGCCAATTTAGATAAAATGAGTTCAACAAGATCAAACGTATCATAAGTGCAGAAAATACAAGGTGAGACGCGTCGACTCCGCGACTCCATGAAGGTCCAAATGTATGCAACATGAGCTACCTTAGTTACCTGAGAAATACATTGCGAAAAAGGTCAACATAAAGTTGGTGAATAATCATAGGTTTATAAGTTAAATCGTATGTACATAAGCCACAAGTATAAAGTAAACCGAAAAAAATGTCAAAAATGCTACATTGGCTCTTAAGCTCATGACCCCGAAGCTAGACTTTGTAATGGCCCCACCAGAGTGTTTACCAGACACTCAATTTGTTAAGACATGAAATGCATTCGTCCCGTTGGAGCAACCCAAACATGAATGGAGGCGTCACCCTCGATAGATCTATCCACTCACTCTCGCTTGGTAATATAATTAACGGTCCATGATATATAAGGGGACTTAACTTGGTAGTAAGGCAACTTAAGCAATGTATGGAATTTGTAATACTTGGGCATGTACAAAAATAATTGTGCAATGTATTCTCCCCCGTGGGATTTAAAATCAAATAAGTAATTAAAACGGGGCTATGAGAACTCACCTCGAAATGATGGTACAAAGATGGTACAATGATGGAAAAGTAGTCGGGACAATGAGGCGCGAACACTAGCCGCAACCTAAATGAATAATCGTGATCTAATTTAGATCATGCCGTGATGTAAATGAATGCACATGCACATGATACCCATACCACTCGTAATTTGGAAATACTAGTTATTGTCAAATAAAATACTTTCCATACTTAGGAAAAATAAGTCCAATTGGAGTTATAAGAACTTGTCGTAATATATATCGTATAAAAATGTTAGCGTTGTATTCCCCGTCTTGAAAACCTTAAAATAATGTCTAGTAGTCGCGTAATAAACTTTGAGTCGTACGCATTTTGTTTATTAAAAATAACTCCTTGAATAAGAAATCTAGAAAATATATTATTTAGTACGTAGTTATATTATTTTCTAGTAGTGACTATATATATATATATATATATATATATATATATATATATATATATATATATATATATAGTTTTGACGATGTTAAAACGGGTATAACTTGGTCGTTTTAAGTTCATTTTCCTCGTTCTTTATATTCACGGATTCATTTTAGTATGTAGTAATATATTTTCGATAGCTCGGTTCCTCTAGGATACGTTTAACACCTCTTTTTGCCCGTCGAAAACTGTCAAACAGCATGCAGTTTTTAGAAAAATAGTTTTCGTCGTTAAATTTACAAAAATCATATCTCCTTCGTTATAAGCTCGTTTTAATCCATTCTTTCGCCAAAAGTTTCGTTTTTGAAAGTATTTTCTAAATCTTTGGTCAAAAATTAACCATCATTTACTGATTTTCCCACGTTTCAAAAATAGGGACAGTAGGTCAATATGTAGTTTCAAAAACTATTTTCAAGTCTCTAAACTAGTTCTAACTTCAATCAAACCACTTTCAATCACCACAAAACTAGTCTAATCCTACCATACACCTTCTTAGGGTGTCATGGGTTCCTAAACATCACAAACCAAGTAGATCAAACAAGGATCTAACTAAAAATCATTTCTAGGGCTTAAAAGTTAAATATATACAAAAATGGAGTGGTATAAGTTAATACATGCATGAGTTCTTGTAAGAAAAATATATAATCATAGTAATAACTTGTAAAAATTATGAAATGAGTTTTGTTAACTTACTTGGAAGATTAATGAAGTTTGGATGGTGAAAACCTAACAATCCTTGAGTTTTTATTTCAAAACTCTAACAAGGACAACTAACTACACTTGAATATTTCTAGACCTTGGAAAAATTATATGTCTTGCTTGTTTCTTGTGTTTTGCTGAGACTAAAAGGAGAAGAAAAGAGAGAAAGAAAGTTTTGCTTGAAATGAGAAAATGATATGAAAAATGGGAGTATATGTTTTATATTCTATCAACTAGACAAGAAGTACAAACATTAAATGGGTTAGTAGATATATTTTCAAAGATTGTAAGAAAGAGTAAGGGGGGGGGGGGGGGGGGGGCAATTTGGAGTGTGTAAGGGTTTTGGTGAGACTTTTTGTGTGTACATTGTATATATTAGTAGTTTAAAGGTATACCGGGTACCGAGTTAACTAAAAATAAATTTTAACGGAGTTAACCGGGACATAATAAAGTTATAAAAATTATAAAAATATGTTGGGTATAATTATTGGGTGTTTGGTTAATCGTCGTTTAACTTTTATGAACACCGTCGTAATTAAATTAGACGTACGATACGAAATAAATAAATTTCCAAAATACCGGGTAAATTAATATTATAATTTTTATATTATAAAAATGAATATAAAAATATATTGGGATCATAGTCGGGAGTTTCGGACGTGTTAGTCACATTATTGATCGTTTGTTAACGTTTAAATAGAAATAATTATACGTAAAAGTTAATTATACCAAAAGTATTAATTTAATTATCCTACGAGTGGGATAGTATGCAAATGCCATAATGATGATACGTAGACTACTTCTAGTCTGTATGAAATGTCCAAATGATAATGCATGAATTCGCTCCTGAACCAATACGGTTACGCGAATTTTGAATACCCGTAAACTAAGTTTACGATGAAATGAGTAAAGTACATGAATAGTGTTTTCTCTTCGGAAATGAATAGTGTCATGTGAATAGTAAAATTTATGAACGCTTATCAGAATATCAAATTGACCTAAAAAACGATGAATAGTAAAATGATGAATAGTAATCGGTGAATAGTAAATGATGAATAGTAGATTGTCGAAGTTTGAAAAATGACCAGAAATTACGAGTTGTGACAGTCTTCCCCTCTAACAGGAACTTCGTCCCGAAGTTCAGTTTGTGTTGGTCTCTGGAGTGGTATTGGTGAAAAGGTGATAATATTTGAGAATTTCTGCGAACTTTCACGATAGGAATTCGACTTTGCTTCAACCGTTCGACCTCACGGTCCATGATTTCTACTGGTGCTCCTACCAGATTTAAGTTTGTTATTTGGTTCGATTCCTCCTAATGGAATCATGAGTCACAAATCTGAAAATCGTTTCTCTGGATTTGAAATTGTGAAACATGGTTGTGTAATCCGGTTGTTCTCTAACAAGGCTCAAGTCTGACGGCCACCAGGCCTACTCTGTCTGAAATATTACGTGGTCCAGTGTATATCGGGTTTTAACTTTCCAAATTTTTCCGAATAATATCATGCCTTTTCTAGGCAGAACTTTCAACATGATCTGGCTACCAACTTGAAGTTTTAATGGCTTACAACTTATAGAATTTGTAATTGATTCTTGACTTGCAAGTAATTTCTGGTTATTTCATGAATGCCTACTAGACTAGTGAGTTAGGATATTTCCGAGTTTGGTTCGTCAATAGATGATCAGTGCTTCTTCAGGTTTATAAGGTAATATGGGTAATATATGTTGCTGAACTCTGCCAGAACTCAAATCTTATATGTCAGCTGGTCGATTCTAAAATGAATCTTAATTGGTCCAGTATACCAAAGGTTCAATCTCTCGTGTTTACCAAAATTGTATCATGCCTCTCCAAGGCAAAGCTTTCAACTTAGTTCGTTCTCTCGCGTGAATCTAGTTAGTTTGCTGTTCAAGGATACCCAATCCGTATGATGTGCGTCATGTACCAACCTACCTCTACCAGCTTCTCGTTGTTTGTAACTGGTTCTTGACTTGTGAAATTTCCTTTGTTGTTCCATAGTTTAGTTCTAGACCAGTGAATTTAACTTTCCGATTTTTGGTCTGTAAATGGGTAATTGGTACTTCGACCATAAAGTGCCTCAATTGATGTAGTCTCTATGCTCGCGCGATAACTATGGTTGTAAAAGAATCCGATTTATGGTAAATGGTTAGTCCAACCATTTCTAGAGTCAATCACTCATACTCTGAGTATAACTTTCCTATGTTTGAATCGTTCTCTCGTTCTGACCATCGGTCTGAGGATGATAGGCGGTGTTTACATCTTAATGAGGTTCCGAAGGAAATCTTAGAATGATTGTTAGAAGTCTGAGGTGATTCGATCACCTTTATCGGGAATAGTTGAAACGGTTACAATGAATCTGATGATTAATTCTACAACGTTATACTTTTCGAAAAGGGCGTTATACGAAGAGGATAGAATATGGGTAACACTTTGATTCCTTGTGTTTTGGTCTAATGGGTGCTAAGACATGTGTTTTCCTTTGCCTATTGTGCTTGGTCTCCAGTACTGACGTTTGTAATCGATCTATGGTGTTCCTCCTAATTTTCTTCATCACATATTCTAATATTCCTTATTGTCAAATCACAAGGCCCTAAATGCATAAGCGATGTAGTATGGTGATTCGTTTTCAAAATTTATCTCGCGATTTTCGAGGTTTTTTTTTTTCTTTTTTTTTTTTTTTTTTGTCGAAATCTTTTTCTGAATAGACAAATTTAGAAAATGGAACAAATGGTATACTAAATATTAGCTTTCTTGATGATTCAAAATTCAATAGTTATGAAATGTGACGCGGTTTTCAAACATGTTGTGAATAGAACTGTTTACCAAAGTTTGATGTTTAAACATTTCTCATTGTATAATGGTTCAAGTAAATATTGGTTAAAAAGGATCGTATTTATCCAAAATAGGCAATTCAAAATTATTTTCTACGAGATATGTGATTTGTATGGACACAATTTTGAAATCAACGTCATTTAAAAGTGAAAACACTAACAAGGATAAAATAGTAGGATAGGTAATGTTCGCATAAATGCATAGATGTCTAATGTTTAGTTCCTGATATTAGAAAATGCCTATTGGCGATTATCCGACAAAACTACAAGCCTAGGTATTCAACCAACTTAAGTCCTGAAATGGTTTATCGTTGAAATTGTCATCATGTTGGCAAAATGAGGGTGTCCATTGATACTATGTCGATGAATGTCTATTTTATTTCCACATAAAGCTGGGGAGATATGCTTGGGCCTGATGCCTCTCTTGATGTATAGGTGAGGTTATCTAGAATTTCTTGAGGACACAACGCCTTAGGGGAATCTATATCGATATCTATAATTCGAATCAATCATTCTTGGCGTAAACTCACTGCAGGGAAGTTTGCATTTAGATGAGGCCATGTTTAAATGAATTGCTTTACTGTATCGGTTAAGGGGCTTGGTTTATTTCTGTAGTGTTGCTTAGCGTACCTTCACAGTGTTTTCGATCCTGCAACTCAATCTAGCTAGTACCTTTGAATGATAGAATTGGACAACTAGGTCAGAGATGGTGGTTCGGATGGTCTCGTGGCATCTTAGAATTGTTGTTGAGTTATAAATTGTCATGGTGTATACTTCTAGTCTAGGTTAGTAGTTCTGTAATCCTTTCATTGTTTTTCTTGTATCAAGGAATCCTCCTAGTACTTGATACGGAAAGTCTCTCCTAAAGAAGCCAATGGAAAGTCCATCTTAATGGCTAACTGAGTGACAGGTGAGGTAAGTATCCAGGGAAAAGTTTGTCAGAAAGAGACATTTATGAAAGAGTTTACTTGTTTAAAACGCTTTTAAATGAAGATTGTTATTAGCAATACTTTAAAAAGTAACTATTTCCTTCATGGCATAATCCTTCCTGAAGTATACATAGGTGATCAGGCTATGTATAGTTGAGGACTAATGATGCGATGCTTGATTTAGTCAAAATAATATTATTTTTCTCAAAAGTTTTAGATGGTGTTCAACGTTTTGTTTTGAAAAATGGTATTCTAGTCATTTCCATTCAAATAATATGAAAATTGTTTCGTATACTAATAGTAAATACTTGACGCAATGACGGAAAAATCAATTTATAGGGTGGTAATAAAATAGTTTCTTTTAATAATTCCGTAAAACAATTTCCCCATTTGGTAGTAAAATAGCTTGAGATAAAATTCGTTAAATGGTTTATTGGATACATGGGTGAATCTTATGGAATGGTAATAGTCTACTAATCCGTTAAAAACGAAATCGGCCTAATCTCTAGTAAGACAGTGATATAATGTTGCGAAACGATTGAAAATTGCACAATTGCAATAGAAAATGGAATAAACGAAGGTTACGATTATCACATAGATAACAAAAGATAGTCATTACTTTAGATAGGAAAGTGCTTAATACAACTAGGTTACACCAACGTACTTATGGAAAGTACCAAAAGAAAATTACAACCCTAGAGGGCTCAAACTACGGTTTATATAATTAAAACATAAACTTCTTCTTCCAATTCTGGTTTCCCAACTCCGGGCATTCACTCCTGAAGTGTCCCACTACTCCACACTCACGGCAGATTACCGTGAGTTTTTGATGCTTTGCGAGGGTGGGAGCCTTGCAGTCCTTGGCTTCATGCCCGAGCTTTTGGCAGTTTTTACATTGAGAGGGGCAAGATCCATTGTGATGAAACTGACACTTGTTGCACTCGGGTAATTTACCAACATACCTTTTCTTTTGGCTTGACCCAGCAGCACAGGTCTCCACCACTTGTTGTATCTTAAATGGTTGTTGAGAAGCATTAGCATCCAGATTACCGACCCACTTTCTCTTGTTGCTACCATTGCCTCCTAAGATATTGGTGTGAGCTATGCGTTCCTTTGCTTCAATCGCCATTCTGATAGCTTTAGGCAT
Organism: Artemisia argyi; assembly: GCA_030686995.1. Classification (NCBI taxonomy): domain Eukaryota; kingdom Viridiplantae; phylum Streptophyta; class Magnoliopsida; order Asterales; family Asteraceae; genus Artemisia; species Artemisia argyi. Next base: position 131,137,833 of record CM060688.1, read on the forward strand.
GGTATCGGGTTCCAATGAGATGACCAACATACGAATTTCAGGAGAAAGTCCTCCGATGTACCTTTCAAGTTTCTTGCTTTCCGGTTCATCCATTGCAGAGCCTAGTCGAGCTAAATCATAAAAATAAGCAGTATACTTGACAACATCATCTCCTACCATGGTAAGGTTTAGTGTTTCCTGTTCAATTGCTTGTAATTCGCTTTTCACACAAAATTTTAAACTCATCATCCTTTTTAGTTTTTCCCAAGAGTGTGAGTAAGCAGCATCCACTCCTACTACCTGAACATATTTAGTCCACTATTTCTGGGCATGATCCTGAAAAGTGCAAGTGGCGAACTTAACCTTGTCTTCCTTGCAGCAGTCGCCGCATTGAAATATTGTTTCTATTTCTTCGAACCATTTGAGAAATTCCTTTGTGTCTATAGTTCCGCTAAAGGAGGGAGGATTACAACCCATAAATTCCACGTGAGTAAGTTCCTTGGTGAGGGCGGTAGTTACGTTCCTGGCAATGAATTGTCCAACAGCGGCTTGCGTCATGCTTGGAGTGGTTTGCTTAAATCTATTTCCATAAAATCATAAGAGTCCATGAGAATCTATAGGTAATAAAAATCATCACAGATACCACAACCATTCCCCTATAGTAGAGTCAATACTTGATGATTCCGTTTGTACAACAATCAAAATACTACAAGTTTCTTTAACTATGTCACACTTCTCGTGGCTAGGATAATAGTAAAAGCTAGTAAAGATATAAGTCTAGTCTAAAGATTTCCTGTAGTCCTTTTAAGTGAAATCAGGTTTATGGCATCATAAGGTCGAGATAGTCCTGAAGTGATGTCTGAAGTTGTGCATCGACCATATTCTAAATAGTGTAGGTTCCAAACTAATCCTGAGGAATCTGCGGATGTTCTTGTTGAGTCCGTAATATTGGTATTATCCACAAGGCATTATCTAATTCATGGCAAGTGAAAATGGAAAAGGGAAATGACAATGGTGGTATTCTAAAGGATGAGAATAACATTGATGACGATGAAATCCTAGTGACAAGTTAAGAGGCGATGGTGATAATAGTGAAGGGAATACTACCCTCTTTCGCGCTATCTCGCGGCATCCAAGAGGTAAAGTTGAAGTACGCACTATGGGACGACCAATAGTGAAATAAGTAACTGACGGTGGTGGTAGTACCTGAGTAGTAAGCGTCCTACTAGTGGAGGAAAGAAAACATACTATCTCCCTTGTAATAAGCATCCTAATAAGTCCATTAAAATTAAGTCTGAATACTCTACCAAACGGCATTCTATGTATAGGTTAAATGATAGGAAAACCTTATTCCTATAACAAATCAATAGTGCTAATGGTGGTATACGCGCAACTGGTGGTATAATGGTAGTGGAAGATGACAATACATCTTCAATGTCGAAATCCGATAAAAGGATAATAGGGTGAGTATCTGAAGACATGTCACTTGTGAACCAGGTCAATATAATTATATATATATATATATGAGTATGGGTATAAATAACTCGCACAGTGTGTGCATGAAACAACATGTATAATGAATATGCACCTATGATGAAATGATGAGATGCTATGATGATGTGGTTATAGTCTAGGGTCCATGATACATCCTAGTTCGCTATAACCTTAGCTCTGATGCCAATCTGTCACACCCCCAAAATACCTGTTTTTAGCAGCGGAATGGAATACCTGGGGGTGACTGTCATAGCACCACAGTTACAGTCATATTGAACGACCTAAAGTGTCGTTTGGAAAAATACATCGTTTGATCATTAAAACATTCAGAGTTTACAAAACATAGGTCCCAAAAGGTGTTGCCAATTTAGATAAAATGAGTTCAACAAGATCAAACGTATCATAAGTGCAGAAAATACAAGGTGAGACGCGTCGACTCCGCGACTCCATGAAGGTCCAAATGTATGCAACATGAGCTACCTTAGTTACCTGAGAAATACATTGCGAAAAAGGTCAACATAAAGTTGGTGAATAATCATAGGTTTATAAGTTAAATCGTATGTACATAAGCCACAAGTATAAAGTAAACCGACAAAAATGTCAAAAATGCTACATTGGCTCTTAAGCTCATGACCCCGAAGCTAGACTTTGTAATGGCCCCACCAGAGTGTTTACCAGACACTCAATTTGTTAAGACATGAAATGCATTCGTCCCGTTGGAGCAACCCAAACACGAATGGAGGCGTCACCCTCGATAGATCTATCCACTCATTCTCGCTTGGCAATATAATTAATGGTCCATGATATATAAGGGGACTTAACTTGGTAGTAAGGCAACTTAAGCAATGTATGGAATTTGTAATACTTGGGCATGTACAAAATAATTGTGCAATGTATTCTCCCCCGTGGGATTTAAAATCAAATAAGTAATTAAAACGGGGCTATGAGAACTCGCCTCGAAATGATGGTACAAAGATGGTACAATGATGGAAAAGTAGTCGGGACAATGAGGCGCGAACACTAGCCGCAACCTAAATGAATAATCGTGATCTAATTTAGATCATGCCGTGATGTAAATGAATGCACATGCACATGATACCTATACCACTCGTAATTTGGAAATACTAGTTATTGTCAAATAAAATACTTTCCATACTTAGGAAAAATAAGTCTAATTGGAGTTATAAGAACTTGTCGTAATATATATCGTATAAAAATGTTAGCGTTGTATTCCCCGTCTTGAAAACCTTAAAATAATGTCTAGTAGTCGCGTAATAAACTTTGAGTCATACGTATTTTGTTTATTAAAAATAACTCCTTGAATAAGAAATCTAGAAAATATATTATTTAGTACGTAGTTATATTATTTTCTAGTAGTGACTATATATATATATATATATATATATATATATATATATATATATATATATATATATATATATATATATATATATATAGTTTTGACGATGTTAAAACGGGTATAACTTGGTCGTTTTAAGTTCATTTTCCTCGTTCTTTATATTCACGGATTCGTTTTAGTATGTAGTAATATATTTTCGATAGCTCGGTTCCTCTAGGTTATGTTTAACACCTCTTTTTGCCCGTTGAAAACTGTCAAACAGCATGCAGTTTTTAGAAAAATAGTTTTCGTCGTTAAATTTACAAAAATCATATCTCCTTCGTTATAAGCTCGTTTTAATCCGTTCTTTCGCCAAAAGTTTCGTTTTTGAAAGTATTTTCTAAATCTTTGGTCAAAAATTAACCATCATTCACTGATTTTCCCACGTTTCAAAAATAGGGACAGTAGGTCAATATGTAGTTTCAAAAACTATTTTCAAGTCTCTAAACTAGTTCTAACTTCAATCAAACCACTTTCAATCACCACAAAACTAGTCTAATCCTACCATACACCTTCTTAGGGTGTCATGGGTTCCTAAACATCACAAACCAAGTAGATCAAACAAGGATCTAACTAAAAATCATTTCTAGGGCTTAAAAGTTAAATATATACAAAAATGGAGTGGTATAAGTTAATACATGCATGAGTTCTTGTAAGAAAAATATATAATCATAGTAATAACTTGTAAAAATTATGAAATGAGTTTTGTTAACTTACTTGGAAGATTAATGAAGTTTGGATGGTGAAAACCTAACAATCCTTGAGTTTTTATTTCAAAACTCTAACAAGGACAACTAACTACACTTGAATATTTCTAGACCTTGGAAAAATTATATGTCTTGCTTGTTTCTTGTGTTTTGCCGAGACTAAAAGGAGAAGAAAAGAGAGAAAGAAAGTTTTGCTTGAAATGAGAAAATGATATGAAAAATGGGAGTATATGTTTTATATTCTATCAACTAGACAAGAAGTACAAACATTAAATGGGTTAGTAGATATATTTTCAAAGATTGTAAGAAAGAGTAAGGGGGGGGGGGGGGGGGCAGCAATTTGGAGTGTGTAAGGGTTTTGGTGAGACTTTTTGTGTGTACATTGTATATATTAGTAGTTTAAAGGTATACCGGGTACCGAGTTAACTAAAAATAAATTTTAACGGAGTTAACCGGGACATAATAAAGTTATAAAAATTATAAAAATATGTTGGGTATAATTATTGGGTGTTTGGTTAATCGTCGTTTAACTTTTATGAACACCGTCGTAATTAAATTAGACGTACGATACGAAATAAATAAATTTCCAAAATACCGGGTAAATTAATATTATAATTTTTATACTATAAAAATGAATATAAAAATATATTGGGATCATAGTCGGGAGTGTCGGACGTGTTAGTCACATTATTGATCGTTTGTTAACGTTTAAATAGAAATAATTATACGTAAAAGTTAATTATACCAAAAGTATTAATTTAATTGTCCTACGAGTGGGATAGTATGCAAGTGCCATAATAATGATACGTAGACTACTTCTAGTCTGTATGAAATGTCCAAATGATAATGCATGAATTCGCTCCTGAACCAATACGGTTACGCGAATTTTGAATACCCGTAAACTAAGTTTACGATGAAATGAGTAAAGTACATGAATAGTGTTTTCTCTTCGGAAATGAATAGTGTCATGTGAATAGTAAAATTTATGAACGCTTCTCAGAATATCAAATTGACCTCAAAAACGATGAATAGTAAAATGATGAATAGTAATCGGTGAATAGTAAATGATGAATACTAGATTGTCAAAGTTTGGAAAATGACCGGAAATTACGAGTTGTGACACAGCAGCGTATGCGTTTGCATACCCCTTCAGAAGTTGCGACCTAACTTGCCTAAATTTGATCCATTTAAGCAGAAGCGTAACAGGGTGTCACTTTAATTTAGTTCAAAGCAAAACCACCAGGAGGGGGAGAGAAATGGCAGGGGATCAAAGGATAAGAATTGAGGGGAGTCGGTTAATGACCTGTGTCTTGGCGTGGCAAATCCTAGAATAGCCAAGTACTCAGCCCCGTATATTTTACAACTTGACAAGAAACAAAATTTGAAGATTGGACATGCGATGAGACAATAATCAAGTTTCTGAACGACAAGATGTTAGTCGAAGAGCTTCTTCTAGAATCTCTTGCAACCTGTAGTATGTTTTCTTCACCACTATTGGAGTAGAATAAGTCAACTTATTAGCCCAATGGTTTGATTAAGTTACTTTTACTGAAATCAGGTCACCTGGATGGAAATTAAAAAAATTGGGATAAACTTATTAAACATGTGACAAATTGTTTCAGGTCAATTTGTCATAAAACGTGAAAGATAATTTTATATCATCTTTCTGAATTAGAAACATGTCCACTTTCAAAGCATTTTTAACACCCTTATTTCATTAAAGAAAAACATGTCAACGATAAAGTTTTTCCAAAATTTTGTTTGTCAACAGAGAAAAAAGAAGCTAAAAGTGATAACTTATGAAGGCATCTGAACTGATCGTCAAGTGGAATTAGCACTGAATCGGGAAGGTAAGATATGGTATATACCAATCTAATGTTTTGTATATCGACTATATCAATTCACATAATCTTTCATACAGGCTCGCTGAAAACAAATACGCTGACGTGACTAACAAGGAATTTCAAGCTATTCATTTGGGTTATAAAGGTCCTGGGTATTTGATACGTGGGAATCGCACCAGGCTTTACCTCTCAAGAGATCTTGAGAAGCTTACAACCCCCACCAGGCAGTGTACCTGATCGTTATAGTATAGTATAGTGACAAGTACCGGGGGATTGATCGTTCAGCTAGGAATAGTGTCGCTAGGATTAGAAAACCTAAACACTAGTTCTAAAGATGAGGGATGATTATTTTTGTATTTTTATATTTTTTTAGAAAGCAAGTAAAAATCTCGGGTTTGAAGGATTTGGGCGGAATTAGTTGCTAGTCAACTAACCCAATACTAAAGATGCAATCAAAATAAAATACAAAAAATGAAAATAAACTAAATTATACTAAGGTTGTGAGCAATAAGTGGAGAAATTGTGTTTACTTAGATTTCACTACTCCCTAGATATCTTTTACACGTTAATTACTTGTTATAGTTGCGTGGATGACGGATTGTATTCCTTAATATCATTCATGGGGTGGCGCACTTAATTCCCCAGTCCTATGAGTGCCTACTTCACTCCTATGTCGAGCCGGCTAAGAAGCTCCTAACATGGGATCATTAGAATTTACTCATGCATTAAATACAATCAATAAAACCTAGTGCACGTCAGTTCATGTTTCCTAAGACGTTCAAGCATGTTACCATTTGGAGATCTGCCAGTTTTCTTAAGCCTAACATCGAAATCATTCATCCAATACAACCATAAACAAGTAATCAACACATAATTAACATCTAGATTTCATTAGATCCAAGCAAACACAAGATAGATCTAGCCTAGCATGATGGAATTAAGACAAGAACAAGATATAGACAACCAACACATAGACATATTGATTGAATTAAAAGAACACTTATCTTAATTACACATGAAAGGGTTCAAGGGCTGAGAACCCTTGAAAAACCTGTAAAATTCGTACCAAGTTCAGACTTAGGGTTTCTCCAAAACTTCTCTCTTTTTAATGTGAAAATTAGAAAACTATATATAGGAAATAGGGTCTGACGGCATCAAGAACAAATTTGTGACGCCGTCATCTCACCGCCAAAATACTTCTCGGACTGCCTTGATCTACTTTTGACACCGTCATGTGTTATGTATTTCCAGGCCGTCATGCATTTTCCTCTTGACGCCCTACCTTGTGACGCCGTCAAATCTGTACTGGATCGTCATGGAAATTACTCTTGACGCCGTCAAGATTTTCTTCTTGACGCCGTCACCTACTGTTCCCAGCAAGGAAAATTAAGACTTTGGCGTTTTCTTCACTTTTATGCTCCAAAAACGTCCGAATTGCTTCATTTTCCAGATTTCTCTCCCAAAGTACCTAAAATCACAAAATGAACGATTTAGGGCAATATTTGATCAAATAAATTCAATTCCGGGCTTAAATGACCCCCTAAAAACGGTTCATTTTTCGCCTCATCATATACCCTTACACTTGAGATTTGCTTGTCCTCAAGCAAATGCGCTTTTATTCTAGTCAAAATACAAGTTACGGGTCATTTAATACTAATATAAAAGTAATTACAACAAATAATCGTTCCACTAAAGACCAATAGACAAGCACGGAGGTCATACACAAGCACCTCACAAATAGTGTTTAGATACTCACATCTCTCGGGTGTAATAAATTATAAATTACAATATGGAAACGGAAGATATCTCTCACCACCTGTCATAGCAAAATAGATTACCATAGGCTTGGGAAAGAATCAAACCTCCGCCACATGGCGTAAGCACCTAGGATAAACTATCAAAGAGGTCTTTTAAAGGGTTGTAACGTTAGGTGTAGGGATATGAAATACACCGTTTTGTTGGATAAAGGAAGTTTTACTGGTGGCGAGTTAACAATCTTGGTTAATTACATGTACAATGTGGCATTGCTAAGCCAAGACTAGACTCGACTTAAGCTAATAAATGAAAAATAACAAAAACATAAAATGAACATAGAATGAAAACGGGATGGTAGTCCATATGTTTTTTTTTTCTTTTCCTTTTTTTTTCTATTTTTTCTTGATTTTTTTTTTTTTTTTTTTTTTTTTTTTTTTTTTTTTTTTTTTTTTTTTTTCATACACTCTTACCCTACCATCCGAAATAATACATCATAGGGAATGAACATTCCCCTTACACTTGAATTTTTACATACTTTACAATAACTAATCTAATGACTCGAATTAAGAGAATCAAAACACTTGGAGTACTTTTAAGATTAACGTACATATGGGGGTAATAAATGATGTTCTTCCCCATTACTCCATAAAATAAGTACTTACCCATGAGTCCCAATCGTCCCAAAACAATATGTACAAGGATATGACTTGACTTAGCAACCATGTAATCAATTAGATAGTTAACTTAGGGTTTAACAAATAACAATAATGCACTAAAGATGAGTGCATACACGGAAGGCTAAGGCGATTTGGGTGTACATTTAAGTGGGGTGTAACAAATTCTTCCTTTAAGTAAAATGCTTAAAGTTAGAAACGAAAAGATAGGCTCGGAGGGGTGTACTAGGGGTTTCGTGTACTAAAAATGAGTACAACGCTAAGGTGTGGGAAAAATTAGTTGACTTAACTAGCCAAATAATATGACTTAAATGGTCAAGTAATTATGATACGGGTGTAACACAAGGGTGATCCTAATGCCTCTTATCATGTAGTAAATCCTACCACACGAATGTAGTCTCACTAGCGGTCTCGGGATGCATCACTAACGCAAGTTCTAGAATCTAAATGCTACCGGTACACTCATAAGCACTAATAGTAAATGCTTTTCCTATCAAATCTAAAGGCGAACCTCACATATTTGGGTGGAAAATTTTTCTGAATTTACGGTTATGTGCAAGTCATACAATCTCCTATCCATGAGACGCTTGCTATGGCTAAAATTTCACTCCTAAATGTTGTAAAAAATTTTAAATTTGGCGCTAAAATTACACTAACAAGTATTTCTCATAGTTTTATTACACATCTACCATCAAACAAAACAAACTCAAGCGAAAGTGTACATGTAAGGTATCATCATTTTACCCTCCCCTTACACTTAAGATGAACATTGTCCCCAATGTTCAAGTAAAGAATGTAAAAGTGAAATAAGTAAAAAGAATGAAATCAAATACTCCCCTGATTCGCTCGGTATGGATAATAAGGTGGCCAGGTTAAATCTTCCTCCAAGAAAATGAACAATCAAAGCTTCCCTTCCAGAATATAAATCATCTTCTTGTCATACATAACATGTGAATCCTGAGAAAATAGACAAGACAACCTCGCATAAAATCGGCGGCAACCTATATAAGTTACTAAATCCTAGAAAACAAGATAAGATATAATGCTTGTGGAATGAAGTTTGCAGATTTCCTGGAGATTATAAAACTTAATAATTCACAAAAACCATAAGACTCCGTTAGAAAAACAAAACCGGTAAAGTTTCCAGATTTTTACACGTGACACCGTCAAGAGTTAACTAGTGACGCCGTCAGAAGTGACCTGCAGAAATTCTTATGTAAAGTTTCCAGAAAATTTCTGGAAAAACTTGGTCTCACTTCCTGGAAAATCCTGCAAAACTTAATTATGACTCAATACAAGCATTTGACTCTAACAAATACGAATATACATGTTCATTTAATATTGTGGAGAATCATGATCGGTTTGTTTCTTAAAAACATATTTGGGGTTTCCCCTTACACTTATCTTTTGCAAAAATACTTTTAGGTGGAGTTAAGACTAGGCCCAAACAACAAAGTAAAGTATTTCCACTATTTAATTGAGAAACATGATCTACCAACAATAAAAATAAAGCATGCATATGAAAGTAAATAACAAACAAACAAAATAAAAATCACACAAAACATGGGTTGCCTCCCAAGAAGCGCTTTTCTTTATTTACGAGTCTTGTAGCTAGACTCAAGGTCATGGGTTACTATGTAACCTCATCATCAGACGTCACATCCTCCTCACTAATCATTTCATTGTTATTTTCTTGATAATGTTTCACACATTGTATGTTAGCAGTAAATTCCCTACCTTCATCGTCTAATAACACCACGACTCCAGTTTTAGAGGAATTCTTCACCGTAAACGGTTCGTACCATCTAGACTTAAGTTTTCCCGGGAATAATCTCAACCGAGAATTGTACAATAGGACTTTGTCTCCCTCTGAAAATTCTTTGGGTTTTTTAATTCTCTGGTCATGCCATCTTTTTGCTCTCTCTTTATATGTGATGGAAGATTTGTAGGCTTCTAACCTAAGCTCATCAAGCTCGTGTAATTGCAAGAACCTATTAGTTCCAGCAATTGTGTAGTCTAAGTTACATGTCTTAAGCGCCCAATAAGCCTTATTGATGAGGCGAAAAATGAACCACTTTTAGGGGGTCATTTAAGCCCGGAATTGACTTTATTTGATCAAATATTGCCCTAAATCGTTTCTTTTGTGATTTTAGGTACTTTGGGAGTGAAATCTAGAAAAGGAAGCAATTCGGACGTTTTTGGAGCATAAAAGTGAAGAAAACGCCAAAGTCTTAATTTTCCTTGCTGGGAACAGTAGGTGACGGCGTCAAGAGTTAATCCTTGACGGCGTCAAGAGCAAATTTCCATGACGATCCAGTACAGATTTGACGGCGTCACGAAGTAGGGCGTCAAGAGTAAAATTCATGACGGCCTGGAAATGCATAACACATGACGGCGTCAAAAGTAGATCAAGGCAGTCCGAGAAGAGTTTTGGCGGTGAGGTGACGGCGTCACAAGTTTGGTCTTGACGCCGTCAGACCCCTTTTCCTATATATAGTTTTCTAATTTTCACATTAAAAGAGAGAAGTTTTAGAGAAACCCTAAGTACGAACTTGGTGCGAATTTTACAGGTTTTTCAAGGGTTCTAAGCCCTTGATACCTTTCATGTGTAATTGAGATAAGTGTTCTTTTAATTCAATCAATATGTCTATGTGTTGGTTGTCTATATCTTGTTCTTGTCTTAATTCCATCATGCTAGGCTAGATCTATCTTGTGTTTGCTTGGATCTAATGAAACCTAGAGTTAATTATGTGTTGATTACTTGTTTATAATTGTATTGGATGAATGATTTTTATGTTAGGCTTAAGAAAACTAGCAGATCTCCAAATGGTAACATGCTTGAACGTCTTAAGAAACATGAACCGATGTGCACTAGGTCTTTATTGGTTGTATTTAATGCATGAGCCACTGTTTATAATCCCTATGGTTGTGCTGGGCATGGTATAGGAGGAGATAAGAGCTCATAGAATTGGGGAGTTAAGTGCGCCACCCCATGAATGATATTAAGGAATACGATCCGTCATCCATGCAACTATAACAAGTAATTAACGTGTAAAAGATGTCTAGGGAGTAGTGAAATCTAAGTAAACACATTTTCTCCACTTATTGCTCACAACTTTAGTCTAATTTAGTTTATTTTCATTTTTAGTATTTTATTTTAATTGCATCTTTAGTATCGGGTTAGTTGACTAGCAACTAATTCCGCCCAAATCCATTAAACCCGAGATTTTTACTTGCTTTCTAAAAAAAATATAAAAATACAAAAATAATCATCCCTCACCTTTAGAACTAGTATTTAGGTTTTCTAATCCTTGCGACACTATTCCTAGCTGAACGATCAATCCCCCGGTACTTGTCACGATACTATACTACAACGATCAGGTACACTGCCTGGTGGGGGTTGTAAGCTTCTCGAGATCCCTCGAGAGGTAAAGCCTGGTGCAATCCCTACGCATCAAGTTTTTGGTACCGCAGCCCGGGGGAATAGTTATTGTCTAGGTTAGAATTTCTTTTTATTAGGTCTACTTGCTAGATTCCTTTCTAGTAAGATTTTATTTTTATTTTTAGGTTTTCTTTAGTCTATCTTATTTCTTTGTGTCTTTGTTCGTTGACTCCTCCCAAACCAACCAGTTAGCCGTGTGCAGCTGTTAGGCCCACCTGGGAGAAAGTGCAAGTTAATATTGACCGTGGAAATATAGGGAAATCCCCGGATCGTTAAATCCCAACGAGATTGAAATTGTATTCGTAAACGGATAGGAGAGTGAGTGGTACTGAGGACAGTAACAAAGATGATTTGAGGGTTGATTATACTACTGATTGCTTGATATTTAGAAAATATGAAATTATAACAGAAATACAGATATAAGCACAAAATCAGATAATCAGATAATAGACAAAGTACATTGGTATTTAACAAGTTACAAACCACAGGGGTTAAAAGTGAAACTTTTGAAAACTTAATATTAAAGAAAATAGAAAATGAAATTGAAATTATGAAAATGATTATTATAATATTTAATTATTATTTAATTAATAAAACTAATTAAAATCTAATTTAAAACTTAATTTAAATTAACTAAAAATTACAACTATTACAATTTAACCTAAAAACTTAAATAAATAATTTCTAAACCTAAATAAGAACTTGAAGAAAGTATAAAAAATGAAAATAAATATTTTTGTCTTTTTATAAGTATTTTATTAATTAATAACTATTTAACTTAATTAAACTATTTTAACTATTTTAAATTACTATTAATACTAAATTAGCTTAGAAAATTATGATAAAATTTATAAAACTATTTAATTACTACAAGAATACTACAAAATTATAAAAAGTTGCTAAAAATTATATTTAAGCTAATTGACTAATTAATTACTTATTAATTAATTTTAAACTAATTTAATTAATTTAAATAAGAAAATTAGAAAATGGACAGTGAAAATTATGAAACTATTTTTTAAAAGTCTTAACTACTTTATAAAACTTAAGAAAAATATAACATTCTACTTTAGTTAATTAAAATTAAAGAAATCTATTTAATTACTAATATTACCTATTTAATTATTTAAACTAGTTTTAAATCTAATAAATAGTAAACTGCTTAGGAAAATTCTAAGAAAATTATTTTAACTACTTTAAGGTACTAAGTAATTTATAAAATTATAAAATTGGACAAGTGCTTATTAATAAGCTAAGATGAAAATTAATTAGATAATTTCTATTAAATAGAAGCTATCACTATTTTTATGTTTGCTTTTTCTGGTTTTTCTTTTATAAAACTACTTAAATACTTAAATAATGAAACTTTAATAAAGACAACTACTTTAGAACCTTGAAATAAGCACTGAGAGTGCTTATAAGCTTATACAGTTGACTATGGTTGACCAAACTAAGAAATAAGCTAAATTGAGGTTATGTGGGGTCCAATATGGTGAAATCTGGATTACCTAAGTTACTTATACCTAATTAAGCTAGATTTAATGAGATAAGCTCCTAGGATAAGCTGGAAAGCCCAAATAAGCACTTGCTTATTTGGTTTCTGACTCAGAAGTGGGACAAACTTATGGTGCAAAACTAAGTGGGGTCCACTGATCTATAGGTCAAACTAAGGGTCAAGTTTTGAACCTGGGTAGGAGGGGGTTGTAAGATGCTAATTAGAAGGTGTGGGGCCCACTGAGTTGGCCACAAATCACCACCAAAGTGGTGGTGATGGACTGGGTCTGAATGAGCAGGGCACACCTTTGCCCTGCAAGTGAGTTTGAGGGTCTGTGGGGCCCAGAGTAAAATTCCTAAAAATACAACAACAATGGAAAATCAAAGATGAACTGGTAGGCTAATACTATAAAAAGTTTCAAGTCCTAGATCAAATTCCTAAATTCTAAACAATTCTTTGAAGTTTGATAAAAACCTGAGAATGGATAATTTGACTTTTGTATGAAACTTAGTACTTTGACTATTTTGGATTTCTAATGATCAATACAGATTGTATATGTTATATTAAGCTATGGAGAACCTATTTTTAGCTTAAGCTACAACTAATAAGGTAAAATGGAGATTTGTGGATCACAAATCCCTCACAGTTAACTGTGAGGGTTGATTAACTAAGTTATTGACTTTTTACTTACAAACACTAGATTTTGTTGTTTGACTGAGTATATAACTTCAAAAGAGAAGTGTTTAAACCAAAGTTACTAATAAACACAACTCATATCACAGTGTTCAACATGTATCCAAACACTCCTTAACAAACTAATTTTGATGATTATCAAAGCAAATGAGATTTTTAACCTACTACACTGATTCCTAATACTAAATTAAGATTATTTAAGAATAATTAAACAGAAATCAACCACAATACAAGCTTAAAACTCAGATTTGTCAAATTAAAGTTTTCCACTGTGAGGTTTTTAGAAAATGAGTAACAAGTAATTTTTCTTAACAGCCTAGCAATCTCAAACCATAAATACACTTGAATACATTAATCAAACATAAGAAACACAGAAAATGGCAATGATAATCAAGATTAATAAAGATGCAATACAAAGACAGTTATGAGATTTTTTAGAAACTTACAATATTGCTTTCCTGCTCAAACCATGAACTAAGAACAACCTATTTCCTCCCCTGAGGATCTAAACCAATACTCCAAGCTGCTTCCTTTCCAAATTACCTCTGATTCCCAGAAATCAAGTTCAAATTGCCACAGTTGACTTTAGTTGACCAATTTGTAATTTGTAAGATTTTTTATATTAAACTGATTAGTAGGTTACTAAAAGCTTTATTGAGCTTATGGGAGCTTATATGAGCTTATTCAATCCATATAATCAAACAGTAACAAATACACAGCTTATTTAGATTTTTGACATGAATTTGAAAATTGCACAACCTTAAATAACAACACAAACTTGATTTTTTATTAACTAAAAGGATTACTAGTACACTGAGAATGCTTAACTAAAACTTGAAAGCTTTAAATTACACTTGAACTTTTAAAATAACTAATACGACATACACTTTTTAAAATTAAACTAGATAGCTAACTCTTCTGCTTCTCTTCATCTTTATAGGTGAGAATGAGCATCCAGGTGTCCTCAGGGACTTTTCCCACTTCATCTGAGCCCTTGATTATGTCCAATTGATATCCACCGTTTAAACCAACTTTTGGCGCCAAAGTCCTCCACGTTAACTTGGAGGCAAAGGTTTGCAATTAAAGATTGTTGGAGGTTTGTGGAGGTGTCAGGAGGCAAAGGGTGATGTTTTATGCAAGTTGGAGCTGTTTTGAAGAAAACAGAGGACAAAAAGGTGGTTTGGAGGGAAAATTGGTGTAGATAGCATTAAATGGGGTATGGGTTTGCTGTGAGGTGGAAAGGAGGGTTTAGGGGAGTAGGGGGTGAGGTGGAGAGGTGAGGTGGTGGTGAAATACCACCTGGTTTTGGTGGATGCAGGGGTGAGAGTGGAGGGTGAACAGTGGTGGTTTTTTTGGCGGTTTTGGGTGGTTTGACTGGGGTCAACCCCCGTTATTATTAAAAGGGGTGCGTTTGGGTTATCTTGGTGGGCTGGGAAACAGCTGGGCCCAAAAAAATATAAAAGGGGTGGGCTAGGGGTGTGGGTTGGGTAGTTTAGGATTGGGTTTGGTTTGTGGATTTGTTAAATAAAGGGTCCGGTTGGTTAAGTGTACACAAGGACTAATTTTGTAAACTTGGCAAAGTTAAAGGGCTGTTATTGTGATTCTCCCAAAATATTTTAAAGGACTTAACTTGCCAAATATGATAAACCAAGGACCAATTTATTTATTTTTTCATTTAAAAATATCCAGGGACCTTTTCTGTAATTTTTCAAATTCCAGGGACCATTATTGTAAATTTGGATTTTTAAGGGACTGTGTTTGTAATTTCTCAAAATGTTATCAAAATTGTTCCATTTTGTCATTCATGCATAGTACAAGGGTATTATTTGTAAATTTTCCAGTTTTGAATACCCAGGGACCATTTTTGCCAATTTTGTAACTTGAGGGGTAAAAGTTACCAGTTTGTGTAAACTTTCATCCAGGGATCATTTGTGATTATTTTTGGTTTCCCAAGGACTTAAGTTGATTTTTCATTTATTTTAAACCTTCAGGGACTAGTTTTAACAATATTTGAAACTTGAGGGACTGAAACTGCCAATTATGCAAACTTTGTACGTTTTTCATTTGTTTTTGCATATTTTGTATTTGAAACATATAAAACACACTTCTAAGATATTTTAAGTATTATGATGCATTTTTGAGTGTTTTTGTATGTTTTGGCAGTTCAGATTGGTACAAAATGATGAGTATTTAGACACTCATCATTCGTAACCACCCGACATCATGGACAACGGGAACATCTTTGAACCCGTCATCCCACCACAACAAAACCCACCATTAGAACCCCTTAGGCCCCGAACCTTAGGAGAGTATTCCCGACCTAGCCACCAAGGCTACTGAAACACCATTGAGCTCACCGGAGCCAATGTGACCCCCTTGCGATCCGACACCATCCGGTTGGTGCAAAGCGGATGTGCATTCCACGGACTTCGTTCCGAAGATCCAAACCAACATCTTAAGGACTTCCTCAAAATTGTAGATTCCATAGACCTAGGTGTTGAAACTAGAGAGAGAACCCGATTACGCCTATTCCAATTCTCTCTACGGGATCAAGCTAGTCAATGGCTTGAGCATTTACCCGCGGGATCCATCACCACATGGGATGATCTCACCACTCGTTTCCTTGCTCAATTTTTCCCACCGGGGAGAACTACTAAGCTTAGAAATGACATCTTGATGTTCCAACAACGTCAAAATAAATCTCTTTATGAAGCATGGACTCGTTTCAAGGACTTACTCCAAAAAGTCCCTCATCATGGCATAGATCTTTGGCTCCAAGTCCAAATCTTTTATGACCATATCGGCATCTCCACGAGGCGAGCCATTGACCAATCGGCCGGTGGTAGGCTACGTGATCTTAGTGCGGAACAATCATGGGAACTCATTGAAGATCTTGCTCTCTATGACAACGAAAGTTGGAATGATCCCCGTGACTTGAACAAAACGGTCAAGGCAATATCTTTGCCTTCGAACAATTCTAGCACTTCTGACCATAGGATCATGAAACTTGAGGACCAAGTCAAGTTTCTCATGAAATCTTACGAAGCTCCTAAACCTTCAAGCCAAGTGAACAAAATCACTTCTTCATGCGAATTATGTAGTGGTCCCCACGACACTCGTGATTGTGTGGAACTCCCCGGAACAGCTTTTGCGGACTACGCATCCACGCGTACCGACGAAGCGGGAGATAAGTGGTACACTTTCAAGCCCGAGCCAAACACTTACGGTGATTCATACAACCCCTCTTGGAAAAATCACCCAAACCTTAGGTGGAAACAAAATCAACCCAATTCTTCCAATCCGCCTAATCGTTACCAACCAAACGGTCCACCTTCCAACCGTACTTTCAACAACAATCCTTCTAAAAACTATGGTAGTACCAACAATCTTGAAGGATTGATGTCAAAGTTTATGGCATCTCAAGAAGCTCGTATAGCTAGGTTTGAAACCGAATTTAACCAACAACAAACGGAGATGACCAACAAGATTGACAACTTGTTGAAAGCCCTTAACAACCAAGCATTAGTCGCACCTAGGAAGGACACTAGGGACACCAATAATGGAATCCAAATTAAGGACCCCTCATCATCCAATCATGTCCACTTTGTCAATGTTGTCACCATTAAGCCAATAGATAAGGAGATAGAAGAGAGTGACAAGGATGAAGTTAGAGTAGAAGCCGAGACTAAGGATGAAAGTAGGGAAGTTGAGGTTAATAGGGGAGAGGAATTAGAGGAGGTAGAGCCTATTGAAAAGTACTTTGATAAGTTGCCCACCAAGGAAGAACGAGAATACCATAAGGATTTATTCGATAGTCCCGAGAGACCATATATCCTTGGCACCCCCTTATCAAAATGGGAGACCCCTCTAACATTAACATACCATGCAATATCGGGCACATGCATATATGGAAAGCTTACATCGACGCTAGATCCCCCGTGAACATCATGACTAGGACTTATTACAATTGGGTGATGAAGAAACAACTCGATTTTAGGATGATGCCCAATAGGAATTTGATAAGTAATTTTGTAGGAAGAGTGAAGGGATTGCATGTGATCATAGGAAATCTCACCTATGAGATCGATTTTATGATAGTTGAAGACACTCGTCCGGTGATAGATGCTTACCTAAGCCAAATAATATTTGGAAAACCATTTGTTGAGGCCACTAGGATGAGTTATGATCTGACTTTAGGGATAGTTAGATTCAAGGAAGAAAATAATGAAGTTGCCTATCAAATGCCCTACAAAATTGAGCAATACCGCCTTCTCTCTAATTTCGAAAAGGAACACAAGCAAGCGGCTTATTATAGGAATGAGGAGGATAGACGTAGAGGAGTAGAGTATGTAAAGAATAGAATGCTTGGTTTCTACAAAGAATGCTTGCAACTAGGTCCGGAATACAAAACTGGTTTAGAAGACGACCTAGAGAGTGGAATCAATGACGAGGTCACGTAGTAACCCATGACCTTGAGTCTAGCTACAAGACTCGTAAATAAAGAAAAGCGCTTCTTGGGAGGCAACCCATGTTTTGTGTGATTTTATTTTTTGTTTGTTTGTTATTTGCTTCCGTATGCATGCTTAATTTTTATTGTTGGTAGATCATGTTTCTAAACTAAATAGTGGAAATACTTTACTTTGTTGTTTCGGCCTAGTCTTAACTCCACCTAAAGGTATTTTTGCAAAAAGATAAGTGTAAGGGGACACCCCAAATATGTTTTTAAGAAACAAACCGATCATGATTCTCCACAATATTAAATGAACATGTATATTCGTATTTGTTAGAGTCAAATGCTTGTATTGAGTCATAATGAAGTTT
This sequence comes from Artemisia argyi, assembly GCA_030686995.1. Classification (NCBI taxonomy): domain Eukaryota; kingdom Viridiplantae; phylum Streptophyta; class Magnoliopsida; order Asterales; family Asteraceae; genus Artemisia; species Artemisia argyi. The sequence continues at coordinate 131,156,136 of CM060688.1, forward strand.
TGCAGGATTTTCCAGGAAGTAGGACCAAGTTTTTCCAGAAATTTTCCGGAAACTTAACATAAGAATTTCTGCAGGTCACTTCTGACGGCGTCAAGTGTAAAAATCTGGAAATTTCACCAGTTTTGTTTTTCTAACGGAGTCTTATGGTTTTTGTGAATTATTAAGTTTTATAATCTCCAGGAAATCTGCAAACTTCATTCCACAAGCATTATATCTTATCTTGTTTTCTAGGACTTAGTAACTTATATAGGATGCCGCCGATTTTACGCGAGGTTGTTTTGTCTATTTTCTCAGGATTTACAGGTTATGTATGACAAGAAGATGATTTATATTCTGGAAGGGAAGCTTTGATTGTTCATTTTCTTGGAGGAAGATTTAACCTGATCACCTTATTATCTATACCGAGCGAATCAGGGGAGTATTTGATTTCATTTGTTTTACTTATTTCACTTTTACATTCTTTACTTGAACATTGGGGACAATGTTCATCTTAAGTGTAAGGGGAGGATAAAAAGATGATACCTTACATATGCACTTTCGCTTGAGTTTGTTTTGTTTGATGGTAGATGTGTAATAAAACTATGAGAAATACTTGTTAGTGCAATTTTAGCGCCAAATTTAAAATTTTTTACAACATTTAGGAGTGAAACTTTAGCCATAGCAAGCGTCTCATGGATAGGAGATTGTATGACTAGCACATAACCGTATATCCAGAAAAATTTTCCACCCAAATATGTGAGGTTTGCCTTTAGATTTGATAGGAAAAGCATTCACTATTAGTGCTTATGAGTGTACCGGTAGCATTTAGATTCTAGAACTTGCGTTAGTGATGCATCCCGAGACCGCTAGTGAGACTACATTCGTGTGGTAGGATTTACTACATGATAAGAGGCATTAGGATCACCCTTGTGTTAAACCCGTATCATAATTACTTGACCATTTAAGTCATATTACTTGGCTAGTTAAGTCAACTAATTTTTTCCACACCCTTAGCGTTGTACTCATTTTTAGTACACGAAACCCCTAGTACACCCCTCCGAGCCTATCTTTTCATTTCTAACTTTAAGCATTTTACTTAAAGGAAGAATTTGTTACACCCCACTTAAATGTACACCCAAATCGCCTTAGCCTTCCGTGTATGCGCTCATCTTTAGTGCATTATTGTTATTTGTTAAACTCTAAGTTAACTATCTAATTGATTACATGGTTGCTAAGTCGAGTCATATCCTTGTACATATTGTTTTGGGACGATTGGGACTCATGGGTAAGTACTTATTTTATGGAGCAATGGGGAAGAACATCATTTATTACCCCCATATGTGCGTTAATCTTAAAAGTGCTCCAAGTGTTTTGATTATCTTAATTCGAGTCATTAGATTAGTTTATTGTAAAGTATGTAAAAATTCAAGTGTAAGGGGAACGTTTATTCCCTACGATGTATTATTTTGGAAGGTAGGGTAAGAGTGTATGCAAAAAAAAAAAAAAAAAAAAAAAAAAAAATCGAAAAAATCAAGAAAAAGAAAAAAAAATAGAAAAAGAAAAAGAGAAAAAAACGTACGGACTACCATCCCTTTTTATTCTATGTTTATTTTATGTTTTTGTTATTTTTCATTTACTAGCTTAAGTCGAGTCTAGTCTTGGCTTAGCAACGCCACATTGTACATGTAATTAACCAAGATTGTTAACTCGCCACCAGTAAAAACTTCCTTTATCCAACAAAACCGTGTATTTCATATCCCTACACCTAACGTTACAACCCTTTAAAAGACCTCTTTGATAGTTTATCCTAGGTGCTTACGCCATGTGGTGGAGGTTTGATCCTTTCCCAAGCCTATGGTAATCTATTTTGCTATGACAGGTAGTGAGAGATATCTTCCGTTTCCATATTGTAATTTATACTTTATTACACCCGAGAGATGTGAGTATCTAAACACTATTTGTGAGGTGCTAGTGTATGACCTCTGTGCTTGTCTATTGGTCTTTAGTGGAACGATTATTTGTTGTAATTACTTTTATATTAGTGTTAAATGACCCCTAACTTGTATTTTGACTAGAATAAAAGCGCATTTGCTTGAGGACAAGCAAATCTCAAGTGTAAGGGTATATGATGAGGCGAAAAATGAACCACTTTTAGGGGGTCATTTAAGCCCGGAATTGACTTTATTTGATCAAATATTGCCCTAAATCGTTCCTTTTGTGATTTTAGGTACTTTGGGAGTGAAATCTGGAAAAGGAAGCAATTTGGACGTTTTTGGAGCATAAAAGTGAAGAAAACGCCAAAGTCTTAATTTTCCTTGCTGGGAACAGTAGGTGACGGCGTCAAGAGTTAATCCTTGACGGCGTCAAGAGCAAATTTCCATGACGATCCAGTACAGATTTGACGGCGTCACGAAGTAGGGCGTCAAGAGTAAAATTCATGACGGCCTGGAAATGCATAACACATGACGGCGTCAAAAGTAGATCAAGGCAGTCCGAGAAGAGTTTTGGCGGCGAGGTGACGGCGTCACAAGTTTGGTCTTGACGCCGTCAAACCCCTTTTCCTATATATAGTTTTCTAATTTTCACATTAAAAGAGAGAAGTTTTGGAGAAACCCTAAGTACGAACTTGGTGCGAATTTTACAGGTTTTTCAAGGGTTCTAAGCCCTTGATACCTTTCATGTGTAATTGAGATAAGTGTTCTTTTAATTCAATCAATATGTCTATGTGTTGGTTGTCTATATCTTGTTCTTGTCTTAATTCCATCATGCTAGGCTAGATCTATCTTGTGTTTGCTTGGATCTAATGAAACCTAGATGTTAATTATGTGTTGATTACTTGTTTATAATTGTATTGGATGAATGATTTTTATGTTAGGCTTAAGAAAACTGGCAGATCTCCAAATGGTAACATGCTTGAACGTCTTAAGAAACATGAACCGATGTGCACTAGGTCTTTATTGGTTGTATTTAATGCATGAGCCACTGTTTGTAATCCCTATGGTTGTGCTGGGCATGGTATAGGAGGAGATAAGAGCTCATAGAATTGGGGAGTTAAGTACGCCACCCCATGAATGATATTAAGGAATACGATCCGTCATCCATGCAACTATAACAAGTAATTAACGTGTAAAAGATGTCTAGGGAGTAGTGAAATCTAAGTAAACACATTTTCTCCACTTATTGCTCACAACTTTAGTCTAATTTAGTTTATTTTCATTTTTAGTATTTTATTTTAATTGCATCTTTAGTATTGGGTTAGTTGACTAGCAACTAATTCCGCCCAAATCCTTTAAACCCGAGATATTTACTTGCTTTCTAAAAAAATATAAAAATACAAAAATAATCATCCCTCACCTTTAGAACTAGTATTTAGGTTTTCTAATCCTAGCGACACTATTCCTAGCTGAACGATCAATCCCCCGGTACTTGTCACTATACTATACTACAACGATCAGGTACACTGCCTGGTGGGGGTTGTAAGCTTCTCGAGATCCCTTGAGAGGTAAAGCCTGGTGCAATCCCTACGCATCACTTATGTTCTAATTCCACTGGTAAGTGACATGCCTTACCATACACCATGTGAAACGGGGTCGTTCCAATAGGTGTTTTGTAGGCGGTTCGGAATGCCCACAAGGCTTCGTCGAGTTTAAATGACCAGTCTTTTCTATTTTGACTAACCGTCTTTTCAAGTATTCTTTTAATAGCCCTATTGGTGTTTTCGACCTGGCCATTGGTTTGTGGATGATAAGCGGTGGAGAACCGATGGGATACTCCATACCTCTTCATGACCTTTTCCATTTGTGCATTGCAAAAGTGGGTTCCCCTATCACTGATGAGAGCTTTAGGAATCCCGAATCTAGCGAAAAGCTTTTTCAGGAAATGAATAACTACTCTGGCATCATTGGTCCTAAGGGCTTGTGCCTCAACCCATTTTGAAACATAATCGATGGCAACTAAAATGTATTCGTTCCCCCCTGAAGATGGAAAGGGTCCCATGAAGTCAATTCCCCAAACATCGAAGACCTCACATACTTGTATAAAATTCTAAGGTGCTTCATCCCTATGTGATATGTTCCCGGCCCGTTGACATGCATCGCATGCCTGCACCATCTCTTTGACATCACGGAAAATTGTGGGCCAATAGAATCCCGCATCGAAAATCTTTCGGGCGGTGGTGTTTATCCCATGATGCCCGCCAGAGGGACCAGAGTGACATTCCCTCATAATCTTTACTGCCTCACTTTCCGAAACACAGCGTCTTATAATTTGGTCTGGACACCTTCGGAATAAAAACGGTTCATCCCAAAAGTAGTATTTTAACTGAGAAAAGAACCTTTTTCTTTCGTATCTAGACAGGTGTTCAGGAACAAGTCTACTTGCGAGGTAATTAGCAAAATCGGCGTACCACGGCTCCGAATCAATCATTAGCATGAGTTGTTCGTCAGGAAATGAATCCCTAATCTCACTTCTATCATGCTTATCCAAGGGGTTTTCAAGACGAGATAGATGATCTGCGGCCAGATTTTCTGCCCCCCTCTTATCGCGAATCTCAACATCGAATTCTTGTAGCAACAAGATCCACCGAATTAGTCGTGGCTTAGCATCCTGCTTCGCAAAAAGATATCGAAGAGCCGAGTGATTAGTGAAAACGACTGTCTTTGAAAGGACAAGATATTGTCGGAATTTGTCGAATGCAAACACTACGGCTAATAATTCTTTTTCGGTGGTGGAGTAATTCTCTTGAGCGGGATTCATGGTTTTGCTAGCGTAGTAAATAGGTTGGAAAAGCTTGTTACGCCGTTGGCCCAATACAGCCCCGACAGCGAAATCGCTAGCGTCACACATGATTTCAAACGGTAACTCCCAGTTGGGTGTGATCATGATTGGAGCTTGTGTGAGTTCCTTTTTTAAGAGGTCGAATGCATCCTTGCATTCTTGGGAAAATCGAACGAAGCATCCTTCACAAGCAATTGAGTCATTGGCCGAGCTATTTTGGAGAAGTCTTTGATGAATCTCCGATAAAACCCGGCGTGTCCCAAGAAGCTGCGTATTGCTTTAACAGTTGTGGGGTATGGTAGCTTAGATATAGCTTCAACTTTAGCTTGGTCCACCTCTATTTCGTTCCCTGAGATCTTATGCCCTAACACAATCCCTTCTTTTACCATGAAATGACACTTTTCCCAGTTTAACACCAAGTTGGTTTCCTCACAACGTTTAAGAATCTTCTCTAGATTAGCAAGACAGCGGTCGAAGGAGTTCCCGAAGACCGAAAAGTCATCCATGAACACTTCCATGCTGTCTTCCATGAGTTCGTGAAAGATTGCGGTCATGCATCGCTGGAAAGTGGCGGGGGCATTACATAGCCCAAAAGGCATCCTTTTGTAGGCAAATGTTCCATAAGGGCAAGTAAACGTGGTCTTTTCTTGGTCCTCAGGTGCTGTGGGAATTTGAAAATACCCAGAGAATCCATCCAAGAAGCAATAGTACTCGTGTCCAGACAATCTTTCTAACATTTGATCAATGAATGGTAAGGGAAAGTGATCTTTCCTCGTGGCATCATTGAGCTTCCGATAGTCAATGCATACCCGCCATCCAGTGACCGTTCTCTAGGGCACCATCTCACCCTTGTCATTCTTAACTACAGTCATTCCACCCTTCTTAGGTACAACCTGTACAGGACTGACCCATGGGCTATCCGAGATTGGGTAAATCACTCCTGCATCTAGAAGTTTAATGACTTCTTTCTTTACTACTTCTTTAATGTTGGGGTTCACCCGCCTCTGGGGTTGCACGGTAGGTTTATAATCTTCTTCCATGAGAATCTTATGTGTGCAAAAAGTTGAGTCAATCCCCTTAATGTCGGCTACACTCCATGCGAGCACTCCCTTATATTTCTTTAGGACCTCTAAGAGTTTACCTTTTTGTTCATGTTCCAAGGAAGAGTTTATAATTACCGGCAGTTGGTCCTCTCCCTGAAGGAAGGCATACTCTAAATGGTTAGGAAGCTCTTTAAGATCTAACTCAGGAGGTTCGATAATAGAAGGTTTAAGCTTGTTTTCGGGCTTTCGGAGCTCGAGATGCTCCGTTGCCTCTTGTCTGGGGTAGAAGGAGACTGCACCAACATCCTCCATCTTTTCTATCTCTAGCAAAGGCAGAAAACTCTCGTCCCGTAGCCAGCCTTCCTCGATCTATTCATCGACACAACTATCAATGACATCTGTGAGTTCATCGATCTCCCCAATGAAATAGAGCCGGTTGGCTGCTTCGAGGGAGAGGTCCATAGAATCCTTAATGTCGAAGGTTGTGCTATCGGTTCCCACTCGTAAGGTTAATTTGCCGTCATAAACATCAATGACTGCACGAGCGGTAGCAAGAAATGGTCTCCCTAAGATGATGGGTACCAAGTCATCCTCCTCCATATCCAGGATTACGAAGTCGATCGGGAATTTGAATTTCCCAACTTTGACTAGCACATTCTCGCATATCCCTACGGGGTACTTGACTGATCTATCGGCTAGTTGGATGTTCATACGGGTAGACTTTAATCCAGAGTATCCTAGTTTAAGGAACATAGAGTGAGGCATGAGATTGATACTCGCTCCCAAATCGGCAAGAGCATTCTTGATTGATAGAGATCCTATGGAGCAAGGCAGGGTGAAGCTGCCTGGATCGTCTACCTTTTTTGGTAGCCCTCGATGGGTCACCACTGAGCATTCTTCCCCCAGGGTCACAAGACCCTCGAGTTTCTTCCGGTTAGCAAGTAGTTATTTAAAGTATGCACTATACTTTGGCATGTGATAGCAAGCATCAAGGAGGGGTATGGTGACAACCGAGTCTTTTAGGTATGACAAGAATCTTTTGTTATCATTCTCAGTTTTTTGGTTCCTTAATCGGGATGGAAACGGGATTCTCACAGGTTGGTTAGGTAGGGTTGATGGGGAAGGGGTCGTCAAGGGAGGTTGGTCGGGGGTCTTGCCGCCTACATCCTCCTCCTCCTCGCCAGGTTTGTTTGGATCGGGGGCAATGGGAGACGAGCTTGGGTAAGGTGGGTCCTTGGTTGTTGTTCCAGCTCAAGTTGTTATCGCGAGCATGGGGTCTATTTTGCTTACTGATGGCATTTCAAGATTATCTAGGGCTGAGTTAAGCTTGTTGAAAAATTCTCCAATGTCATCCTGCTGCTCGTCGAAAAGCTCATTAAGACCTTTCATTTGCAAGCCTTTTTCTTGAGTGAAGTGACCAAGGTCATCTTCAAAAGTGCTCCTGATTTCGAATTCAGGGCCTTCCTCTCCTTCTTTTCTCTTCACTAGATTTCCCCAGAGGGTGTAATCATCATTTTGGTAAAAAGGCAAAAGGGAGGGATCAGCATAAATGTCCCCTCCTGACAAGCATACATGTTCAGTTGTGGCTGCCCCTCCGCATTCTTCTACCTCATGCGGGCCCCCACAGTAGTCGCAGATTAAGTAAGGATTCGACAGTTGTTTAGGTAACTGCGATCCAACTAGGTATTCCACTCTTTTGTGAATTTTTCTCAACCGATCTGAAGTGATTTTAGAAATGCTGACAGTCGACTCAGGTTCATCCCAAGTGTCATCCTGGTCTTGAGCATATTCTTCAATCCTATCCCATCCTTCTTCGGCACTAAGATTGGCCAATCTCCCTTTTCTAGATTGGTTGATTCCGTTTCGATCATTAGAGGAGATATTATCGTAGAAGATTTGGACCAAGAGCCAAAGCTCAATGCCATGATGGGGAACTTGTCTTATTAAATATTTGAGTCTAATCCAGGATTTATGGAAGGGTTCGTCCTTCCCTTTTCGGAAACGGAGGATCCTATCTCTAAACGCCGAGGTTTTTCCAGGTGGGAAGAACTTCTCATAGAACTTGGATATGAGTTGCTCCCATGTGAAAATAGATTCAGAAGGAAGTTTATCATACCATTCTCGGGCTTTTTCATATAGGGTGAAAGGAAAGAATCGCAATTAGGACGTGCCTTTAGTAGCCCCATCCGTATGGAGGGTGTCTACTATTTTCAAGAAGTCTTTAATGTGTTGAATTGGATCTTCCTCATCTAATCCACAAAACTTACACACACTTTGGACAAGCCAAACATCGTTTGCATGCAAGACCTCGTTGGTGTGTTCGTTTGGGTAGACAATGGCGTTTGAGAAGCCACGAGGGGTTGGGGAGGAGTAGTCCTTAAGGCGCTTAGGAATGGGAGTTGCGGGGGTACTCATCTCGTCGTTGGGTTGGGAGCTAGGGGTTGTAACATGATTTTCTAAATTTTCTTCAGAAAGGGCTGCATCAAAATCGATGGCAACGCTAGATGGTTCAGAAGTTGAGTGATATTGCCTCAATCTATGCATTTCTCTTTCGGGTTCTGCATAAGGCAAGACAAGGTTTCTAGTGGAACTACAACTCCTAGTGATCCTAAGGTTAGAGGATTCGTCGGTTGCCATGATGGCAGGTGGTGAAGAGTTACGAACAAAAACACAAAGAAATAAGATAGACTAAAAAAATCCTAAAAATAAAAATAAAATCTTACTAGAAAGGAATCTAGCAAGTAGACCTAATAAAAAGAGATTCTAACCTAGACAATAACTATTCCCCGGGCTGCGGCGCCAAAAACTTGATACGTGGGAATCGCACCAGGCTTTACCTCTCAAGGGATCTTGAGAAGCTTACAACCCCTACCAGGCAGTGTACCTGATCGTTGTAGTATAGTATAGTGACAAGTACCGGGGGATTGATCGTTCAGCTAGGAATAGTGTCGCTAGGATTAGAAAACCTAAATACTAGTTCTAAAGATGAAGGATGATTATTTTTGTATTTTTATATTTTTTTAGAAAGCAAGTAAAAATCTCGGGTTTGAAGGATTTGGGCGGAATTAGTTGCTAGTCAACTAACCCAATACTAAAGATGCAATCAAAATAAAATACAAAAAATGAAAATAAACTAAATTATACTAAGGTTGTGAGCAATAAGTGGAGAAATTGTGTTTACTTAGATTTCACTACTCCCTAGATATCTTTTACACGTTAATTACTTGTTATAGTTGCGTGGATGACGGATTGTATTCCTTAATATCATTCATGGGGTGGCGCACTTAATTCCCCAATCCTATGAGTGCCTACTTCACTCCTATGTCGAGCCGGCTAAGAAGCTCCTAACATGGGATCATTAGAATTTACTCATGCATTAAATACAATCAATAAAACCTAGTGCACGTCAGTTCATGTTTCCTAAGACGTTCAAGCATGTTAACATTTGGAGATCTGCCAGTTTTCTTAAGCCTAACATCGAAATCATTCATCCAATACAACCATAAACAAGTAATCAACACATAATTAACATCTAGGTTTCATTAGATCCAAGCAAACACAAGATAGATCTAGCCTAGCATGATGGAATTAAGACAAGAACAAGATATAGACAACCAACACATAGACATACTGATTGAATTAAAAGAACACTTATCTTAATTACACATGAAAGGGTTCAAGTGCTGAGAACCCTTGAAAAACCTGTAAAATTTGTACCAAGATCGGACTTAGGGTTTCTCCAAAACTTCTCTCTTTTTAATGTGAAAATTAGAAAACTATATATAGGAAATAGGGTCTGACGGCGTCAAGAACAAATTTGTGACGCCGTCATCTCGCCGCCAAAATACTTCTCGGACTGCCTTGATCTACTTTTGACGCCGTCATGTGTTATTTATTTCCAGGCCGTCATGCATTTTCCTCTTGACGCCCTACCTTGTGACGCCGTCAAATCTGTATTGGATTGTCATGGAAATTACTCTTGACGCCGTCACCTACTGTTCCCAGCAAGGAAAATTAAGACTTTGGCGTTTTCTTCACTTTTATGCTCCAAAAACGTCCAAATTGCTTCCTTTTCCAGATTTCTCTCCCAAAGTACCTAAAATCACAAAAGGAACGATTTAGGGCAATATTTGATCAAATAAATTCAATTCCGGGCTTAAATGACCCCCTAAAAACCGGTTCATTTTTCGCCTCATCAGTATTCGCATTATATGGGTCTGGCTGTGCCTGTCAATATCACTGAAGAATTGCCAGATAATATGGATTGGAGAAAGTAAAGCGAAGTTAGAGGTCAAGCCGGATGCGGTATAACATCTGTTCCTTTGTATATTTACATGGGGCTGGTCGATTTGGGTTGTGTGGTGTAGTTCCAGAATGTGTAGATAGAATAGCTAATAGGAGAGCATTATAGTCCACGTAGTGTTTGATTTCGATGCATGACACCTCCTACGTTTGTAATCAAACTCAACACTTTCATTGCCAGTTTTTTAATGTTTTTCAGTTCAATCCAATCTGATATGAACCGTCCAAAAAATGACACACTAAAACCTGAATTGGTTAAGCCAGTCAGCCCACCCCCTCACCTAGAAGTGATGTGCTTAAATCCTTGCCCCTGGTGTCAATTCTTTGTCCATAAATTTTATAAGCCTTTTTTCTAGCTCTGATTAAGCTTTCAAAATAAGCCTAGCTTTTACTGATTTATTCAAGGTCAAGCTTACTAAAGTTTGGCTATAGATTGTATCAGTATCTTTAAGACCCTTACGTATGACCCACTCTTAAGTAAATGGATCGAAATCTCCACCTCTAAATTTGAGATTTATGTTGTTTTTTATCAGGTGGGAATTGTGTGACATGTGTAGGATAAACTTTTGTCGGATGGTACCAACAAGGTGAAAACGACATCACTACATTGCAACTATGTGAGGTAAGTATATATGTAACAAGCTGGAATTAAGAGTTAAAAGGGAAAAGTCAGCGCAAGAAGTCAAACAACAATTGGCGGGAAAAGCTGTTAGGAACAGCTTTTCCTAAACCTCCTTTTATACCCTGTTGTACTATCATTTCATTCATTCAGAAAATTGTAAACATCCTCTCTATTAACTCAAACTCATTGAAACAATTCCACAATTCATAATAACAAATCATTTTCGTGTCATGTTTCTTATTATTGATTCTTGAGTGATTTGTGGCTATTGAACTAGTGTTTTCATTTCTTGATTGATTTCTAAATACTTGTTTCAGTGGTATCAGAGCGTATCCTGGTTTTAAGTTTGTTACAGTGACAATCTTGAAAATCCGGTCATCTTCTCCGGTCAACTTCCGGCAAGAAATCAGCCACCACCGATTTCACTGTTTTGATTACAATTGGTTAGTGTCAGTCATCTGTACGGCCACAAGATAAGCCAAAATTCTCGTTAAATTTTCTTATCTTGAACAAGCTGGCAAGCAGCAGTTGGATTGAGTAACCCAGAACAGATTCAGTATCATTACCCAATTTGGTCAGTGATTTACCATTGTTGTTGAGTGGTAGTGTAACTGGAATAATGGTGGAAACAAGATCAATTACTAATGGTACTGGGCGACAAGAAAGTAACAATACTAGTGGAAACACTGTTGAGAGTCTGGCAACTCAATTAGCAGCATTAATGGGGGCTGTTACTACGTTAACAAATGATGTGAGAGTGATGCAAATAAGATTTGATAGTGGCGAAGGGCCTAGTCAGAGGAGTGGTGTTTCTGGTGCTCAAACTGGCATTCTTGGTGGTCAAACGGGTCAACACAATCAAAACAATGGGGGTCAATATGGTAGGCTATCCAAGGTTGAGTTTCCTAAGTTTGATGGTGAAGATGTACAGGGATGGTTTTATAGGGTTAAGAGATTCTTTGAAATGGATCAAAACATGGATGATGATCAGAAGATCAGACTTGTTCCTATGCATGTGTTTGGTAAAGCACTTAATTGGCATACACAGTTCATGAGGAGATTTGGTGAAGTGATTACATGGGATGTGTTTGAGATTCATGTTAGGAAGAGATTTGAGTCACTTTTTTTTATCCTGTGATGGAACTAAAGAATCTCAAACAAACTTCTTCAGTTCAGGTATATCAAGAATCCTTTGAAGCCCTTCTGAATAAAGTTGATACAGTTGATTTGCCTGATACATGTATTGTTAGTTTGTTCATTAGAGGATTGAAAGATGAGATTGCTTATGCTATTAGAATGTTTAGACCTGCTACTTTAAGTGATGTGTTTTCTTTAGCAAAATTACAAGAAGCTCATATTGCTGTGACTAAGAGCAGGAATGCACCATTATTGAATACTCCTAGAACCAATATGACTGGTGGTTTTGTTAAAAGGGGTGGGGGTAATGCAATTAGGAATGTCAACAATACTGTACCAAACAGGCCTTTTAAGAAATTGACACAACAAGAATTGGAAGAAAAGAGAGCCAAACAATTGCGTTTTTATTGTGACCAAAAGTACACTCCAGGTCACAAGTGTCATGGACAGATGTTTAGTTTGAAAGTATGTATTGATGATGATGTGTTAGATGAAGATGATGATTTGGTTTTAACTGATCAAGGGATAGAAATGTAGTTGAAGATGTTGAACAAATGCCCCAAATATCTCTTAATGCCATGACTGGTATAATTAGTTATCAGACAATGAGGGTTAGGGGTTATGTGGGAAGACAAGTGTTGCACCTCCTAGTTGACTCAGGCAGTACTCATAATGTTTTGGACCTTAACACTGCTAAGAGGTTAGGCTGCAGAATGAGGAAAACATGCTCTTTGCAAGTTTCTGTGGCTAATGGTCAAATTATGTCAAGTTTGTATGAATGTAAGCAGTTTAAATGGGAGTTACAGGGGAATACTTATGAATCAGATGTTATGATTTTACCATTAGGAGGTTATGAGATGGTATTGGGAATGCAATGGCTCTCCACTTTGGGTGTTGTTAAATGTGATTTTAAGAATCTAGTCATGGATTTTGTGAAAGATGGGAAAAGGTGTTTTTTGAGAGGCACTCAACAAAATACTTTACAATGGATGCAAGGGAAACAAAAACAAGCTAACTTGAACCAAATAGGGTCTGATATCTCTGCTATGGCTCAAAGTGTGTATCCTGCAACTTTGATGCAAATGGTTGTGCAAGAGAAACCAACTAATCTACAAATCCAAACACTCCTTAAGGAATATGCCACTGTTTTTTAGGTTCCAAAAGAGTTGCCACCCAAGAGATCACATGATCATACCATACCTTTATCACCCAACACACCACCTGTAAACATTAGGCCTTACAAACATCCACCCAATCAGAAGGATGCAATTGAATTAATGGTAAAGGAATTGCTTGAGGCTGGTGTTATCATAAATAGTCAGAGTCCATTTTCTTCACCTATTGTTATGGTTAAGAAGAAAGATGGAGCATGGAGGATGTGCATTGATTACATGCAACTTAATAAGCATACAATCAAAGATAAATTTCCTATACCAGTGATTGAGGAATTAATTGATGAGCTCAATGGTTCTAAAGTGTTCTCAAAACTTGATCTTAGATCTGGCTACCATCAAATAAGAATGAGTGATGAGGACATCAACAAAACAACTTTTCGAACTCATGAAGGTCACTATGAGTTTCTAGTGATGCCTTTTGGTCTTACTAATGCTCCCTCAACCTTCCAATCCCTGATGAATATTGTGTTCAAACCATTCCTGAGAAAATTTGTGCTAGTCTTTTTTTATGACATACTGATATACAGCAAAAGTGAGGAAGAACATTGGTTACATTTGAGGAAGGTACTGCAAGTGATGCAACAGAATACTCTTTTTGCTAAAGAGAGTAAATGTTTCTTTGGAGTACACAAGGTGGAGTACTTGGGACATATTATTGCAGCTGAAGGAGTGTCAACAGATCCTACAAAAATACAAGCTATGCAAGAATGGCCAACACCACAAACAGTCAAACAACTTAGAGGTTTCTTGGGTCTAACAGGTTACTACAGAAGGTTTATCCAACATTATGCTTTGATAAGTAAGCCCTTGACAAATTTGTTAAAAAAAATGCTTTTGAATGGAGTGAAGATGCACAACAGGCTTTTGATACACTCAAGCAGGCCATGATACAGTCCCCTGTTCTTGCACTACCAGATTTTCAGAAGACCTTTGTGGTAGAAACTGATGCTTCATGCATAGGAATTGGTACAGTACTTCAACAAGAAGGACACCCCATTGCTTATCTCAGTAAGACCCTTTCTCCTAAACACCAAGCTTTGTCCACTTATGAAAAGGAGTTCTTAGCTGTATTGATGGCATTAGACAAGTGGAAGGGGTATTTGTTGGATAGGCATTTTAAAATAAAGACAAACCATTTCAGCCTCAAATTTTTATTAGATCAAAGGCTTACTACCCCATTTCAAGCAAAATGGCTACCTAAGCTTTTGGGCTATGACTATGAAATTTCATTTAAGAAGGGCAGTGAGAATGTGGTAGCAGATGCATTATCCAGAGTCAATTGTGTTAGTGAGTTGAATTCTTTGATTCTATCTACCATAACCAGTGACTTGTTATAACAAGTTAAGGAGAGTTGTATGCAAGATGATGTGTTATCAGTGGTGATTCAATAGTTACAAGATAGTTCTTATGATGGAAACAAGTATACTTTGGAGGCTGGAGTGTTGAAGAGAAAAGGAAAGATTGTGGTGGGCAACAATGAACAATTTTGAGAAACACTATTGTGCAACATTACCATTCTGATGCAGTGGGTGGTCATTCAGGTACTAATGTCACTTCTCATAAGATTGGTACTTTGTTTTACTGGAAAGGCATGCATAAGATGGTTAAAAAGTTCATTAGAGAATGTGATGTGTGCCAAAGACAGAAGCCTGATTTGGCAGCCTACCCTGGTTACTTGCAACCTTTGCCTATTCCAGAGAAAGTATGGTCTGAGATTTCAATGGATTTCATTACTGGCCTACCCAAATCACAAGGTAAATCTGTGATCTTTATGGTGGTGGATAGTTTAAGTAAATATGCTCATTTTATGGCACCGAGTCACCCTTACACTGCAAGTTCTGTGGCTCAAGTGTTCCTAGTATCTGTTTATAAGTTGCATGGCATACCAACTTCTATTGTTAGTGATAGAGATAGTGTTTTCCTCAGTCACTTTTGGCAGTCACTCTTTAAGTTGTTGAAAGTGGAACTTAAGATGTCTACAGCTTACCATCCACAAACAGATGGCCAAACTGAGGTTGTGAACAAATGTTTGGAATGTTACTTGAGATGTATGACTGGTGAAAGACCAAAGGATGGGTTCAATGGTTATCTCTGGCATAATTTTGGTACAATACAAACAATCATACATCCATCAATATGACCCCTTTTGAGGTAGTTTATGGTCAAAAACCACCTCTGCATATTCCATATGTGGCTGGTGAGAGTGCTGTGGAAACTGTGGATAGATCATTACAAGCTAGAGAAGGTGCCATTGAAATGCTTAAGTTTCACATGAAAAGAGCTCAAGACAGGTTTAAAAGTTATGCAGATAGAAGAAGATCTGAAAGAGAATTCCAAGTTGGTCAATGGGTGTATTTGAAACTCCAGCCCTATAGGAAAGTAACCATCAGACCAAGCCAGCAGAATAAGCTATCAGCAAAGTATTATGGTCCCTTCTTAATTGTGGATAAGGTGGGTGCAGTTGCTTATACTTTGGAATTGCCTAGTACCAGTCAAATCCACCCAACCTTCCATGTGTCTCAATTAAAATTGTGTAGAGGCAATGCTTTGAAAATGGGTATTTTGCCTCACTGTGGTGAAGATGGTTTGTTATCAGTTGAGCCTGAAGAGTTGGTCTTAGACAGAATAATAGCAAAGGTCAACAACAGAGCTGCTGTCTATTGGTTGGTGAAATGGGCTAATCATGGTGTGGAAGATGCTACATGGGAATTGGCTGAAGACTTGATATAGAGGTTTCCAAAATTTCCAGTCAATTCTTGAGGTCAAGAATTTTATAAGAGGGATGGATTGTAACAAGCTGGAATTAAGAGTCAAAAGGGAAAAAGTCAACGCAAGAAGTCAAACAACAATTGGCGGGAAAAGCTTCGCAAACCTCCTTTTATACCCTGTTGTACTATCATTTCATTCATTCAGAAAATTGTAGACATCCTCTCTATTAACTGAAACTCATTGTAACAATTCCCCATAATAACAAATCATTTTCGAGTCATGTTTCTTATTATTGATTCTTGAGTGTTTTGTGGCTATTGAACTAGTATTTTCATTTCTTGATTGATTTCTAAATACTTGTTTCAATATATTTTATAGGAGTGTTTGCCATTGCATTATGAAAGTGGTTACGTGATATTGAGATGAGAATTGGTATCGTGTTATGATCTTTAAGTGCCTTTTCTGACCTTTTAGTAATGAATTGGAATGTTACCATAAATGTTTTGAATTTGCCCAAAACTCTTATAGTTAAACGGTAGAAGCATACCCCAACCGTTGTATTATGACAGTGTTTCTGATTACTATTTGTTTGTTATCCGCTATCAAACCACAGTGCTAAACATCTCTATCACGTGGGTATTACCGGTGAAAGTAAAGACCAAACAACATTTAACTTGCCTATGCGGCTGTTACATATTGAACTGAACCTTATGTGATAGTTGAACAATTGAGTGTATAAAGAACCCTTCAATTTTTTTAGTCCAATAGTAGTTAACTATAGACGATATGTAAAATAGGGGGAATCAACCTAGGAAAATTGAGCTGCAATTGTTTTTAGTAATTTACAAATCATGGGGACATTTTGTTGGTTCAATATTTATCATTCCAGTTCTTATCCATCTCATGATCTAGACATAGAGTTAGTATTATATGGAATTTAATCAACTATATTCAGAGAACATAACACCGACAATGCATAATCTTACTAAGCTTTTGTTTTCTCTGTCATAGTATCTTCTATCTACCATGTTTTAGATGTTTGAATATATGTGAGCCTTATGAATATTTGACATGTTCCTATAAAGTGGTATTATTAAATGTACATGTGGTATCGTGGATATATGTAGAACCATTAGAATAATGATAAAGGTTACACGGTAAGAGCAAACAAGGACGGATTTGCCACATTAAAAGAAAGAAATATGGAAAGAGCAAACAAGGTCGGGTTCGCCACATAAAAAGAGGAAATATTTTAAGAGCAAATAATGTCAGGTTTGCCATATGAAAAATAGAAAATATTGTAAGAACAAACAAGGTCAGGTTTGCCATGAAAAAGTGGGTTACGTTATTAATAAAGAACATTTTTTACATGTTGAATTGTTTGAACCGTTGAATCAAAAAAAAAAAAAAAAAAAATGATAGTTGGTATATTTAGTATTATGATATAAGTTGAATCGTTGATTTATATGCAGTTGTTGATATGTTGAATTGAATACGAATATGTGAAACTAAATAGCTCTTATATGGTATTTGAACAATTTGCATGATCGTTTTACAAGTTTGATATTATTTAGAAAGTTTTTGATATTATATAAGTTGTTATAATCAAGATGTATTTTCATTGAAAGTGCAAGTTAGAATCTATGATTGGAAAAGTTGTTAGAATGCGTAATTGGAGTAGTAAGTTTAGCGTGTTTGTTAAGTATGTTGGTTCAGTAGAAAAGAGTGTGAAGTAGTCAAGTGAGTCGTTCAGTGGTAAAGAGCTTGAAGTCATTCAGTGATTTCGTCCAGTGAGTCGTTCCGTGAGTTCGTCCATAGGTCTGATTCTTTGTAGGTTTTTTGTTATTGCTTTTTAATTACAAATGTGCCCAAGTTTGTTTTTTGGTGCACATGGCTTTTTATAGCTTATAGAGGTGCTGTTGTTTTTAATAATACTGTTTGTACAATATTTTTAAAATCTGATATAAGATGCATTTGAAAGGTACGATTTATTTTTGCCCATGAATGCAATTTTTCAGTAGTAGAAGTTCTTTTTTCATGCTATCTTTATGTTTTTTTGCATCCTATTGGTAGTTAAACTGTACTTTGTTTTAAAAAAATATTTGTTAATATTAATATATCGAATATTGTAATTTTTGCGATTTAGGCACATGTCTTTTAAAATGGTGAAGTATAATTTCAAGAAGATCACAAGAGTACCTACGGGTAAGGATTTTGTTGATATAGTTCTCAACAGATCCCAAAGACAAATACCCATTGTCGCTCACAAGGGCTATGCTATCAATCATATTCGTCAATTTTACATGCGAAAAGTGAAGTTCACACAGACGAACTTTCACGAGAAGCTCTCCACCATCATCGAACAGTTCCCTAGACTCGATGACATCCATCTTTTCTATGGTGATCTTCTTCACGTTCTCTACAATAAAGATCATTACAAGTTTGCTCTTGGTCAAATCAATATCGCCAATAATCTCATTGGTAAAATTGCTAAAGATTATTTGAAGTTGTTGAAGTATGGTGACTCACTATATAGGTGCAAGGATTTGAAGGCTGCTGCTCTTAGTCGTATGTGTACCGTCAGAAAAAGTATTGGTCCCATTTTGGAGTACCTTGAACAAATAAGACAACATATGGTGAGGCTTCCTTCAATCGATCCTAACACCAGGACCGTATTGATACGTGGTATCCTAATGTTGGTAAAAGTTCAGTTATGAACAGAATTACTCAAGCAGATGTTGATGTACAGCCGTATGCTTTTACTACAAAGTCTTTATTTGTTGGGCATACAAATTATAAGTACTTGAGATATCAAGTGATTGATACTCCTGGGATTTTGGATAGGCAGTTTGAAGTTCGTACTATTATCGAAATGTGTAGTATTACAACATTGGCACAGAGCTGCTGTGTTGTTTTTTCTTGATATTTCTGGTTTGTGTGGGTACACTATTGCCAAACAAGCGGCGGTTTTTCACAGTATCAAATCTCTTTTCATGAACAAACCTTTGATTATAGTCTGCAACAAGACTGATTTGCAGACATTGGAAATAATCACCAACCTTGACATTAACATTATTGTCTACTTTAATCGTGAAACATTAAGTTTTTGTGTCAGACTTTTCATAAAGGTTTATTTTTATTTTGTGCATTTTGATCATGTTCAATTTAAATCGACCAATAGTTCTGAGCATATCCTATGTTTCACTAGCACTTTGTCTCCATTTACACATGGTAAACATGTCAAAATACACCAAAAAAATAAATAAATAATAACACAAGTAGACCCACCTAAAGTTTTGTATGAACCTTTATTTGTTGGCTTGGCTATGCTTTAACAACATGCAAATGACTAAAATGTAAGTAAAATAAACACATTGTAAATTGGTTTTTGTCAATTTGTTTAATAATTAATAACGGTAAACTAATTTTCATGTTTAATGCATTAACAAACAAGCCCTAAGTAAACCTAAAAGTTTTTATTTACAACCCTTTCTTTCAACATGTACACTTTCTAACCATTTTTTACCACCCTTCTTTCGCTATTGTGAAATATGCCAACGGTAATTATAAGTGATTTCCGCCCTTTAAGGGCTGACTTATATGCCCAACGGGCTTACAAAACATGTCCGCCTGTTAGGCGGGCAATGACAACCAGTATATATATATATATATATATATATATATATATATATATATATATATATATATATATATATATATATATATATATATATATATATATATATATATATATTCAAAATATTTTGAGCACATGATATTAAACACGTAATTTATTTACATAAAAATTTATTAATGTAGTACATTTTTTAATAAAATTATAGTTTGAACCTATTACGAGAACAAGTATAAAAATTACTTAAAAAAATAAAAATAACTCATTTCTTCAAATTCTCCACCAAAATAATAGAAAATGGAGGTAACCAAATTACACTATCCATTTCTCTCTATTTCTCTACTAATTTCTCTTTAATTCTTCACCTTTTTTAATTCTCTCTACCAAACAAGAGATGTGGAGAAAATAGCTTGGATATTCCCATGAAATGCACGGGTATTTATAGGGATGCATTTGGGTTGTGTGCAACACGTGGATATGATCCAACGGTCATAGATGATCCAAAGGTCCTGGATGAACCGTGTGGTGATTATCCTATAAAGGAGACAAAATGACATGTGCCGTGACATAATTGACTCAGGTGGTTACTAGAATCTTTGGCAAGATCTTCATGCACTAACGAAATACCCAGGACACCACCTCTGAACGAATGAGGTAGTTACACATGGCATCAACGCTTAACATTTTCATGGATACATTCCTAGGCTGATCTTGCGCTGGAGTTTATTCTCCAGGCAAGAGTGCTTGTGTTCAACCAATGTTTAGCTTTGAGCCTTATGGACTGGTTATGGTTGTATGAGCTTTAGTCATTTGGGCTAAAACTCCTATACATTATCAAGTCCCCTCAATCCTTTGTTATAATATATTCATATAATATGATGATGACCTATGATTTCCTAAATGCTTTTTGTCCTTTTCAAGTGATGGGACGTTTCCCAGTCTATGTTGACTATTTGGCCTGGGACATCAGTTCTCTTCATGCACAAATGTCGTTATTTGCGTAATATTCCCCAGGTGCCAGCGACATTAAATGCTGACATTTCATTGTCTTTCCAGACCTGATAGCCATTTAATGTAAGGATGGCCTGGAATTTATGACTTGACTGTTTCTTGGCCGTCAATATTCTCTTTCCTCCTTGATTGTCATAATAATTGTTTCAAACGTTTGAAATTCACGCACATGTTTTACTTGGCATCCACGCGCGTGTCCCTTCAACTATCCTTCCCTTTTTTCTGGGGCTTTGTAGGTCCATCTAAGTGCAAGTATCCTAGTTCTTATTGAATAAGTGTTGGACACGTCTTCTTGGGCCCACAAAAGATTTGGGTACTTAAACCGATAATACCCTTTGAGTTTTTTCTCATTTTTTCTTCACGTTTTCGTAACTCTTTTCGTTTTGTTTTTTCTATCCTTTTTTGCTTCCACTTCGTTTGAAATTTGTCTTGTCATATTGTTTCTTGATTTATCCTCTCTTTAAAGCATAAGTGACAACAGTCCATTCTTTAATCTTGATGACTATTCTGATGAGGAAGGGGTAGAAGTACACTATCTAGGTGTGTAATCACGGTCTTGCCTCTTGTCTTTGATTTCTTTTTGCTTTTACTGCATTTGTTCTTTTAGTTGCCTTTTAGCCATTTTCTTTAAGCCATGGCTCTTTGTGCTGTTCCACAAGGCATACAACGTACCATAGGTGATAGTGACTCATCTGTGATAGATCACAAACTAGAGCTTTTAAGGAGAAATTTTCCATAAATTGAAAATTTCAGTCCCCAAATTCCTTGAAAAGAGGATCATGGCAGGATACCTCAAGAACCCAACACCGTGGCTTTCCACTTTTAGTATGTTAGCTATTGTAACCTTAGATTTCCCCAACACCCCTGCTACCGTTTATTGCATCTAAGGGGGGTGCAATAGATTACGAGTTTCATCCTTCTATGTTATAGCCTTAATGCTCAGGGTAGTGTGGTTGTATTTCCTGCCTTTTTCTACTTGAAACCTTGTAACTCCTAGTGGACCGTACAGAAAAAGAGGACTAAGAGGGGGTTGAAAATGGAGGCTACCCTCAAGGGTTTTCATGGGTTGCACTACTACTGGATTTGGATCAAAATTGTAGGGGATAATGTGGCCAACTAGTTAATTAGCTAACGTAGCCAAGTTAATGAGGATAGCGCCAAGCCTTCACCTCTCACAATTGGTGAGCTAAGAAGCTTGTATTATGCCCTAAGCACTAAAGTTGTGTACCATAGATCCTTCCATGAAAGGGGCCTTGGTATAGGCTCAAATGAGCACTCACTAGAAAGCAGGTTTTGTGCCAGTGCTCAACTGGGATGGCATTGGTAAAAAGTCTTCTCATGTATGATTTTTCTTATGAAACTTTCCTTCCAATGAGGTACTAATTTTTTATTTTGTTTTGCAGTGTTGGATATATAGTTGATGTTGTACCCTCCGAACAAGCCGAAGGACACCCCTTCGAGCCTACACGAAACCTTACTTTCGAAGGTCCAACACGACCTCTAAAAAGTCTTCATTGGCATCAAACCATTCATCCGTGACATTTATACCATTTGGGAACTCACCAATCGAAGGCCTAAGCCCTTCGGGGTAAAACCTATGGAGGGCTTAGAAGGATAAAGCTTACAACCTCTCCCTTGCGCTTTCCAGCCAAGAAGGAGATTATGCCAAGCCTATAATCATGGGACTCCCCCACGTCTACCCTAAACTTTAGCTATTATCATGGACTCCCCCATGATATTCACCTAAACCCTAGTAGACATCATAAATCATGGAACGCCTCCATGATTTCCGCGGATTGAGCATGGAACTCTCCAAGACCTATTTTCCTCTCCTATAAATAGCTTGGATGGGTTATTGAGTATGCTACGTTCACTAAACACACACATATCCTCTCAAACTTACTTATCTACCATATCATATACTCATTCACACACCAGAGGTGATTCGCAGGGCCAACCCCCTACGCAGTCACTTAACGTAGTGTCTTTGTATTTCTTATTTCAGGTTATCAATAAGCTTGGCACACCCTCACAAACCTTGTTTCCTTCGATCATCATTGCAAGGCCTGGTAGTACAATTTATTATACAATCAGTGGCGCTATTCGTGGGACCGCTACAATTGGTCTCGTAATTTCCATGTTTACAACCAGTCAATCAAACTCTCTACGTTTTTGGCATGAATCAAGGAAGAGAAGATATTCCCACATCGGGATTCTCGACCTTAACACCAGTACCAATTAATAACTCCAACAACCTTCCCCTATAGCTGCTTCCACCTTTACAACAAGATCTCACCCAAAAATAAACCAACATGCCTCAACATCAGCCCATCCAGAACCAATCATTAGCCAAGTCTTTGTTGAAACTAATTTGGAAACATTGGAGTCTCTGATGAGAGCACGCAAGAGGCAGTCTCGGAACACAGAAGTGTAAAGGGAATTGGAATATTCCAGTGAAGACTATGACGAAGAGATCGAGATGGAACCATGGCCCTCTGCACAAGAAGTGACATGTTCAGCACTGAGAATGGAGTCCCCTGCAGGTCAAAGACCAAGTGGGAGATCTGTGGGGTTAGAGGAAGTCCCCATACAAGCCCAGACCAGAAGGGAAAGAGCGATGGGTGAAAATTCCGATGGAAGAGGTCACCGAATGGAGGCAAACTTACCTCCGTTACTAGCTGCTCACTTGGGGAAAACATGAATAGGGGTTCCGATACAACCCTCTCACGCATCAGGCGTAGAAGGCAATCCGTCTTCTGGAAACGGAGGAGGAAATCTCCCTCCCAGTTGTATGTATCCTTTGTTACAAAACCAGTGGTACCCTGATGCGTGGTTTTGCAACCTTGCAAAAGGTTTTACCTCTCAAGGGATCTCAAGAGGCTTGTAATCCCACTAAGCAGTGTACCTGACCATTGTAGTATAGTAAAGTGGCAAGTACCGGGGGATTGATCGTTCAACTCAAAGAATAGTGTTCGTTAGGATTTAATTAATCTAACTAGGTCCAGAGGTGAGGATGATTCTTTTTGTATTTTTATATTTTATGGAAAGCAAGTAAAAATCTTGGTTTTGGAAGGAGGGGCGGAATTAGTTGCTAATCAACTAACCCAAAAGCTACCAATTAAACTAATGTGCAAGAAAAGAAAACTAGGGTTCTACAAGGGAAGTGAAGCATGTCTACCTATGATGTATTACTCCTTGCTAGCTATCCAATTCTACCTATTGAATGTTAACCTTGTTTTAATTGACGGGTTGTATTCCTAAATACCATTCGTGGGGCCGTGTACGATCTTCCCCAACTCTATAAGCTTTACCTCTTCCTATGTCGAGCCGACTACTAGTTCCTAACATGGCCTCCTTAGTAGTTACTTATGCATTAAATACAACCAATTAATTGTAGTACACATCCGATCATGTTTCTTAAGACATTCAAGCAAGTTACCAATAGGAAGTCTACCAGTTTTCTTAAGCCTAACATCGATAAACATTCAATCAAAACAAGAAACAATAGGAACCAAGAATTATAAACTAAATCAACTACACCTGTTGAAGTGTCACACCTTAATTGATGAAGAGAGACACAAACATCAACAAGGAATCAATAAGATCTGATCAATTATATACAAGTTTCAGACAATCATAAGTAGACACAAGGTGAATTAGCAACGCATAATCAATGAAGAGCAATCAACAATAATCACAATCGAAGACATAACATAAGATTGAATCAATAAACAAACCATTTCAAGATGTTTATGGAGTGATTAAGACCCTCTAAGTTGCTAGAAAAACACCTACCCTAACCCTAAAATCGGACCTAGGGTTGGGGGCTTACAAATAATGAAGTTATAAGGTTGTGTTTATAGGCACTTTTTAGCCTGGCCTGTCTTGATGGCGTCAGCCCATACCTTGACGGCGTCAAGACCAAAATTTCTTCACCAAATTGTAGATCTCTTCTTCCTCTTCGCGTGGGCTTTTGAATCACCTAAATCCGAGTTCGTATGCAAAAGTTATGGCCAAAACAATAACAGCTACCGCGAGCGCAAGTTGTGACAGTTAACACATGATGGCCTACGTCTATTAACACGTAACGGTGTCAGACTTACACTATGGCCATCTGGTATTAATGTGTCGCTGTCATGTGTTAATCAAATCTTGGCCGTCACATGTAATTTGCTCTTGACGGCCTTGGTGACGCCGTCATGTGTTAAATCCCAAAAACATTCTGGCGCGTCTCGTGTAAACTTCATATCCACCTATTAATACAAATATCGTCTAAAAACGTTATTTATATTTTACGATCTTTGCTAAGTTCTATTAATGACAAAGTATAAACTTTAGTTTTAAGTAAAACACAACTTTAGTTTTAGTCTTGCATAACTAGACTTTACTTGCTACATTTACATTTCACATTAGACATAACATTTTCATATTACTAAAAATAGAAAATGTAATATGACATCATAGCTTACATCATGTGCATTTATGGAAAGCTTACTAAATCTAGTAGTTGACTTTCCATAAAGATCTCTTACATATTTGGATAGTCTCTTACTCAATCCATTGTGTGTTTGACTTATTGAAACATGATTTGACATTGCTTGATATGGAAAGACTTCTTTAGTCCTTTGATTGTCAGACCCGGTGGAACCCTTAGGGTACAAGGGTGGAACCCTTGTTTTGGTTCCGCCAGTCTGCTGGCTTGAATGGTTATAAATACCAAGCCAATTGCAAAGAAATCTCTTATCACTTCTCATTATAATTCACACATACATTCTCATTGCATTCATCTAACACCTTAACATTTCATTTCATTTGTGAGACCTTTTATAGCAAAGAAGATCACAAGTTCATAACCAAAGTTACAAGGTTCAACATAACGTTGCAAGTATTGTAATCTTAGTCTTGTGTAAACTAGTGAGGTTTATACATCCATTCATTGTGTGTTTTCAGTAGTGATCAGTTTGTATTTTAGGCCTTAAAATACATAGTGTGACGGGAGTAGTTGTACCCTTGTAAAAGAACTCAACATCTAGCTTTGTGTCGGTAATTGTGTGTAAGCGACGTGTAAGGTTTTCTCCACCGGTGAAAGGAGCTTGTTGACTAGTGAAGGAAACTATCGAGTTGGATAACTCGAGGCGTGGAGTAGGCCAAGGAAAAAGAGTCCTTGTAGCCGAACCATGATAAACTATCGTGTTGTGGTTTGATTGTTTCTTTCTCTATCTTGCATATTACACATTGTCTTTTACACTATATCTTGATTACACGGAAAGTTTTATAAAGATAACTAAGTTAAAATCGGTAAACTATTCAACCCCCCTTCTGGTTTCCCACAATTGGCATCAAAGCTACGTTGCTCAAGCTTTTAAAAATTTATTGTGTTTTAAAACTTGAAACGATCCATGGATTTTGAAAATTATAAAGAAGGGCAATCTATTCAAAGACCACCACTATTTGAAGCTAATGATTTCATATATTGGAAAAACCATTTTGAAACTTACGTGAAGTCAAAAGATATAGATCTATGGTACTGATGCGTGGAATTGCGCCCTCGCAAAAGGTTTTACCTCTCAAGGGATCTTGAGAAGCTTGCAATCCCCACCAGGCAGTGTACCTGTTCGTTGAAGTATAGTATAGTGACAAGTACCGGGGGATTGATCGTTCAACTTAAAGAATAGTGTTCGCTAGTGTTAAAACTCACTAAAACTAGGTCTACAGGTGAGGGATGATTCTTTTTGTATTTTTATATTTTAAAGGAAAGCAAGTAAAATCTCGGTTTCTGGAAGGAGTGGGCGGAATTAGTTGTTAATCAACTAACCTAATTAACTAAAGATGCAATCAAAACAAAATAAACTAAACTTGAACTAATTTGTGGTGTAAACAATAATGAGAGAAAATTATGTTTACTTAGATTTCACTACTCCCTAGCTATCTTTTACAGGTTGATTAGTTTGTTACAATTGCATGGATGACGGGTTATATTCCTTAATACCATTCGTAGGGCTGTGTACGATCTTCCCTAACTCTATAAGCTTCTACCTCTTCCTATGTTGAGCCGACTACTAGCTCCTAACATGGCCTCATTAGTAGTTACCTACGCATTAAATACAACCAATATACCGTAGTACACCTCCGATCATGTTTCTTAAGACGTTCAAGCAAGTTACCAATTTGAAGTCTGCCAGTTTTCTTAAGCCTAACATCAAATTCATTCATCCACAACAATTATAAACAAACAACTAACCCATAATCAATATCTAAGTTTCATTACATCTAAGCAAACACAAAGAAAACCTAGCCTAGCATGTTAATGAGAAGACAAGCGTAAGATATAATCAAACAACAGATAGACATATTGAATGATTTGGTAAAGGACTTATCTTTAATTAAGCATGGAAGAAACAAAGGGTTAAAAACCTTGAAAAAGCTGTAAAATTCGTCTAGGATTTACTTCCTTCAAAGTTGCACACAATGAATGAAAACTAGAAAACCATATATAGATTTTGTCTTCTGAAGGCGTCAAGAGTAATGTGTGACGTCGTCAACTCGCCGCAAAAATAAACTCGTATTGCCTCGATCCACTTCTGACGCCATCACTCTTTATGGGTTCTGGGCCGTCACTCTTTGCATTTACTCTTGATGGCCTTGACAACTTAATATGTGACGCCGTCACGACCCCTTCACAAAACATTCTAGCGCGTCACGTGTAATTGATTTATCCACCCCTTTGTCAACTCATGACGCCGTCACTAGCACCATGTGACGCCGTCAAGTGCAATTTCCAGTATGATTTTAAGACTTTGTCATTTTCTTCACTTTTTTGCTCCAAAAATGTCCAAAATGCTTCCTTTTGTAAAATTCCTCTCAAAAGTACCTAAAATGACAAAAGGAATGATTTAGGGTAATATTTGATCAAATAATCTCGACTTTGGCTTTAAATGACCCCCCAAAAGCGGTACACTTTTCGCTTCATCAAATACCCTTACACTTGAGATTTGTTTGTCCTCAAGCAAATGCGCTTTTATTCTAATCAAAATACAAGTTAGGGGTCATTTAACAGTACTATAAAAGTAATTGCAACAAATAATCATTCCACTTCAACCAAAAACAAACACGGAAATTATAAACTAGCACCTCACAATTAGTGTTTAGATACTCACATCTCTCGGGTGCAATAAAGTATATATCACAATATGGAAATGGAAAACATTTCTCACTACCTGTCATAGCAAATAGATTACCATAGGCTTGGGAAAGGATCAAACCTCCATAACTTGGCGTAAGCACCTAGGATAAACTATCAAAGAGGTCTTTTAAAGGGTTATAACGTGAGGCGTAGGGATATGATAAACACGATTTTGTTGGATAAAGGCAATATTTACTAGTGGCGAGTTAATCATCTTGGTTAATTACATGTACAATGTGGCGTTGCTAAGCCAAGACTCGACTTAACTCGACTTAAGCTAATCAAAAACTAATAAAAGCATAAAATAAACATAAAAGGAAACGGGATGGTAGTCTGTATGTTTTTTTTTTCTCTTTTTTCTTTATTCTTTTTTTTTTCCTTTTTCTTGACTTTTTTTTTTTTTTTTTTTTTTTTTTTTTTTGCATACACTCTTACCCTACCATCTAAAATAATACATCATAGGGAATTTGCATTCCCCTTACACTTGAACTTTTAAATACTTTACAATTAACTATTCTAATTACTCGAATCAAGATAATCAAAACACTTTGAGTACTTTTTAAGATTAACGCACATATGGGGTAATATATGATGTTCTTCCTCATTACTCCATAACAATAGTACTTTACCCACGAGTCCCAATCGTCCCCAAAACAATATGTACAAGATATGACTCGACTTAGCAACCACGTAATCAATTAGACAATTAACTAAGGGTTTAAACAAATAACAATAATGCACTAAAGTTGAGTGCATACAGGTAAGGCTAAGGCGATTTGGTTGCACATTTGGGTGGATTGTTATCAAATTCTTCCTTTAAGTAAAATGCTTAAAGTTAGAAACGAAAAGATAGGCTCGAAGGGGTGTACTAGGGGTATCGTGTACTAAAAATGAATACAACGAAAAGGTGTGGGAAAATTAATTGACTATACTAGTCAAGTAATTATGACTTTATTGGTCAAGTAATTATGATACGGGTTTAACACAAGGGTGATCCTAATGCCTCTTATCATGTTGTAAATCCTACTACACGAATGTAGTCTCACTAGCGGTCTCGGGATGCATCACTAACGCAGGTTCTAGAATCTAAGTACTACCAGTACACTCATAAGCACTAATAATGAACGCTTTTCCTAACAAATATAAAGGCGAACATCACATATTTAGGTGCAAAATTTTTTTTGAGTGGTACGGTTTTTCATGCTAGTCATACAACTCCTATCCATGAGACGCTCAATAAGGTTAAAGCTTCACTCCTAAATGTTGTAAAAAATTTTAAATTTGGCGCTAAAATTGCCCTAACAAGTATTTCTCTTAGTTTTATTACACACCTACTATTAAACAAACAAACTGAAGTGCAATTGCATTCTCTAAAGTATCATCATTTACCCTCCCCTTACACTTAGGCTGAACATTGTCCCCAATGTTCAACAAAAAGATGTAAAAGTAAATAAGGTAAAAGAATGAAATAAAATACTCCCCTGATTCGTTCGATGTGGATAAACCGTTAATAAGGTTAAATTCTCCTCCAAGAAAATGAACGTTCAAAGCTTCCCTTCCGAAATAATAAATTGTAACAATTCACATTTTCAGGTTAACTTCTATTTTCGAAAATTTCACTATTCATTTTTACTATTCACTTTTTACTATTCACTTTCACTATTCACTCCCGAAATTTTTATTTCATATTCTCGTAAGTTAAACTATTTTAATGATAATCCGAGAATTTGACACTCGTCTGATCATTTCTGCAAAAATCACGAAACCGTGTCCAAGATTTACTTTTAGGTTTAAACGTCATTCCAGCATCCCGATATGTCCATAAAACATTATAAACAATAGAAATATGATTTTCTCTCATTTTAGGACAATTCCAAAAGTTTTGGAATTTTACGTTTTCCAGTTCAGCGTTTTACGCGAATTACACGTTTTAGACCCGCGTTTCCAGTTTTAGCAGCATTTAAGCAACCCAATAGAACCTACCACTTATTTTATATTTTATTATGGAGTATATTGATAAGTTTTAACATATTTATAAGTGTCATATTTTTAGGATACCCGATTTTAAGTTTCAGGACTTAACGACTTACCGTTAGCAATTACCGGGACCAAAACTCACTCCGTAACTTAGATAAGACCATGACTACTCATCTAGTCACCCTAGATCAGCCTTGGCCGACTTATAGGGGGGGGGATTCACCTAATATGTGTCTTGATCTCATGCCTTAAGCTCTAGGATGAAAACAAGTGTCTTTAGGGAGCAAAATTGATAACATCTAGCCTACCAAAGTAACCTTGTTAGGAATACGATTATTCAATTAAAGACTCGGTCACCCCAAGTATTGCTAAGCATTACATAGCTCGTAGAATTATCCTTATTATAGTTAGTACATAGATTATTTGTAGTTAATATATGTAAATAGTATGCGTAGAGTGGGTCGGGTCTTTACCCACTGTCAGCTCACTCTACAGCTCGTTTCATGGAGCACCAAGTATTGTAGTATATATACCCTCTCCCACCCAAGGGAGAGGGTTGGACCTTTCATTAGTTACAAGCTAATACACACATTGTTTCTCTCTCAAAAAGGCTCCCACCTTTCTTTCTACATCTCTCTAATCTCTTCATCTAATTCGATCCATATAACCACAAGAAACCATACGTGTTTAAGATTATGAGTATCCTACAATTGGTATCAAGAGCCATGGTTTCATCTTAGGGCCTTGGATATTCGGACTTGGTGTGGTTTTTGTGGTTTTCTTTGTGAGTTAGAAGAGTTTTTCTTTGAAAACATCATGGTTTGATCTTTCTAGTGTTATTTGATACGTTATGGGTATACTTTTATGATCCTTGGTGTTAGTTTAACATTGTGTTTCAGTTGGTTATACCATATCCGCAATCTAGTTGAAGTTTGGATTTAATTTAGGGCGTATTTCATAGTTGCGGTTAGTTTCACGGTTGCATTGCTTATTTGCGTTTAGTTCCTGATCTCTGTGGTTAGTTTGCCTGCGATTACTATTTTGGGAATACAAACAAATCGCAAGGAAAGTGACAGTTTTGGACTTTTGTCAACTGCGATTAGCTCCTGCGGTTAAGTGGTCTGCGGTTAGTTCATTGTGGTTAGCTTCCTGCTGTTAAGTGGTCTGTGGTTAGTTCATTGTGGTTAGCTTCCTGCGGTTAAGTGGTTTGCGGTTAGTTCTTTGTGGTTAGCTTATCTTGCGGTTTGGGTATTCTGCGGTTTGCTCCGTGCTTGAGATTAGTTCCTGCGTTTTACTCTTATCTGCGTTTATCTCCTAACCTGCGGTTATCTCACCTTGTGGTTAACTCACCTTGTGATTACCTTTCCTGCGGTTTGCTTCTGTTGTGGTTTGCTCCTCTTTGCACCTTTCCTGCGGTTAACTCGGTTTGACCAAAGTTGACTTTTTACGTCGAAACTTCAAACGGTCATAACTTTTGAACCGTAACTCTGTTTTCAGCGAATTAGCTGTCAAAACGTCCGGAATAGGCTGAATATTGTGAGGTTTCACCACGAAGTCGTGAAACGAATTTTTCGAGGCCTAAATCACCTCCGGAGTGAAGTTATTGAGGTTTTTAAGTTTTTAGACCAAATTTTCACCAAATTTTCGAGGCCCAACTTGCATTAATCAAACCAAATCACAACTAAACAACATATCTTTGTCCATCAAACGATAATCACACAATCTCTAATCGTTGTGCCAATCCAACTGTCATCATAACACATATCAAGCATCATATTTCTCGGTTTTAATCATAGACTTATAAAATCCCGTGCACAATCACATCATGTCTACTACTTCAGACTCTGCCAGTTCTGAGGTACTCAGATTGTACGAAATGATTAAACATAAGATTTCTAATAACAGACAACCGATAAACGTGTTTGATTATGTGAGTGCCAATTGGAATTATTTGTGCTCGTATTCACAAGAGAGAGTATGTGAACAACCACAACAAGTGCCTCAAGATGCAAAGGAAAGATGCATAGAAGGCTTTCGGCAACTTCGTTCACACCTCTCGGTACTTTCTAAGGGAACTAGCGTCAACATGGGATTCGAACGTGCATTTGCAATACTCTTTGGTCAAGATGTTCATACTTTCACAGGCACAATGATTATTGATGCGTGGGAATTGTACCAGGCTTTACCTCTCGAGGGATCTCGAGAAGCTTACAACCCCCACCAGGCAGTGTACCTGATCGTTGTAGTATAGTATAGTGACAAGTACCGGGGGATTGATCGTTCAGCTTAGGAATAGTGTCGCTAGGATTAGAAAACCTAAATACTAGTTCTAAAGGTGAGGGATGATTATTTTTGTATTTTATATTTTTTTAGAAAACAAGTAAAAATCTCGGGTTTGAAGAATTTGGGCGGAATTAGTTGCTAATCAACTAACCTAATACTAAAGATGCAATCAAAATAAAATACTAGAAATGAAAATAAACTAAATTATACTAAAATTGTGAGCAATAAGTGGAGAAAATGTGTTTACTTAGATTTCACTATTCCCTAGACATCTTTTACATGTTAATTACTTGTTATAATTGCATGGATGACGGATCGTATTCCTTAATACCATTCATGGGGTGGCACACTTAACTTCCCAATTCTATGAGCTCTTATCTCCTCCTATACCATGCCCAGCACAACCATAGGGATTATAAACAGTGGCTCATGCATTAAATACAACCAATAAAGACCTAGTGCGCATCGGTTCATGTTTCTTAAGACGTTCAAGCATGTTACCAATTGGAGATCTGCCAGTTTTCTTAAGCCTAACATATAAATCATTCATCCAAGACAAGTATAAACAAGTAATCAACGCATAATTAACATCTAGGTTTCATTAGATCCAAGCAAACACAAGATAGATCTAGCCTAGCATGATGGAATTAAGACAAGAACAAGATATAGACAACCAACACATAGACATATTGATTGCATTAAAAGAACACTTATCTCAATTACACATGAAAGGTATCAAGGGCTTGGAACCCTTGAAAAACCTGTAAAATTCACACCAAGTTCGTACTTAGGGTTTCTCCAAAACTTCTCTCTCTTTTAATGTGAAAATTTGAAAACTATATATAGGAAAAGGGGTCTGAAGGCGTCAAGACCAAGCTTGTGACGCCGTCACCTCGCCGCCAAACCTTTTCTCGGGCTGCCTTGATCTACATTTGACGCCGTCAAGTGATAATCATTTCCAGGCCGTCATGACTTTTACTCTTGACGCCCTACCATGTGACGCCGTCAAATCTTTACTGGATCGTCATGGAATTTTGCTCTTGACGCCGTCAGGGAGTTACTCTTGACGCCGTCACCTACTGTTCCTAGCATGGAAAATTAAGACTTTGGCGTTTTCTTCACTTTTATGCTCCAAAAACGTCCGAATTGCTTCCTTTTCCAGATTTCTCTCCCAAAGTACCTAAAATCACAAAAGAAACGATTTAGGGCAATATTTGATCAAATAAATTCAATTCCGGGCTCAAATGACCCCCTAAAAACGGATCATTTTTCGCCTCATCAATTATTAACTTAGTTAAACTACAAAAACAACTTGACCAAGAAGAATCTTCCAAAATTGGATCCCTGGCTGCCCTTTGTGTGATCAACGAACAACTCCAAGTGTTCATCAATTTGAAATTCACTGTGAATTATGACTACGATAGTCATATGACGAAACAGTGTTTTGCTGATCACACGGGAATCGAGGTTGACATGTTTAGAGTTACACTACTCCAACTCATGGGTAATCTTAAGAAGTTCATTAAGGAGAGAGCACAAGACAAACCCAAGTGTGACATCAAGATGAATGAAAGTCGGGTGCAATCAAGAGATACCAATGTTGATCCGGGTAAATCATCAGATGTTGGATCAATTGTCACTGAGTGCAGAGAAACAGAGACAGAGAAGCTTAACCCAAGCAGCAGTTCTACAACCTGTGGTACACAAGATGCGGAAGCAGATATCAGACCGGCAAATGAACAGGCATCATATGCTAAGGTACTCGAACTATATGACATGGTTGATGAACAAAAGATTCCTAACAAAGTTCAACTGACAAACGTTATTGATTCAGATGTTGTGGACATGGGAAATAGCAATGTTGTCCCATGTGAACAACATATGAAACACAATGAAGTGTCTGTTGAACCTTGTTGTGCATCCTCTGTTCTAAATGATGATTCTGTGTTGCATGAGAATACTGCATTTATCCCTGATGACTCATTGACCACTAGACTTAATACCCTTAAAGAACTGGTGACCATATATGAACAACGTGCAAAGTTTGAGCTAACCGAACGAGAGCAGAAAATGGATTGGCATATGCGTACATATGTATCAGAACATAACAAAAAGGAAGAAACATTAAAAAAGGAGTTAGAATCTTTGAAAAAATAACTTGATCAGACAGTTAAACAAAAACAGGAGATACAGAAAAGTATGATCACGCAAAAACTGGATTTTCAAAAAAAGGAAACAAAACTCTTAAATGATTTTTCTTGCCTTAAAACGTTAAAGAATAAGCTTGAAGACAAATTGTACACGTAAGGCCAAACCATCCAAACTACTCAAATGATACAAAAACATAGGAAGTTAAGTGATGAACATAGTGATAAGGACATAGACAAACCTAAGACCAACTACCTTAGGAATGGTATCGGTGCTCAGCCTGCGTTATATGATGCAAATATTATGCTTGAGCCTGATCATGCCCCTCCTGATGTGAGATCCGATGATGAGACAAATGAGATTGAAGATAGAACTAGCGAAAAACTTGCTAAGAAATTAAAGGATCCCCTGTGCACTGCTAATAATCTCGTGTTTCACTATGACTACACTGATGATAATCATTCAGCCATTTTTGTTCCTCAAAAGAAGTTCCTCCCTGAGAAAGTTTTTTGGAATATTGACATGGAGAAAATGAAAGCAAAAAAAATTGTGGGTAACACACGCACTGTCTTTAGGATTGCTGACCCAACTATTTACCCTTTGAGAACACCCAGGCATCTAGTGCCACTTACTCTTCCCACACAGTGTAATACTCTAATTGGGTTATATGTTCTAGGTCAATTGTTTAATGACTTTAAGAAAACATGCAAAATAAGAATTACACCAACGGGGATTACAGAAGGGGAAAGGGGTTTTGAGTAAACCAAACAGTGTTACCTAACTGAAGTCATGCCATTTTTTGATCTTCTCAAAGAACATTTTGAGGGCCTTAAAAATACCATTAATGATGATGTGGCTCAAATGAAAAAGGTTTTTCAAGATGTGGAAAATGAGGGCAAACAATTGGCTATTGATCTCAAATACAGTGAAATTGACAGGAAAAACGTTCTCATTATGAATGAAAACTTGATTGCTCATGGCATTGCACAAGATGTATTCTACACTGTCACCGACTCTGCATTATCTGCTCGTCAATTTCATGAGATGTCGGTTACATTGAATGTTTTCCAAAATCGTGTTGTTGAGCTTGAGGGGGAGAATTTAAAATTGCGTGAGAAAATTCAAAACGATGACCATGATAACATGGTCAGGCATTTGTCAAAACTAGAAGTTGATAATCTTAATTTGCAATTAAAGTGTCAACATTTAGAAGAAAGAATTAAAATCTCAAATGCCAAGACATCTTCGGATGCTCCTGAATTTGATGCATATTTTGAATTAGCCAAACGTGATGAAAAGATTCAAGCTCACACTAACACGATTCGGAAACTGAGGGTTCAAATTGCCCAATTGAAGTCTTACGAGAGTGATGTGATTGGCACCCAAAAACCACAACCTATAGATTCTCAAAATTTTCAACTTCAAGATACCATCAATAAATTGCAACATGAAAATGATTGGTTTCGTACTGAAAATTCGAAAGTTAAACAACATTACAAAGAGTTATATGATTCAATTAAGATCACACGTGATATAAATAATGAAAAGATAACTTCTTTGCTTAATGAGATTGAGAATCTAAAGACTCAGGTGAAAGGGAAAATGCCAATCATCACTTGTGTTATAAACCTTTCCCAACAAGAAAGTTTTAATCTTTTTGAAAATTTCTAGCTTAAAAATTCGAATTTGGTTTTTGTACTTGTTTTCTAGATCTCGGAATAGGTTCATAAAAATCATCAAGTTTGCAACTTTCTTCAAGCTTTGGTGTTTTTTAGCCTAGAAGTACAAAAATCTTGGATTGGAAACTTGATTTCGGGGAGCTTTAAGTTAAACCAAAAATCTGCAAATTTTTCGAGAACCCAAAACCCCATTTTATCAAAATTTTTCTCTAGAGCATTTTATCATATTTCGAGGATTACTCGGTGTTTTCCTTGCTTGTTTTAGTGAGAAAACACTTCGACTCGTGGGATATTATCTAAATTGTAGAATTTAGATAATTTGTGGTGTTATTTTCGAAAACTGTAAAGTTTTTCGAGAACTTTGCAAATATTTTCAAAAATCTCATATTTTTGATAAATAGCAAACTTTTCGAGAACCTTAACTTAGTTTTTCGAAAACTTTACACTTTGGGTTAACATTTCATTTCGAAATT
The DNA here is from genome assembly GCA_030686995.1 of Artemisia argyi. Lineage (NCBI taxonomy): Eukaryota > Viridiplantae > Streptophyta > Magnoliopsida > Asterales > Asteraceae > Artemisia > Artemisia argyi. Next base: position 131,192,267 of record CM060688.1, read on the forward strand.
TTTGTAAGAAAATTTTCGAAAATATTTTCATTTTCGAGAACTTCAGAGTTTATCGAGAATTTTCAATTTTTTCGAGAACTTCAGAGATTTTCGAGAACATCAGAATTTATCGAGAACTTCAGAGATTTTCGAGAACATCAGAATTTATCGAGAGCTTTAGATATTATCGAGATCTTGGGATTTATCGAGAATACAACATTTTCGAGAACTTTTGGTTGACTTTTGACGACTGAACTTCAAACGGCCATAACTTTTGAACCGTAACTCCGTTTTTCGATTTAGGCGAAGTTTCGAGGCCTAAAAACGCTCCGAGAAGAAGTTATTGAGGTTTTAAGGTTTTAAGTCAAAATCTTCACCATATAAACTTCATCCATCTTAACTTCATCAAATGGCATCGCAGCAAGATATTCATGCAGCCGGTGCGGAAAACCGACCTCCTATGCTTGAAAAAGGTGGATATCTCCCATGGACAAGCCGCATGCTTCGTTACATCAAAACTAAGACTGATGGTAACCTCATGCTCAACTCTATTAAGAATGGTCCATTTCAGCCAAGACAAGTTCAAATTGCCGGTAATCCAAACTCAACAAATCCTACTGAACCATACATGCATTTACAAACAGAAGAAGATTACACAGATGAAGACAAGACGCAGATCAAAGCTGATGATATGGCAATGCATCTAATCCAACTTGGATTACCTCGGGAGATCTTTGCTGCGGTCGACAGCTGTGAAACTGCTCAAGCTATGTGGGAACGTGTTAGAAGGATTTGTCATGGAACAGAGATTGGACAACAAGACGTTGAGAACAAACTTCTTACTGAATGGGAGAACTTCACATCCACTAAAGGTGAACAGATTGAGTCATACTACACAAGGTTTTGCACGTTGATGAATGAGTTAATCAGAAACAAGTTGACACCTCGAACAATTGCAACAAACATCAAATTCGTCAATAACCTTCCAGAAGAATGGGGTCGTTATGTTACAATTGTTAATCAGACAAAGGATTTACATCAGGTGAATTATGATCAACTCTATGACTTTCTAAAGCAAAACCAAGCTGAGGCTAATGAAGTTAGGAAAGAAAGATTGGCAAAGAATCATGATCCTCTCGCACTAATTGCTAATACACCAACACCATTACAAGTGAACAGTCAACAACCATCATCATCCATTCACAACTACATGCAACCATCATGCATTCAACAACCAACACCGGTCTACCAACAACACTTCTACCCACAACAACAACAAGCTATTCCACAACAGACATACCCACAATTCCAAGAACCAGAATTCACTGACAATGATGAAGCTGCTGCAGCATTGACTCAAGCGTTTGCTTTTCTGTCAAAGGCATTCCAAGGACGCTATTCTACACCAACAAACAACAACCAAAGGATTTCATCGAATACTCGCAACAGGCAGATCGCTCAGCCGAGTTTCAATATGGGCAACGGAGGCCAAATGGTTGGAGTTTATGGGAATCCGCAGGGATATCAGAATATGCAGAATGCAGGTCAGTATACAGGAAATCAGAATGCAGGTCAGTTTGCAGGGAATCAGTATGGTCAAAATGCAGGGAATCAGTTGGGTCAGTTTGTTGGAAATCAGAGGGGTCAGAATGTTGGTAATCAGGCAATGGGTAATCAGAATAGAAATGTTGCAGCTCCAGTAGTTGGGAATTTGGGAAATATGAATCAGGGTAATCCGGTAAAGTGTTTCAACTGCCAGGGTGTAGGTCATATGGCAAGGAACTGTCCTACTAAGCCAAACAAGAAAGATCTAGCGTACTTGCAGAAAGCAGTGATGTTGGCACAAAAGGCAGAGGCAGGGTTTCAGTTGAATGCAGAGGAGAATGACTTTATGGCTCTTATGGATGACATGGAAGATAGAGAAGATATCGATGCGAACTGCATATTCATGGCGAATCTTCAGGAACATAAGTATGACACGGATTCTGACACACTTCCTGTTTATGACACCAATGCACCATCTGAGGTATCTAATTTCAACACATGTCACAATAATGATATATTTGATATGCCTCCTCATGAGGAATAGCATTTTGAGAAGCAAGCACCCACTTATGATACATCCCTGGACATGCCAAGTAGTAGCAATACTCCTTCAGCAACTCCAGATGTGAATCATAATGGAGGCTTCATTTCACAGCATGCTGAGAATGATGAGGAAACACGTGCTTTGTTTGAATCATTATTGAATAATTGTCGTATTGAAATTGAGAATGTGCAAAAGGTCAATCGCGATGTTAAGGCCGCGAATGTTAAATTGACCGCTGAGCTTGAGAGTTACAAATCCACCATTAAAGCTTTTGAATTTCATAACAAAAGATTGTCTGAATTAGAAACTGGTTATCAAAATTCTGTTTCAGAGAAACAACAATTGCAACTCAAGTTCGATACACTTGATGTTAATTCTTTCAAAAAGATAAAATCTTTAAACACGGAAATTTCTGATTTACAAAACCAACTTTCTAAACAAAAAACAGCTTATTCCAATCTTGAAAAAGAAATGGATGAGTTGAAAAAGGATTTTGCAAAGAAAGAAGACAAACTTTTGGAAGAAATCGTAGAGTCAGAACACATGATTGCTCATTTAGAGGAATTAGTGGTTAAGTCGGGTCAGTCGAGTCAAACAATGAAAATGATTTCAAATCAAATCAATCCGATTTACCATACGAAACATAAAATGGCTCTTGGTAACAACACCCCTTGTAATCTCAAGAAAGCTCAGCAAGAACAGAATGTTTTGTACAATGGTAATGTGATTTATACCAAACATGATCCTCCCGTCGTTCGGGATTCTGTGCTAACGATTGAACATGTCGAAGAGAGCATAAATAAAATGAAACAAAAGGATTTGAAACCCATTGATTACAACAAATTGAACAAACTTTCGGGAATCACTTTTGTTCCCCAAACAGAACCATCTGCGTTTTCCATAAAATGACCATTTGCGAAATTCTTGTCTAAAAAGAAAGTTGTTTCCAAGTCTCTTTCAAAACTGGAACAAATTTCCTCTAACAACACTTTTAATACAAGTGAGGCTAGAGAAATTCTGGATGACGTTAAAAAGAGAATTCAAGAACTTCAAAACATTGTTAAATCTAAAACTTCCATCGATATTAACAACTGGCATTCTAGTTTTCACATCGAACAGAAAAAGGTGTTTCAAAACGAAATTACTATTCCACTGAATAACATCAGCGCGAGTGTAAAAAATTTTGAACAAGTTTTCTTAAAAGAAACGGCCGACTTTGTCAAGGACCACAAATCCCTGGTAACCGAAGCTAATGATATTCGTGAAAACATGATTGTTTTGGAAAACCTAAATGATTCTCTCTTCGAAGCTGTTATGACCACTGACATTATGTCCATCATTTTACAAACATATTCTGTTCAAGACGATGAACGACTAAGAGTTGAGACCTCCGCAATTGTTTCAAAATATGAAAATGCTCTTATAAAGCTTGAAAAAGAAAATGTGTCATATTTTAAACAACTTAATCGGAAAAAGGTAGAATGCAAGTATGACAAATTGTCGTATGAGCGTGCCTTAAAGAACATGAAAGAGCAAAATGATCTTTTGAGGGCTCAGCTTGAAAGTCAAAAAGGAAAGGGTGAGGAAACTAAGTTTGTAAAACCGTCGACTTCGGAGAAACCAAATGTTTCAAACACGGTTCAAAAACCAAAGATGTCAATTTCAAGGTTTGCTCCAAAAGTCGATGAGAAAAAGAATTTGACAAAACCAGTCACTCCAACACCCTTGCCCAAGAAAAGTGAAAATGTTAAGATTGTTGATAAAGGAAAAGCGGTTGTCGAAACACCAAAAGTGATAGCACCTGGCCTTTTTAGGATTAGTCCCATTAGTGCGTTTGCCTCAACATCTAAGACAAATGATAAGTGCATAAAGGCTAATTCTAAAGAATCTAGGGATGCTAAAAAGGACAACAATATAAATCCTAATGTGTGTGCCTTACCTTCTACAGGATTAGAAAGCACCTCTAGGAGCAGCAGACTAAAGCCTAAGAGCAATACAAGGAACAATAGAGTCTCGCCTGTCTCTAAGAGTAGTAGCAAGAATAAAGTTGAAGAAGTAGAAGAACACTCTAGGAATTTATCGCTTTGTAATAAGAGACATGTTTCATCTGAATGTAATGTCGAACGTACTATTTCTAATGCATGTAATGACTCTGTTTGTTTAATATGCAAGAAATGTTTAATTAATGATGTTCATGATGAATGTGTTTCTAAAAATGTGAATGTTACGCCTGAACAGAAGAATGTTCCAAAAAGACCTAGTGCTAGATCCAGATCTATAGAAAGATTAGTTGCACGATTTAGGGCTACCACTATTAGTCGAATGCCTAGGAACTATCTTAAGTTTTGTATGTGGATTCCGACGGGTAGAGAGTTCACTCTTCAGGACGGCAAATTAGAAATAGCTCAAGCTAAACAAGTAGCAACTGTCTATGAGTGTGATTTAGATTTTACTCCTAACCCCATGGAACCTAATTCAAAACGGTTTCCAAATACAAACTCTTCTGTTCTTGGCAGGTTATCGAAATATGTCTTTGGATCATCGACTCGGGTTGCTCTAAGCACATGACCGGGAATTTAAAGCTGCTGATCAATTTCATCTGGAAATTCATGGGAACTGTACGCTTTGGAAATGATCATGTAGCAGCTATTCAGGGTTATGGAGATCTTCGGTTTGAGAATTTTTTAATCACTCGAGTTTACTACGTCGAAGGGTTGGGACACAACTTGTTTTCAGTCGGGCAGTTTTGTGATGCAGATTTAGAAGTTGCATTTAGGAGAAACACGGTTTTTATTAGAAATTTGGTTGGTGATGATCTCTTAACTGGTAATCGTGGTACAAACTTGTATGCTATCGACATCAACCAAATGGCTTCTACATCACCAATTTGTCTCATGACAAGGGCAACCGAAACTAAGTCCTGGTTGTGGCATAGACGTTTATCTCATCTCAATTTCGACACCATCAACAAGTTAGCCAAAGACAACATCGTCACCGGACTTCCTAAGTTCAAATACACCAAGGATCATCTATGTCCATCATGCGAACAAGGAAAAAGCAAAAGAGCATCATATAAACCGAAAACCGTACCTAGTTCGGAAGCAAGGTTACACTTGTTGCACATGGATTTATGTGGCCCAATGAGAGTTGAAAACATTAATGGGAAGAAGTATATTCTTGTTATTGTTGATAATTATTCAAGATATACTTGGGTAAAGTTTTTGAGATCAAAAGACGAAGCACCAGGCATCATCATCACCTTTCTGAAGCGTATTCAAGTTCTACTTCAAGCTCCAGTAAGGATTATAAGAACAGACAATGGCACAGAATTCACAAACCAGGAGTTAAGAACTTACCTTGAAGATGTTGGAATCACACATCAAACATCAGTTGTTAGAACTCCACAGCAGAATGGGATAGTTGAAAGAAGAAATAGAACTCTTGTGGAAGCTGCTCGCACAATGCTGATTTTTTCTAGTGCACCTCTATTCTTATGGGCTGATGCTGTAGCCACTGCTTGTTTTACTCAAAACCGATCCCTAGTCCATCCGAGATTCAATAAAACCCCATATGAGCTAGTGAACAACCGTAAACCTGACATCTCTTACCTTCACGTGTTTGGCGCTTTGTGCTATCCAATGAATGATAGAGAAGATCTAGGAAAGTTAAAAGCTAAGGGTGATATTGGAATCTTCATTGGGTATTCAGAAAACTCGAGGGCATTCAGGGTGTATAATCGAAGAACTAAAAGGATAATGGAGACGATGAATGTGAAGTTTGACGAGATTTCACAGATGGCTTCTGAGAGATACGCTCTAGAACCCGCACTTAATCCGATGGCTTCTAATCAAACCAGATTAGGACCCGCACCAAACAGTCAGACTTCTAGACACATCAGTTCAGGACTTGTGCCTCAAGGAGCTCAGTCAACAAACACGGATAAACCTTCAGAACAAGAACTAGAAAATTTCTTTGAGTTAATGTTTGATGAATATTATGGTGGAACTTCGACAAATGCATCTCAACTACATTCCGCTGCACCCGCTCAAAACCATCAACCACCACCACCATCACAAGATGCATCTACAACAGTTGAAGCTGAAGCACCAACGACCTCAACATCATCAACATCTACTCAAGCAACTCCAGTTATTGAATCTGTTCTACCAAGAGTTGATGAGCAAAATCAAACTACAAACTTTCAAGAAGAACCTACAAATAATTCAAACGATGTTGCGTTAGAAGAAGAAGAAGAAGTATTTGAAAACCCATTTGCATCAGACTCTGCTGAATCTTCTTCAAGGTTACAAGAACCATCTAACACACACTCGTTCAACCAAAGGTACCCTTCTATGTTTCAATGGACAAAAGACCATCCGTTAGTACATGTTATTGGTGATCCTTCAATGCTAGTTCAGACGAGGAGACAACTTGCCACCGATCTCGAATTGTGCATTTACATTTGCTCAATAAGCACCAAAGTACCTAAGAACATTCGGGAAGCAATGGCAGAAAACCCATGGATTGAAGCGATGCACGAGGAATTTCTTCAATACCTGTTACATGATAGTTGGGAACTTGTTGAACGACCACTTGATAAACGTGTTCTTGATCTCAAGTGGTTGTGGAAGAACAAACTGGATGAGGAAATGACTGTTATTCGCAACAAAGCTCGTCTCGTGGCTAAAGGTTATCCACAAGAAGAAGGGATAGATTTCGAAGAATCATTCGCGCCTGTAGCTAGACTTGAAGCAGTCCGGATTTTCTTAGCCTATGCAGCTCACAAAAACATCATAGTCTATCAGATGGACATTAAGACCGCTTTCTTGAATGGAACTCTGAAAGAAGAAGTGTATGTGAGTCAGCCAGAAGGATTCGTTGATAAGGAACATCCAGACTACGTCTACAAGCTTAAAAAGGCCATTTATGGTTTAAAACAAGCTCCAAGAGCGTGGTATGACGAACTATCATCTTTCTTACTCAAAAACAATTTCACAAAAGGAACGGTTGATGACACCTTGTTTATCAAAAAATTCAAAGATGACATTTTGATCGTTCAAATTTACGTGGACGACATCATTTTTGGATCAACCAATCCTAACCATTCAAAACATTTTGAAAATCTCATGAAAAGTAAATTTGAAATGTCCATGATGGGGGAACTAAAATTCTTTCTTGGTTTACAAATCCATCAATCACCTCGTGGTATTTTTATCAATCAAGCTAAATATACTATAGAGATTTTGAAAAAACATGGAATGGAAAATTGTGATTCTGTTGGTACACCAATGATCACTTCACCAAAAATAGGTGCTGATTTGTTTGGGAAACCTATCGATCCGAAAAAATATCGGAGCATGATCGGTTCTTTCATGTACTTAACTGCTAGCCGACCCGATATTCAATTTGCTGTATGCTTATTAGCACTGTTTCAGGCAAAGCCTACTGAACTTCACCTCAAAGAGGTTAAACGGATCTTTCGATTCCTACGAAGCACCATCAACATGGGACTTTGGTATCCGAAGGATTCGGAGTTTAATCTAACAGTATTTTCAGATGCAGACCATGCTGGTGATCAAGTTACAGCAAAGAGTACATCAGGTGGAGCACAATTTTTGGGTGAAAAGCTTGTAAGCTGGTCTTCAAAGAAACAGGACTGTACTGCACTATCAACCGCCGAAGCCGAGTATGTGTCTCTATCTGCGTGTTGTGCCCAAGTTCTTTGGATGCGGACACAGCTCACAGATTATGGCTTTACTTTTGACAGAATACCTATGTATTGTGACTCAAAAAGTGCCATAGCCATCTCGTGCAATCCCGTACATCACTCTATGACAAAGCATATCAAAGTCCGCTACCATTTCATCAAAGAACACGTGGAAGAGGGTACTGTTGAATTATTTTTCGTTAAGACTGATTATCAACTAGCCGATCTATTTACTAAAGCCCTTCCAAAAGAAAGGTTTGACTATTTAGTTCGACGAATTGGCATGCGAAGCCTAACTCCTGAGGAGCTAGAACGTCTTCTCGAATCTTCTTGAAAAAGTTTTCAAAATCGCTTCGCTGTAAATATTTTTCAAAAAAAAAAAAAAATAAATAAATACAAAATTTGAAGAACCAACAAAAACAAAATACAAAAATATAAAATTTTCAAAAAATACAAAAACAATATAAAATCAAAAAATCCAAACATATTCTTCTCACGACATGTCTCTCGTATAAATCAATATTCTGTACGTTTCTAGAAATGTCATTCAACAATGATACGGACATGTACAGATGCTTGAGCGGGAGTTCTTTTTAATGTTTTTCTAAAACATGTCGTTTCTCAAAATTTTCTTCACTATGGCTTTCGTATACTTCAGTACGAAACCCGTACGTTAAACGATGACTTCTGATTATTTTCAAATCAAGGACTCGTACATTCAATGACGAACTCTTTTCCAAAAAGTTCGAGTCTAAACAAACGAAAAAGATTTCAAGCATAAACTCGTTTTCCAACAAAATTCTTGAGCACTTTTTCAAGATTGTTCAAAAGATTTCTCAAAATCTCTCAAAATTAGTGCTCAAGATAACTCCCTCAAAACCCTTAATAAAGTTTAAATATGCTATCATTAAGGGGGAGTATAAAAAGAAAAAATGTTCCAAATTCATGCAGAATCTGTCTTTCTCTCCAAAAGCTTTTTCTTAATCTGTTGATATAAAAAATATCACGATATGCTATTTTTGAGGGGGAGAAGACATGATCAAAATGTGATCAAAGATGTTTAAAAAATGTGACTGAATCTCAAAAGAGCTAGACTCAGAATGTACCAATGAATTGACGAAGCTTAAAATGTCAGTAATCGAAAAGACTTGTCCTGGACGGGTAATAATTTCAAGCTAGTCTAACTAGTGATGTAAGCGTGTCTCGAATAGGACTTGTCTGAATAGAATGTACCGTATCGAGAGACTTTCTTTGGACTTGACCAGGACGGGTAATAACTTCAAGCTAGTCTAACTAGTGATGTAAGCGTGTCTCGAATCGGTCATGTTCACTGAAAGTGGATCAATTCAAAAAGTGCAAACTCCTCCCGCATGTGCAAATTTCTTAACAATCCATGAGCACATGTGAAGGGGGAGTCCTTCAAAAGAAATGCAAAACTCTCGAAGTGTCAACAATGTGTTTTATTATCATAAACACTTTGAGAGATTTTCAATAAATGGTTTCATGGCAATGATAGGATAGTCATGGAGTTATAAGGTGACTAAGGTTAGGAAAAACCGTCCTATGATCCGCCAGAGCCGGAGGGATCTACCCAAGGACAATTCCAATAGATTAGAATTAGAAGTCCTTAGGTATGATTGAAAAAAGGAGAAAATGAGAAAGGAGAAAGAAGGGGTTGAAGAATTAAAAAGAAAAGTTATGAAAAAGGGTGAAAAGAAATAGCCCTCCAAATGTTCAACCTTAGGGTAGACACCGGGTACAATTCATATGCTACTGGTTGTTAATAAGGTGACACCGGTATTGAAGACAAAGACGTCATGGACCCAGTGACGCACTGCACTAAACCTTCTTAACCACTCAAGTTCTCTTAAAAGAGCTTGTTTCATTCTCACGGGGAACCGGTGTAATCTATCGGCCTGTCTCTTAGAGATGGTTGATATTGAAGCAGGAGACCTCTCCCTAATCTCCGCATAGGAAACCAAATGTGCACTTATCGAGTCTAGAGCCCCGAGATTCATCAAAAGATCTCATAGGAACACATGATATTACTACACTGGTTGTTCAACATTAAGAATGCCAGATGTAAACTTTAGAGTCCTACGCAGATCTTAGCAATCTGCCAGAACATTTATGAGAGGATTCACTTTTGTGATTCTCAATGATTGAATGGAAATTCCTGCCAGGGTCAACATCAAACAGCCCTGACAGCAGGTCACTTCGGTAATTCTTTATGGGTTACGCTTAGTGTTAGCGGTGGTTTCAAACGGTCTACAGTCGTGGAGTGATCCCCAGCGACTCACCCAGTCATTGAGCTACTAAGTAGGTCTTGTAAGCTCTCTCGAGAGTATCTGACATGGGAACGGCCTTGGTAAGGGTTAGAAGGAGTCTTCACACTATGCTGTTGACGATCTCTAATTCTTATCTGTAAGTACCAGATGTTTTATTGCTAACTGTTTATATGCAGGGACACTTCATCTCCATGGCAACAGATTCCACATGCTCATACATACATCTGGAAGTTAAAGAAAGCTCCCTCAAAGATCTATACAACACAAAGATCAAAGAAAGATTCTACGCCAAAAAGAAGAATCTACAAAGTATAAAGACTAAAGATCAAAGTGAACGAAAGGGAACTACGTGCATATGAATATCACAAAGACTGAAGATGTATGAGCATGTTGGAATGGCAAACAACCACCACAGACGCAGAAGTGACAAAAGGCAGATAACTCCACATCACAAAGGAACAAAGAACGATGAAAAATCAATTATCGAAGATCACAAAGCATGAAGGAACAAAGACTAAAGACTATTCTACAACGACACACAAAGTTAAAGACAAAGAACACGGAAGACCCACTCACGTGGAGCATCATTCGAATGACCACCCCTTAGGGGGAGATTGTTAGCATTAAAAATATGTATTATGAAGTGATGGTCATTCTCATATTGTAACTTTGTGTCGTTTGTTAAGATTAATAATAGTTTAGTCATTGGGCCTTGGACTTGGCAAGCTAATATGTTATATGCTATGTTTCATAAGCCTAGTTATCCAACCATGTAACCAAGTCCAAGCCCAAGCCCATAGAAAGCCCATAGGGCATCTCATTTTAAGTACTATTTAAACACCTCAAAGGCTCATTTGAGGTGTGTGCTTGTGTATGTAAGTGTGTGTGTTTCTTAATAATATTCTCTCATTTTCCATCTCTCTAGTTACACATATACGATCCATATACTCTCACCAAGTCACCATCTTTCTTCTTCTAATCTTCTATATTTGTGATAAAGTTGCGATATTTAAGGTCCTACATAGTTCATAGAGACTATCTTAAACATCTTAAGGAGTGCCTTGACTTGCTTCGTGAAACCATTGAAGAGGATAGGATAGCAAAACCACTTGATGATGCTATTGTAGGTGCCTGCTTTCTCACTAATAGATCTCAGGAACTCTTAGAATATGCTATTGGTACGTGTCCTAAAATTGATTGCAAGCGAGATAGGTCTACTGCATCATCATCTATGACTAAGAACAAGCATGTTACCTTTGAGGTACCCTTGGAAACTTCAGACCCCAACACATCAAAACATGTTCAGCAACCGGAAGTGAAAAAGACTAAAATTCTCATTAGTCCGTCTACAGGAGTAAATAGTAACACTAAAGCTAGAGAGTCTAAACCAAGGAAAAATAGAAGGAATTACAGGACTTCACCTGCTAAAAGTGTTCCTAAAAATAAAGTAGACGACCACATGAGGAACATTAAGTCCAACTTGAGTAAAATGAGTCATAATTCAAAACCTAATTCACGTTGCAAAACATGTAATGAATGCATAATTTCGAGTAATCATGATAAATGTGTTGAGAAATTTCTGAAGTCGTTTAACAAAACCCCAGTTAAGAAAGTTTGGAGAGCTAAACAAAGTAAGCAAATTTGGAAGGCAACAGGTAAACTGTTTGCCAATATTGGTTATCAATGGAAGCCCACAGGAAGGAAATTCACTTTAGGAGAACAGTGCTCTTTAACTAGGATAACCAACTCTAAAGTAGTGCCTATTAAGGAATGGAAGCCAACTGGTAGAACTTTCCCTTTGGAGACCCAATGTCCTTTAACTAGGCCCATTGCATCTACTAGTGAAATTTCCACCATTGAAGCGAATGCACCTAAGGTCTTAGTCGCTCCAGAACTTGTTTGCACTAACCAACTGGAACCCAACTCAAATTGGGGATCCGACGCTCCAAATTTTCTACTCTCGTCTGTTTCCAAATGCAGGTCGTACATTTCGTCCTTTGATGTTTGGACTCAGGCTGCTCTAAACCTATGATTGGGATCGCTCAGGGCTCGAGAATTTCGTGAATAAGTTTATCGGGACAGTTAGATTCGGGAACTATCATTTTGGGGTAATTATAAGTTATGGAGATTATGTTTTTGGAGATAGCTAATTTCCTGGGTATATTACGTGGAAGGACTTGGGCATAATCTGTTCTCTGTTGGTCAATATCTTGATTTCGATCTTGAAGATTGCCTTCAGAAATTACAAATGCTTCGTCTGAGAATTGGTTGGTATTGATCTTCTTAAAGACAGTCATGGCACAAATCTATACACCTTTTCTATCGAAGACGTGATGCGATCCTCTCCTATTTGCCTTCTCTCAAAGACCTCAAAGAACAAATCATGGCTATCGCAACAAAGTTTTAATCGCTTGAACTTTGGTACCATCTATGATCTTGCTCACAATGATCCTGTATGAGGTCTACCCAGATTAAAGTTCGAAAAAGAACTTCTTCATTCGGCTTGTTAACTGGGTAAACGAAAGAAGCATACTCACACACCCAAAATTGTCAACACCAACAAGGATGTTCTTTACACCCTTCACATGGACCCAGACAGACCAATAAGTGTGAAGAGTATAAATGGGAAGTAATGTGTACTCGTTGTTGTCGACGAATACTCTCGGTTTACATGGGTAAAGTTTTTGAAAACCCAGGACGTGACTCCAGAAGTTATCATAAAACTCAACAAACAACTGCTAGTAAGACTCACATATCCGTCAGAATCATTCGGACAAACAATGGAATGGAGGTTATCAACAAACAACTCGTTCTACTTCTCCAAGGCACCGATGATCCTATGGGAGGAAGCAATTGCTACAGCTTGTTACACCAAAAACCGATACTTGATACATACTCTTCACAACAAAACTCCATATGAGCTGATATATGGCAAAGAAACCGGATCTCTCATCTCTATTTGTGTTTTGGTGCTTTATGCTACTCTACAAAATGACAGTCAAGATCTGGGAATGTTATAAGCTAAAACTGGTATTGGATTCTGCGTTGGTTACGCTCCAGATAGTAAGGGATACCGAGTCTACAGCAAACGAACCCGATAAATCTTGGAAACCATTCACGTCACATTCGTTGAGCTGACTGAGCATACGGCTCCTGTACACATCAGTGCAGGACCCGCGTCTAAACTTTTGTCTCCTGAATCAATCAGTTCAGGTCTTGTACAATATCCCACTCCTGCATGTACCTTATGTACCACCTACAAATGAGCATTTGAAGGTCTAGTTTGACTAAATGAGTGATGAATACTTTGAGACACCTACTGATAATACACTGACACCACCAGCTGCCGCTGCTCCAGTTCTGTACAACTCAAATGGTCCATCAGTGTCTACTTGAATTGATCAAGACGCTTAATCTGCAAGTTACTCACCATCATCGTCAAATCTTCAATCTCCTTCTGAACATCAAGGCACTGCAGTCGACAATTCTTTTGAAGTAAATTCATTTGCTCCTCTTGCGTATGCTCCGTTCAAGAACCTATTTGCTCCAGAATCTTCTTCTGAGTCACCTTCTTCAAGGGATGCAAACATGACTTCTTCAGGTTCCTACCCTCAACCACATCAAAATCTCAGAAAACGGACCGATGATCATCCGATTGACAACATTATCGGGAATCTTTCTCGACCGGTGTTCACACGAAGACTACTTACCACCTTTGCTTTGTGGTGCTTTTATAATTCCATACTTTCCAAAGTTGAACTCAAGGATGTCAAGACTGCTATCTCTAAAGACTGTTGGGTTAATAAGATGCATGAAGAAGTTAGCATGCTCGATCGACTTGAAGTATGGGAATTGGTACTATCTCCAGACTGTGCAATGATTATTGCTCTAAATGGATTCTTCAAAGGTGTGGTGGATTAAGTTGAGAAAGGGCAGTGGTACTTTTCCTTCGTGAGGATAGAATTTCAGCTGGCGGATTCCTTCACAAAAGCACTTCTGAGAGAACGGTTTCAATTCATTCTCTCATGATTTGGAATGAAGTGTCCTTCGCCAAGTATCTGTCAAACGTCTTCAGGAAGAAAATGAGGAGAAATGGTTTTGCTTCACATATCCTTGTATATATCTTATACCATAAAGAAAATAGAAAAATATAAAACCTATAAAACCCATAAAAAATTAGAAAAATCATAAAAATCCAAAAATATTCTTCTCACGACATGTCTCTTGTGTAATCAATATTATGTACGTTTCTAGAAATGTCATTCAATAATGACACGGAAACATACATATGCTTGAGCAAGAGTTTTTCGGTTTCAAATAAAGTTTTTTCTAAAACATGTCGTTTCTCAAAATATTCTTCAAAATAATGGCTTGTAGTTAGTTCAGGCTACAACCCGAACTTAAAATTATGGCTTGTAGTCATCTCAGGCTACAACCCGGACTTCAAAAATATGGTTTGCTATTACATCAGATAGCAACCTGGTCTTCATATTGGGGAAAGTTCGTCGCCAAAAAGACGACTGTTCCTAACAAAGGCATGAATTACTTTATATTCGTGCCTTTCCGATCTAATGTACGTTTCAGTGCATTATTTATTGGTTAAGAAGAGAAGTCTTCTTTTTATCAAAACAAATAATTTTCTTTTATGATTCTTCGGAAAATTATTTGAGTGATACATGGTGGTAACGTGTTTCTTGTAAATCAATCAGTCTTAGATACCTCATAAAATTTGTCACTCAATTAATGACAATGGGTCATCAATTGAGGGGGAGAGTGATTTCCAATTTTATATCATCAAACGGATTTCTTGGTTGTCTCATAATGGTTAGAAAAGATTTTGTAGTCAAAGGGGTATTAGTTGAAGAGGAACTTACTAAGCTTTATCTTAAATGGCCAAATGTGTTAATTGTTAGAAAGGTTAGGGCATTATGTGCTATTTGCGTATAGTTTCCTAGCTTTATGTAACTAAAAGGTCCATTTGTCTCACGTTGGTATCCTCACTTAATCCCCTAAATACGTTTTAATCCTAAATCTTAATGATGTTAGAAAACCATTGTGTTTGATGCTCTTGTTATCTCCTCTGGCATTCGTATAATCTGATTGATTGTGTTTCGTTTGCTGTTTGCTGATAATTGTTTGATTGTTGCTGATTATGTGTTCATGTTCTTAGGATTTGCTTAGTTATGTAGTTACCGGGCTAGAATCTTTTCCTAAGCTCCTGATTTGAACGTTGAAAATATGGGTGAATTGCCATGTTAGTGATTGTTGTTTATGTCTAATATAAACTTGCAATGAATGTTCATGATCGCTAGTTTCTCTTCATGCTAGATAGCATTTTGATCATGATATGAATATGGTATTATGAGTAGGCTAGCTGCTACGTGGCAGCAGTTAATTAAGAGTGAATCTGTATGTGTGCATATCTTTGTTGATACTCTTATGCAGATTTCATGGCTGATGTGAATGTGCCTGCTCCTTCTCTAACCATTTGATCAGATGTTCAAACTTCATTGACTGGCTTTGATTTCACCACAACAACAACATCGGTAGCAACAACGACAACAACTCTTTCACCACCACCACCAGTTATCTTGTGCGTCATAAGTAGTGTGGTATCAAATGTTATGTGTCAGTACATGATTTTTTGTTTCATGAGTTTCTCGTTAAACTTTAAACCATTTATAAACTCATCATAACTGACACTAACATTCTCCCTCATTGATTGAGGGGGAGTAATGAATTGTCTCAATATCAGAATATCTTTAGTCAGACCACATCTTGCTCCCAAACTTTTCTAACTTATTTAAATCACTTGGGATCACAAATCTCAAATGGTTTGAAATTTTTGATCGGGGGAGAAAATGTGATTTAAATATGAAATCTGATATAAAATGTGATTGTTTTGGACTTAAACAAACGCTCCCCAATATGTGCTAAACTCTTTTGTATATCGATGCACATATTGAGGGGGAGCAAATGGTTTGTGATAAAGGATTCTTGCATCTCATGAGAGCGAGACTCAGACTTTACCTATGAATTGACGATACAAAAACTGTCATCAATCGAAAGGACTAGTCCTGGCCAGGTAATAATTTCAAGCTGGTTTAACCAGTGATGTAAGCGTGTCTCGAAGAGGACTTGTCTGAGTAGAATGTACCGTCTTGAGAAACCTTGGGTGAATCTGATCGGGCCGGGTAATAACTTCAAGCTAGTTTAACTAGTGATGTAAGCGTGTCTCGAATGCCCGGTCATGTTCATTTAAGGTAGATCAATTCAAAAAGTGCAACTCTTCCCGGCATGTGCAAATTTTCAAATCAATACATATGAGCACATGTTAAGGGGGAGCATTTGAAAATGGCAAAACTCTCAACGTGTTAACAAAATTTGTTTTTCAAGCATAAACACGTTGAGAAAATTTTCAATGATTTGGTTTATGGCAACATAGGATAGTCATGAAGATATAAGGTGGCTAAGGTTAGGAAAACCGTCCTATGATCCGCCAGAGCCGGAGGGATCTACCCATGGACAATACCAAATAGATAGTATTAGAAAGTCCATAGGTATGATTATGAAAAAAGGAGAAATGTGAGAATGGAGAAAGAAGGGGTTGAAGAATTAAAAAGAAATGAAATGAGAAAGGGTGAAAAGAAATAGCCCTCCAATTATTCAACCTTAGGGCAGAAACCGGGTTCAATTCATAATCTACTGATGGTTGCTAAGGCAACATCGGTATTGAAGACAAGTCGTCATGGACCCAGTGATGTAATGCACTAAACCTTCTAGCCACTCAAGTTCTCTTAAAAGAACTTGTTTCATTCTCACGGGGAACCGGTGTAATCTATCGACATATCTCTAGAGATTGTTGATATTGAAGCAGGAGACCTCTCCCTAATCTCCGCATAGGAAAATCAAATGCACTTATTGAGTCTAGAGCCTCGAGATACACATAAAGATCTCATAGGAACACGTGATACTTCTACCCTGGTTGTTCAACATTAAGGACACCAGTGGTAAACTTATGAGTCCTACGCAGATCTTAGCAATCTGCCAGAACATTTATGAAGGAAGTTACTGTTGTAACTCCCAGTGATTGATGGAAATTCCTGCCAGGGTCAACATCAAGCAGCCCTGAAAGCAGGTCACTTAGGTAATTCCTTGTGGATTACGCTTAGTGGTCACGATGGTTACAAACGGTCAACAGTCGTGGAGTGACCTCCAGCTACTCACCCAATAGTTGATCTACTTAGGTAGGTCGTGTGAATCCTTTCAGGGTTTGCCGATTGGGAACGGTCTTGGTAAGGGTTAGAAGGAGTCTTCACACTACGCTGTTGACAATCTCTAATTCCAAACCTATAAGTTCCGGACGATTTATTGCTAACTGACTGCTTGCAGGAAATTCTGACGGTTGCTGTCGATTGCAGAAAAGATGCTGATCCATCACCACATGCTCGCACTTCAACATCACTATCTAAGAAATCATGACCATCGATTAGGCCTCATCTATGCTTCCACAACTCTGATGCAGAAGATCATGATCCAGAAAAGTGTGAGCATGTCAACTCAAAGATGTTCAAATCACATGGAGACATTACTACTCTAAGATGACTTGCAGATACTCATTTGGATGATGAACTCGAAGTAATGCTAATGATCATCCAACTCACTGAACAAGCCATCTAGATTCTGCTGCTGAATGTACAAAGACATGTTTGAAGAATCAAAGTCTACGAGCTACAAGATTTCATGGATGCATGAATTCCGTACTTATCTTCTGGGGTGACCTCCCTTAGGGGGAGATTGTTAGGAATATGATTATTCAGTTAAAGACTCGGCCACCCCAAGTATTGCTAAGCATTACATAGCTCGTAGAATTATCCTTATTATAGTTAGTACATAGATTATTAGTAGTTAATATATGTAAATAGTATGTGTAGAGTGGGTCGGGTCTTTACCCTCTGTCAGCTCACTCTACAGCTCGTTTCATGGAGCACCAAGTATTGTAGTATATATACCCTCTCCCACCCAAGGGAGAGGGTTGGACCTTTCATTAGTTACAAGCTAATACACACATTGTTTTTCTCTCAAAAAGGCTCCCACCTTTCTTTCTACATCTCTCTAATCTCTTCATCTAATTCGATCCATATAACCACAAGAAACCATACGTGTTTAAGATTATGAGTATCCTACAAACCTCCTCAATGAACCTTCCTAGACACCTTCCTAACCTCCTCATCTTCTTATAAATAGCAAGCTCATTCCTTGCTTTCATCTCCATGAAAATGCCACACCTATAATCCCTAGCACCATGATCCTTTGATCTTCAAACTACAAGTTACACTACAAAGTTCAAGGTCTTAGTATTCTCTACCTAGTTCTTAAGTTTATTTGGTGATTCCATGGATGAATTAGGAGCTACACAAGGTTACTAGGGCTGAAGTTAATTGGTTTTCATAAGGTCTATATGAAGGCTAGCAAGGGTTTCAAGAGTTGTGGTGAAGGGTTTGCAAGCATAGGTTTAGTGTCCTAGTTTCATACTTGACTTCCTTTCTTTAGAAAGCCAAAAGTTGTAAGAAACCCTATTACACTTTCTTGCTCAATATCATTTTCATGCTTATTATGTTCCTTTCATACTATATATTATCTTGTTATTATGTTCATGATATATAAAAATTGGTAAAACAAGTTATGGTATATATATGTTAACTTATGATATTTAAACAAGTAAACTAGTAACTTTCTTGGAGAACCACGACCAAAATAGTACAACTATGATATTGGACACTTACTTATTGTTAAAGAGGACTTAACAAGGAAAACATAGCAATTTGAAACACCCAAAATGAGTACCCGAGTCAAAAGTTATGACCATTTGAAATTACCAAAACTTTACGGCAAAACTGCCAAATACTTTCTGTGACAGAACATAAAACACGCAAAAAGAGGCCCTTCTGGTCTGTTTCATGAAAATGTTAAAGCACGAAGTCCGGAATCACGTTTTCTTCAAAAACTCAGGTGCACGAGCCCAGAAAACCAATAACGAATGAGATTTTCTTCAGTTTCTTAACAGCTATTTTATATATACCAAAGTTACTATATAATAGTTATGGTTAACTAAGACCAAGAGGTCTAATGACCTAAAGCCAAGACCACAAGCATGGCTAAAGCCAAGGTTGAGTCTCAAGACCATGGTAACAATGACCAATGTCACGGCAAAGCCACGGCTAAAGACCATATAACTTTTAAAGATCAAAAACTTATATATATGTTATCAAATACTACAATAGTAGGGAGCCTCATGTGAGGAGTTCATTAAGTAAGCCGTTGAGATGAGTTGTGGATTTACGAATTAAAGTGTCCTGGCTCCTCGAACGTTTACTCCATGACTTCTGAATTATGTCGGCCTGAACGGTAGTAAGAGATATACAACCTATACATGTTTCATAAACTATTTATATTCAAAGACTTACACTATATACTAAGTACTACATCATGAACATTATGCAAGACATATATAGGCAATTCTTCGTATTCTTAGACGTTACTCCAAACCTAAGTCGCAACGTTCTATTATAGGCTGCTCTTAGAGACTTTCGCGATTCGACTACCACTTTCATTTCTCATTACATAGACTTAAGGTGAGTCATAGCCCCTACTCTTTTCATACTTGTTTTAACTCTTTGGGGGAGATACATGCTCAACTACTTGCTTACTTGTACAAATACTCAAAACATTTATACTTGATTGTTTTATACTTGATTGTCTTATACTTGATTGTTTTATACTTGATTGTCTTATACTTGATTGCATTATACTTGATTTCATACATACATGATTGTGTTATACTTATCTGCGTTATACTTAATTGTGAGACTTCCAGTGGCTCCAAATTAAGTTGTTGGATGACCATTGAGGCTATCTAGTGGCTCCAAATTAAGTTGTTGGATGACCATTAGCTTTGATACATCCTAACATTTGCGAATGTTGGATACATCATAAACGTGAGGTCTTCGGAGATGAAGTGTAGACTCACGACTAATTGCTTAACTGTTGTGATGAACTTATACATGTCTTAATCATACTATATTTTAGCAGTGGGTTGTGAACACACAGGTTGCAAGTGTTGTTATGGGCGGGACTTGCAACTGAGTGGATTCACAATGCCTTTGCTGTGTGAACATTTTTTATAGGCTTTTCAACTGTTTTAAGACAAACTCTATGAACTCACCAACCATTGTGTTGACACTTTAGCATGTTTATCTCAGGTTAGTAAGGCGATAGCTAGTGCGTGGAACATAGAGTCAAGCTGCATATTCTGAAGACTTACGCTTTTATCATTTACCATTCGAAACATTTTGTATACATTTATGTATCATACTTTGGAATCTCATGTTTGTAACTTTGAATTCATTAATCGAATGGTAACTTTTCAAAACGTCTCATTTAGAGGTCGTTTTCTATAACTTGTACTTTGTATTATGAAGTAGCACCCCAAGTGACACAGTCTTTCGCTGCGATATTTTGGGGGTGTTACAGATTGGTACCAGAGCCTTGGTTATAGAGAACTAGGTTGCATTTGGTGCCTAGACTATAACTACTATATACGTTAAGACCCTCCTCTTTATTTGCCTTACGCACACTACATACGCATACGCTTCTTGGTAGTTATTGGTTTAGTTCCAAGCTGTTAGATGATGTGACTTTAGTATTATAAGGAACCCCAGAGATTAGCTGAGTCATTAAAAACATGGAGCTCAGTAATAACTAATTATTTAACTTGATCTTGTGACAATTCTTGTTTGATGAGACACAAGATTTGTGTTAAATAATATTATTGCTTAGCTTTAGGGATTTGATGACTTGATTATCTTATTATCTGTCTCCGAAAGCGAGTTATTGTGTCAGAAATTCTTAAGTAGGATGATTTAGAATCTCCTTATTTAAATGGATTGGGACGCCTCTTTATTTAAATAAAGAAATTGTAAATCACCGAACCATAAGTTTATGATCCCTTACTTACATAAATTTGGACGCTTCTTTATGTAAGTAAAGAGTTATAAATAAGTAGGCTTATTTGCATCCGATACGAATCCTTAACCACAACCTTAGACGAATCAGAGTGAACACCACTATTTAAGAGATCCTGAAACCCCAAATTCTCTTAGACACACCATAAGTAGTTAACATCAACAGAACTTCGGGACGAAGTTCTCCTTAAGGGGTAGAGACTGTAACAATTCACATTTTCAGGTTAACTTCTATTTCTGAAAATTTCACTATTCACTTTTTACTATTCACTTTCACTATTCACTCCCGAAATTTTTATTTCATATTCTCGTAAGTTAAACTATTTTAATGATAATCCGAGAATTTGACACTCGTCTGATCATTTCTGCAAAAATCACGAAACCGTGTCCGAGACTTACTTTTAGGTTTAAACGTCATTCCAGCATCCCGATATGTCCATAAAACATTATAAACAATAGAAATATGATTTTCTCTCATTTTAGGACAATTCCAAAAGTTTTGGAATTTTACGTTTTCCAGTTCAGCGTTTTACGCGAATTACGCGTTTTAGACCCGCGTTTCCAGTTTTAGCAGCATTTAAGCAACCCAATAGAACCTACCACTCATTTTATATTTTATTATGGAGTATATTGATAAGTTTTAACATATTTATAACTTTCATATTTTTTGGATACCCGATTTTAAGTTTCAGGACTTAACGACTTACCGTTAGCAATTACCGGGACCAAAACTCACTCCGTAACTTAGATAAGACCATGACTACTCATCTAGTCACCCTAGATCAGCCTTGGCCGACTTATAGGGGGGGGATTCACCTAATATGTGTCTTGATCTCATGCCTTAATCTCTAGGATGAAAACAAGTGTCTTTAGGAAGCAAAATTGATAACATCTAGCCTACCAAAGTAACCTCCTCAATGAACCTTCCTAGACACCTTCCTAACCTCCTCATCTTCCTATAAATAGCAAGCTCATTCCTTCCTTTCATCTCCATGAAAATGCCACACCTATAATCCCTAGCATCATGATCCTTTGATCTTTAAACTACAAGTTACACTACAAAGTTCAAGGTCTTAGTATTCTCTACCTAGTTCTTAAGTTTATTTGGTGATTCCATGGATGAATTAGGAGCTACACAAGGTTACTAGGGCTGAAGTTAAATGGTTTTCACAAGGTCTATATCAAGGCTAGCAAGGGTTTCAAGAGTTGTGGTGAAGGGTTTGCAAGCATAGGTTTAGTGTCCTAATTTCATACTTGACTTCCTTTCTTTAGAAAGCCAAAAGTTGTAAGAAACCCTATTACACTTTCTTGCTCAATATCATTTTCATGCTTATTATGTTCCTGTCATACTATATATTGTCTTGTTATTATGTTCATGATATCTAAAAATTGGTAAAACAAGTTATGGTATATATATGTTAACTTATGATATTTAAACAAGTAAACTAGTAACTTTCTTGGAGAACCACGACCAAAATAGTACAACTATGATATTGGACACTTATTTACTGTTAAAGAGGACTTAACAAGGAAAATATAGCAATTTGAATCACCCAAAATGAGTACCCGAGTCAAAAGTTATGACCATTTGAAATTACCAAAACTTTACGGTAAAACTGCCAAATACTTTCTGTGACAGAACATAAAACACTCAAAAAGAGGCCCTTCTGGTCCGTTTCATGAAAATGTTAAAGCACGAAAGTTGTCCGGAATCACGTTTTCTTCAAAAACTCAGGGGCACGAGCCCAGAAAACCAATAACGAATGAGATTTTCTTCAGTTTCTTAACAGCTATTTTATATATACCAAAGTTACTATATAATAGTTATGGTTAACTAAGACCAAGAGGTTTAATGACCTAAAGCCAAGACCGCAACCATGGCTAAAGCCAAGGTTGAGTCTCAAGACCATGGTAACAATGACCAAGGTCACGGCAAAGCCACGGCTAAAGACCATATAACTTTTAAAGATCAAAAACTTATATATATGTTATCAAATACTACAATAGTAGGGAGCCTCATGTGAGGAGTTCATTAAGTAAGCCGTCGAGATGAGTTGTGGATTTACGAATTAAAGTGTCCTGGCTCCTCGAACGTTTACTCCATGACTTCTGAATTATGTCGGCCTGAACGGTAGTAAGAGATATACAACCTATACATGTTTCATAAACCATTTATATTCAAAGACTTACACTATATACTAAGTACTACATCATGAATATTATGCAAGACATATATGGGCAATTCTTCGTATTCTTAGACGTTACTCCAAACCTAAGTCGCAACGTTCTATTATAGGCTGCTCTTAGAGACTTTCGCGATTCGACTACCACTTTCATTTCTCATTACATAGACTTAAGGTGAGTCATAACCCCTACTCTTTTCATACTTGTTTTAACTCTTTGGGGGAGATACATGCTCAACTACTTGCTTACTTGTACAAATACTCAAAACATTTATACTTGATTGTTTTATACTTGATTGTCTTATACTTGATTGTTTTATACTTGATTGTCTTATACTTGATTGCATTATACTTGATTTCATACATACATGATTGTGTTATACTTATCTGCGTTATACTTAATTGTGAGACTTCCAGTGGCTCTAAATTAAGTTGTTGGATGACCATTGAGACTTCCAGTGGCTCCAAATTAAGTTGTTGGATGACCATTGAGGCTATCTAGTGGCTCCAAATTAAGTTTTTGGATGACCATTAGCTTTGATACATCCTAACATTTGTGAATGTTAGATACATCATAAACGTGAGGTCTTCGGAGATGAAGTGTAGACTCACGACTAATTGCATAACTGTTGTGATGAACTTATACATGTCTTAATCATACTATATTTTAGCAGTGGGTTGTGAACACACAGGTTGCAAGTGTTGTTATGGGCGGGACTTGCAACTGAGTGGATTCACAATGCCTTTGCTGTGTGAACATTTTTTATAGGCTTTTCAACTGTTTTAAGACAAACTCTATGAACTCACCAACCATTGTGTTGACACTTTAGCATGTTTATCTCAGGTTAGTAAGGCGATAGCTAGTGCGTGGAACATAGAGTCAAGCTGCATATTCTGAAGACTTACGCTTTTATCATTTACCATTCGAAACATTTTGTATACATTTATGTATCATACTTTGGAATCTCATGTTTGTAACTTTGAATTCATTATCGAATGGTAACTTTTCAAAACGTCTCATTTAGAGGTCGTTTTCTATAACTTGTACTTTGTATTATGAAGTAGCACCCCAAGTGACACAGTCTTCCGCTGCGATATTTTGGGGGTGTTACATAAATCATCTTCTTGTCCAATATAACCTGTTAAACCTGAGAAAAAGTCATGGCAACCTCGCGTACAATCGGCGGCAATCTGTATGTATAAGGATATAGTGCTTGTGGAATGAATGTTTGGAGATTTCCTGGAATTTATAAAACTTAAAGAATTAACAAAAACTTTAAGACTCCGTTAGAAAAACAAAACTTGCAAAATTTCCAGAATTTTACACCTGACGCCGTCAGGTGTTAATCCTGACGTCGTCAGAGTGCTCTAACAGAAATCTCATGTTAAGTTTCTGGAAAATTTGTGGGAAAACTTACGCCTTAATTGCCGGAATTCATGTAAAACATCATTATGACTCGATACAAGCATTTGACTCAAACAAATACTAATATACATATTCATTTAATATTGTTGTGGTTCATGTCCAATGTCGTTCTTAAAAAAAATTTAGATTTCCCTTACACTTATCTTTTGCGAAATACCTTTTTATGAAGTTAAGACAAACAAGAAGGTAAAGCATTTTCACAAATTAATATGAAGCATGTTCCACAAACAATAAAAATAAAGCATGCATACGGAAACAAATAAAATCAAACAAACAAACAATCAAACAAATAAAACGAATAAAACATGGGTTGCCTCCCAAGAAGCGTTTTTCTTTATTTACGAGTCTTGTAGCTAGACTCAAAGTCATGGGTTACCCTATATGAGTGAGCTCCTCATCGAGGACATCTTTGGGATCAAACTTAGGTTTCAATTTCCTATCGGTTCTCTTAGTTCGGTATGACTTCTCCAATTTTTCTCCATCCGGATCATATAGAATCATCTTCATATGCCATGATCCGTCACCTTCCCTAGGTGGCTTGTCCTAATTCCATTTACATTTATCACCTTCCCTTTTCTACTTGTTCATTCCTAATTTGATAGGCATCACTCCGAGGAATTCAATCATTTTCCTAAATACTAAGGGATCCTCAAAGGGGTTTAGTTCTTCATCCCTAGCTATGAGTTGCTCTACCGAATGCGTTTTGTTTATAAAATCCTCTTCTAAATAAAATGGGCGTTGAGGTCCTATGAAATCTCTATTTACCCAAGGTTCGTATCTAGATGGTCTCCTATTCACATCTACCCAATGGGGCGTAGGTTCCTCATTAGTATCATAGGCATGTTTCTTAACATCATAGACCGACCAAGTTTCTCCTTCTCCTACCGCTATTCTAGATTCCTTACAATCAATCATCGAACTTGCGGTAGCTAAGAATCCTCTTCCTATTAATAATGGGCATGTAGTGTCACTAACCATATAAAGGATGTGGAAATCGGCTAACATTGTCAATTTCCCTATATGCACTAACACATGCTTCACTATCCCAACCGGATATGCTACACTTCCATCCGTAAGCCCTATGATTACCGCTGTTTCATCTAACTTTCTTAGCTTAAGAGTGGTGTATAGAGATAATGGAAGCAAATTTAGGCTTGATCCAAGATCGGCTAGTGTGTCAAAAGCCTCAGAATTTCCGATCTTACAAGGTAACACAAATATGCCCGGATCATCTAATTTCTTACGCAACTTGTTTAGAATGAAGGCCGTCCCATTATTACCCAACTTAAGTTTCTCTTCATTTTTTCTAAAAGGGCATTATAATAGGGAGCACAGGCTAAGACATCAATGACGGGATGCTCAAGGTGAAGTTCCTTGAATTCTTCGCCAAGGTCTTGTGTAGGAAGTGTTTCAACTATGCTATTAACCGAATTGATGTTGGGCGTTACATTCAATTGGTTCTTTTGAAAGATTTGGGTTTGTTTGAAACACGTGCTCATGGCATTGACCGAATAGTATTGTGGACAAGAAGTTGGAGACGAAACAGATGATATAGCGTTAACGTTTAGTTTCAGATTCTTGACCATGTTACTTGGGAGTGCTCCCATTTCTCGGTCATTGAGAACTTTCAACAATGTGTCAATCTTATTGGTCATCTCACTTTGCTTTTGTTTGAGATCGGCTTCAAACTTTGCTAAACGAGTCTCTTGAGATGCCATAAATTTAGACATCAATCCTTCAAAATTATTGGTACTACCATAGTTGTTGGAAGGATCGTTGTTGAAAGTACGGCTAGAGGGTGGACCGTTTGGTTGATAACGATTAGGTGGAGTGGAAGAATTGTTTTGGGGCATGTTTTGGTTTTGTTTCCACCTAAGGTTCGGGTGATTTTTCCAAGAGGGGTTGTATGAATCACCGTAAGGGTTTTGCTCGGGTTTGAAAGTGTACCACTTGTCTCCCGCTCCGCCGGTACGCGAGGATGCGTAATCCGCAAAAGCTTGTACGGGGAGTTCCATGCAATCACGAGTGTCGTGGGGACCACTACATAATTCACACGAAGAAGTGATTTTGTTCGCTTGGCTTGAAGGTTTGGGAGCTTCGTAGGATTTCATGAGAAACTTGACTTGGTCTTCAAGTTCCATGATCCTACGGTCGGGAGTACTTGAATTGTTCGAAGGCAAAAATATTGCCTTGACCATTTTATTCAAATCACAGGGATCAGTCCAACTTTCGTTGTCATATAGAGCAAGATCTTCTATGAGTTCCCATGATTCTTCCGCACTTAGATCACGAAGCTTGCCACCGGCCAATTGGTCAATGGTTCGCCTTGTGGAGAGATCGATATGATCATATAAAATTTGGACTTGGAGCCAAAGTTCTATGCCATGATGAGGGACTTTTTGGAGTAAGTCCTTCAAACGAGTCCATGCTTCATAAAGAGTTTCACCTTGACGTTGTTGGAACATCAAGATATCATTTCTAAGCTTAGTAGTTCTTCCCGGTGGGAAAAATTGAGCAAGGAAACGAGTGGTGAGATCATCCCAAGAGGTGATGGATCCCGCGGGTAAACGCTCAAGCCATTGACTAGCTTAGTCATGTAGAGAGAATTGGAAGAGACGCAATCGGGTCGTCTCTCGAGTTCCAACATCAAGGTCTATGGAATCTACGATTTTTAGAAAATCCTTGAGACGTTGATTAGGATCTTCGGAACGAAGTCCATGGAATGCACATCCGCTTTGCACCAACCGGATGGTATCGGATCGCAAGGGAGACACATTGGCTCCTTGAGTGAGCTCAATGGTGTTTCGATAGCCTTGGTGGCTAGAACGGGAGTATTCTCCTAAAGTTCGGGGTCTAGGAGGTTGGTTTTGTTGTGGTGGGTTTTGTGGGTGGTTTTGTTTTGGTGGGTTGATGGGATCAAAGATATTACCACCTTCCATGATTGCAGATGGCAAAGGTTACGAACAAAGGAATGAAGAAAAAGATAGACTAAAGAAACCTATAAAATTAAAATAAAAATCTTACTAGAAAGGAATCTAGCAAGTAGACCTAATAAAAAGAAATTTTAACCTAGACAATAACTATTCCCCCGGCTGCGGCACCAAAAACTTGATGCGTGAAATTGCGCCCTCGCAAAAGGTTTTACCTCTCAAGGGATCTTGAAAAGCTTGCAATCCCCACCAGGCAGTGTACCTGTTCATTGTAGTATAGTATAGTGACAAGTAACTAGGGATTGATCGTTCAACCCAAAGAATAGTGTTCGCTAGGTTTAAAACTCACTAAAACTTGGTCTAGAGATGAGGGATGATTCTTTTTGTATTTTTATATTTTAAAGGAAAGCAAGTAAAATCTCGGTTTTTGGAAGGAGTGGGCGGAATTAGTTGCTAATCAACTAACCCAATTAACTAAAGATGCAATCAAAACAAAATAAACTAAACTTGAACTAATTTGTGGTGTAAACAATAATGAGAGAAAATTGTGTTTACTTAGATTTCACTACTCCCTAGCTATCTTTTACAGGTTGATTAGTTTGTTAAAATTGCATGGATGACGGGTTATATTCCTTAATACCATTCGTAGGGCCGTGTATGATCTTCCCTAACTCTATAAGATTCTACCTCTTTCTATGTCGAGCCGACTACTAGCTCCTAACATGGCCTAATTAGTAGTTACCTACGCATTAAATACAACCAATATATAGTAGTACACCTCAGATCATGTTTCTTAAGACGTTCAAGCAAGTTACCAATATGAAGTCTGCCAGTTTTCTTAAGCCTAACATCGAATTCATTCATCCACTACAATTATAAACAAACAACCAACCCACAATCAATATCTAAGTTTCATTACATCTAAGCAAACGCAAAGAAAACCTTGCCTAGCATGTTAAAGAGAAGACAAGCGTAAGATATAATTAAACAACACATAGACATATTGAATGATTTGGTAAAGGACTTATCTTCAATTAAGCATGGAAGAAACAAAGGGTTGAAACCCTTGAAAAAGCTGTAAAATTCGTCTAGGGTTTACTCCCTTCAAAGTTGCACACAATGAATGAAAACTAGAAAACTATATATAGATTTTGTCTTCTGACGGCGTCAAGAGTAATGTGTGACGCCATCAACTCGCTGCCAAAATAAACTCGTATTGCCTAGATCCACTTCTGATGCCGTCACTCTTCTCTTTGCCTTTACTCTTGATGGCCTTGACAACTTAATACGTGACACCGTCATGACCCCTTCACAAAACATTCTGGCGGGTCACGTGTAATTGATTTATCCACCCCTTTGTCAACTCATGACGCCGTCACTAGCACCATGTGACGCCGTCAAGTGCAATTTCCAGCATGATTTTGAGACTTTATCGTTTTCTTGACTTCGCTCCAAAATGCTTCCTTTTGTAAAATTCCTCTCAAAAGTACCTAAAATGACAAAAGGAATGATTTAGGGCAATATTTGATCAAATAATCTCGACTTTGGCCTTAAATAACCCCCCAAAAGTGGTACACTTTTCGCTTCATCAGGTACATAATCATTGAAGGTGATAACATACCTAATTTTAAGGATGGTACAAATGGTAAAGACGGGGATAGCTCTTTTACCAAACACAATGAAGATCAAAAGAAATTAATTGCCAAAAATAATGAGGCAAAAATGATGCTTTAGAATGCTTTACCAAAGAAAGAGTACGAAAAAGTCTTTATGTGTAAAACCGCTAAAGAAATTTGGTAATCTTTAATTGTCACTCATCAAGGAAACTCACATGTTAAATATAACAAAATTGATCTTCTTATTAAACAATATGAACAATTTTCTATTCCCGAAGATGAAATTATTGATTGTGCTTTTGCTAGGTTTAACACTATTATTACTTCACTTAAAGCACTTGATGAATCTTTTTGTAGCAAGAATTTTGTCAGGAAATTTCTTAGAGCACTCCATCCGAAGTGGAGAGACAAAGTGATGGCAATTGAAGAATCTAAGGATCTTTCAAGCATGTCACTCGATGAGCTAATTGGAAACCTCAAAGTTCATGAAATGGTAATGGAAAAAGATTAGGAAATAGTTAAAGGCAAGAAAGAAAAAGTCAAGTCTATTGCATTGAAAGCTAGAGTTCAATCAAGCAATGATGAAGAATCTAGCTCGGATAGTGATGATGAAGAATATGCAATGGCCGTTAGAGACTTCAAGAAGTTCTTTCGAAGACGAGGAAAGTTTGTAAGGCAACCTAGAGATGATAAGAAAGCTTCTCGAAAAGATCGCAATGATAGGAAAGAAAAGGGAGAAAGAAAATGCTTTAGGTGCGGAGACACAAGTCATCTCATAGGAGATAGTCCTAAACCACCAAAAGGTAAGACTCAACGAGCTTTGTAAGTGATGCTTGGAGCGATAGTGAAGATGATGACGAAGAGCCAAAGAATGAAGAGATTGCTCTCATGGCTCAAGATTCAAACGAGGTACAATCCGACTCTTCTTGCTCTTCTATTGATGATGATACATTGCAAAAAGAATATAACAAACTTTGTGAATTAAGTATAAAAATTGTAAGCAAAAATAAGTTTTTGAAAACAAAAAAGAAATTTTTGGAAAATGAAATCTATGAATTGCAAGAAAAGGCTAAGAGGATAGAAAAGAGTAAAATTATAAACCCTTTGTGTAAATCATGTGAAGAGTTTAAACTCGATATTGAGAAACTTAAAGTTACTCAAAATGACTTGATTAAACAAACCTCAAAGTTTAAAAGATTCGATAAAAGTATTTCTTGTGCGGATGAAATAATGAAACTACAAAAGTCACCATTTGACAAAACGGGTCTAGGTTTCATGAAGTTAGAAACTTCAAAGAGTCAAACAAAACAAGACGAGAAAACACAAGAAACCAACAAAACTACTGCAGCATCTCACAGACCAGACGGAACCCAAATCAGGGTTCCGCCAGTTGAACCCAAAGGTTCCGCGACGTCTGCAGGAGAAAAGGCAGCTTCTTTGTCGGATTGTACAAAATTCGTTAAAGTCACAAATAAGTCCAATGTTAGCATACATGATACAAATCTAAAACCAGCTATTAGGATTGTAGTAGGACTTGTTAAAAATGAATTTAGAACTAAAACTACTAAACCAAGACCTAAAACTCTTATTCCCAAACGCCCCTTTCCAAAGAGCAACTACAACATACAACCAAACTACCAACATGGTTGGAACCAAAACATACCTAGATCTTACCGATCTTCAAACTACATGTCATGGAACCCATATCTTCCATTTCCATACATGAATCAAGTTAATGGAATGTTTAACCATAATAAACCCATGAGATATTGGGGACCAAATGTTTAAATGTTTTCATAAAATAGGTATGCTTCAAAGTTAGTTTGGAACCGGATGAATGGATCAAAGATAGTGGTTGCTCAAGGCACATGACGGGTAACAAAAGCCTTTTCTCAACATATCAAGAATGTGATGGAGGTAATGTTACGTTTGGTAGCAAGGCTAAATGCAAAATCATCGGAAAAGGTACAATTTCTCATGACTTTCTCTCTATAGATGATGTAGCTCATGTTGATAACTTAGGTTTTAATTTACTTAGTATTAGTCAACTTTTCCGGAAAAAGTATAACGTCCTTTTCAGTGAAAATGAAAGTAAAATACTTAAAGATGGCATAACCATAGCTAAGGGTGTTATTAAAAACAACGTATATGTCATGAAGATGGATCAAAAATCTAGAGACAAACTTTGTCTCACCTCATTTGATGAATCTTCAATTTTATGGCATAGGCGTTTAGGACACGCTAACATGAGACTTATACAAAACATTTCCTCTAAAGATTTTGTTAGAAACCTACCCAAGTTGAAATACAACCAACACTTTTGTGATGCTTGCAAAGTCGGTAAACAAGTTCTTAGTAGCTATAAGGCTAAAAACATAGTGTCTACATCTAGGTATCTAGAACTCTTACATATGGATTTGTTTGGTCCATCTGCTATTCAAAGTTATGGAGGTAATCTCTATACCTTAGTCATAGTAGATGATTACTCAAGATATACTTGGACAAAAGTTTTGAAAAATAAAACTGAAGCTTTTGACAAATTTGAGATTCTAAGTAAGAAAATTCAAAATCAATTAGGAACATGCATTATGTCTATTAGAACGGACCACGGTTGTGAATTCGACAATGAAATACAATTTGGAAACTTTTGTGATAAAATGGTATAACTCATAACTTCTCAGCACCACGCACTCCTCAATCTAACGGTGTAGTAGAAAGTAAAAACCGAACTCTTCAAGAAATGAGTAGAACAATGCTTAATGAACAAAACTTTCCACAAAAGTTTTGGTGTAACGCCGTTGACACATCAACATACATTTTGAATCGAGTTCTAATTAGACCATTTTTAAACAAAACTCCATATGAGCTATATAAAGGTAAAAAGCCTACATTAGGATATTTTAGAATGTTTGAAAGTAAATGTTTTATTCTTAACACCAAGGATTATCCCACCAAATTTGACCCAAAGTCTTATGAAGGTGTATTTCTTGGATATTCACAAAGTAGTAAAGCTTATATTATCTTAAACAAAGAAACCTTAAGAGTCGAGGAATCATTGAACGTAACGTTTGACGAGAGTCCACCTCCTTCTAAGACATCACCTTTGGTAGATGATGACTTAGTCGAAAGTCAAGTAATTGAACATCAAGAAATTGTAGATGAAGAAGTAGCATCAAACAAAGAGATTGTGAATGTCAAAGAATCTAAAAGTCATCCATTAGATAGTGTCATAGGAAATATAAATGAAAGAACTTTAAGATCAAAAGTCCAAAATGAAAGTAACTTCTTTTGTTTCGTATCAACCATTGAACCCAAAAATATAAATGAAGCTATAAAAGATGAATCATGGGTGATAGCTATGCAAGAAGAATTAAACCAATTTGTTAGAAATGATGTTTGGACACTTGTTCCTCAACCAAAAAGTCAAACAATAATTGGAACAAAATGGGTCTTTCATAATAAAATGGATGAAAATGGTATTGTGTCTAGAAATAAAGCTAGGCTAGTGGTACAAGGATATAATCAATAAGAAGGCATTGACTATGATGAAACTTTTGCTCTGGTTTCTAGGCTTGAGTCAATAAGAATTTTACTTGCATATGCATGTGCACACAATTTCAATCTCTTTCAAATGGATGTCAAAAGTGCATTCTTAAACGGGTTTATAAATGAAGAAGTATATGTTGCTCAACCACCGGGCTTCATTGATTTTGAAAAACCTAACCATGTCTATAAACTTAAAAAGGCTTTATACGGACTTAAGCAAGCTCCAAAAGCATGGTATGATCGACTTAAAACATTTCTAGTTGACCATAGGTACACCATGGGATTAGTCGATAATACTCTCTTCACTAAGAAGAAAGGTTCACACATTATCATAGTCCAAATCTATGTTGATGACATTATATTCGGTTCAACTTGTCAAGAATTATGTGTCGATTTCTCAAAAATCATGCATGATGAGTTTGAAATGAGTATGATGAGAGAACTCAACTTTTTCTTAGGACTCTAAATCAAACAAATAGAAGACGGTATCTTCTTTAACTAATCTAAATACATTAAGGATATGCTTAAGAAATTTGGTCTAGAAGACTCCAAACCAATCAAAACACCTATGTCCACGGAAGTTAAACTAACAAAGGATCTTTAGATACATTAAGGGTACTACACACTTAGGATTATGGTATCCAAAAGGAACGGGAATGGACACCATAGTATATGCCGACACGGACCATGCCGGTGACTATGTTGATAGAAAAAGTACAAGTGGTACTTGCACTTTTATTGGACATTGTCTCACCTCATGGTTCTCTAAGAAACAACTGAAGCCGAATACGTCTCGGCCGGAAAAGCATGTCAACAAGCTCTTTGGATGAAGCAAGCTCTTGTCGACTATGGAATTCAACTCAACTACATTTCCATTCTTTGTGACAACAAAGGAGCCATAGATCTTAGCAAGAATCCAGTTCAACATGCTCGTACTAAACATATTGAAATCCGTCATCATTTCCTTCATGACAACGTTCAAAAAGGAAACATCTCAATAGAAAAAGTTTCTTCCGAAAACAACATCGCCGACATTCTCACGAAACCTCTTAAAAGAGAACCATTTAACCTCCTTAGGCTTGGATTAGGACTTATGGAACCTACATTGTAGTTCTGAACGCTAGAATAAAATCACAAAAATCAAAACAAATCCAAACAATTTTTGCATCTGCTAATGCGGCGGAACCTTGCGACATAAGGGGCGGAACCCCATATTTGGTTCCGCCGTATCCGCCAACCTGCAGAAACTGTTTCTTATTTTATATTAAACCAAACACTACCCATACCATACCACCACTTCATAGTTGTTACTATTCACTTCACCACTTATCCACAACTACGAAAATTTGCTCCTTCCTTCATATATATTGCTCTCTAATCATCATTGTAAGTATTCCAAACATAACTATACTTCTGATTTGAGTCTAGGATTTCTATTTCTTGCACAAAAACTAAAACTTGGGGTTATGTATTAACTTAAGCAAATCATGTAGGATATTAGTGGTTAAATTAAACTAATCATGTTTCCCATAGTTAGGAATTGCATCTTTTTAAAATATATGCATGATTACTAAAACACCCCATGTCAAGTTCTTGCAAAAATTTCTCACAAGTAGGACAAATATTTTTTCATCTCATATTGTAAATACAAAATAAAACGTTATGTTCAACATCACTTGCATAATGTCTCTTGAATGCTAAAGGGAATACCTAACCAATATGTATTTTCGGGTACATTCAAACGAAGCTATATTGAATTAGGAGCGTTTGGGTTATCTTATGTTTTATAAAAAGAAATTTTGCATTATAAAACGTTTTTTAGCATCAAAATGAGTCAAGATAATCGCACCTCCACATTGTTTGCATATAGACATACACTGGAACATCCACATTGCAATGGTCGTCAACTTAAACTAAAATATAAAATTTTGTGTTTCTAGGGATCATCATGCCTCCCGCAACTCATTATGACCACAAAGACACCATTCTCTACCTACCCAAACATCACAAAACCAAAGGTCTTACTCCCGCTCAAGTCAACATTTTCAAAGCCTTAGAAAAACCCATCATTCCTAGAAGGAACCCATCTCCGTAGGGAACTTGCCAACATTAACTTTGATTGTCTCCTAGATATCAATGAGCCTATTTGTCCTAGGTTCATTCTTGAGTTTTATGCATCCGTCACTCTTTCCACCGATGATTATGGTATCATGTCAATCAACTTCTCGGTTAGTAGTCATGAATTCTCCTTCACTTTTGATGAGTTTGCTCATATCCTAGGTGTCCCAAACCGTGGTACTTGCATCTATAGTGATAAGTACTCCCTAGCAATTCTTGACACCCTTACCGACCGCATCCATCCATATGACACACCTCTTGTGTCAAAGGATGATCTTCATGACTATCTTTTTGTTAGGACCACCGAGACTAGGAGAACCCGTTCTGGAAATGAAGTAAATAAGGACCCTTTTGGTATGGAATACAATGAACTCAAACCTCAATTCAAGAAATGGGAAGAAATCCTTAGAGCCAATGTCATGTGCACAATAGGAAATAGGGATCATATCAATGCTTGCCTTTGCTACATGCTATATTCTTTGTCAACCCGTCAACCCTTCAACTTGGCTTATTACATGGCCAAAAGGATGGCGGACATTCCCGTGCATGGCACAACCGCTATGCCGTATGGAATGCTCCTAACCCGTCTCTTTAGGCGAATTTCTCCCATTCCTCCAACTCCAAGAGGCCTTCGCTTAGACTACTCTCTCATTCCACACACATTTGTACCACTTAGTTCTAAGAGAGTCTCTGTGTCCCATGGCAAACGCCCTCATCCTCCTACTTCCTCTTCATCATCTTCAATGAGTGAAGATGACACTTTGCCCAACTCTAGGCTCCCACCTCTTGAATACCTTTCTCAACTTCCGTCAATACCTAATGAGTCGCCGGAGTTCAAGCAAACTAAGGGGATGTTCAAATGCTTTGGGAGGTACCTTGGGAAGCTCAACAAGAAGTTGGATCGATAATGAGAGCGAGGGTAGGGGTGTTTGGCACTAGATGTCATTTGAACAATTTGGCTACTTAAACAATATGTATTATGGATTTATGTATGTGTATGGATACTTGGTTATGTTTAGGACATGTTGGTACTAACTATTATGCAGGACGACAACATTTGGCATGTTGTCAAATTTTCAAGTATATGGAAATTTTCACCAAGTATAGTGAAATTCGCTAGCCCCCCGTCAAAGTCTAACGGTAAGAGTGTTTCCATATTCATTTTTTGCATTTCCTAACCAGATATGGCTTTAAGTTTTTGTCCAAGAGTTTTTGGAAATTTTCAATTTTGTCTCGACCGCTAAAAATACGGTCTGTAAATATTCTAGGCATTGGCAGATCTGGCAGAACCAAAAATTGGGTTCCGCTAGTAGGATTTCTGGGTAAACCCAGGTTCGCCCAACGGATCTGGCAGAAACCAAACAAGGGTTACACCTATGTACTCCCAGGGATCGGCCAGTCTACCTGGAAATTTTTATTAGAATTTTCAAATTTCGATATCCACATTCCCTCAAATACAATTTTAAGATTAGAAACTCATGCCTAATATCTAGTTACCTGTATTAGGATCATTCTTAGACATTAGAATCAATAAAAACCCATTTCCCGACAAAATTCAAATTTAACCATAACTAACCCAAGGAACCCTCACCCATAAGGCAAGGAACCCACTAAAAGGTTCCTTAGTATCCATGGGAAATCTGAGTCAAAACACAATGATAAGACCACTAAGCATTTAGTGCATATCTTGGTCTTCTTACTCCATCTCTTTCATTGGATTGACTTCCAATGATTTGACAACCTTCAAAACTCTCCCAAATGATTAGATACCTCCATTTTTGAATGGTTAAACATCAAATCCAAACACTCCTTTCCATAATTCTTCAACTCTATAAATTTGACCATCATAGAACACTCTCAAATCACACCACCACATCTCAAATCTCAAAAACTTATCACCATTCTTGACAATGACAAAGTCAACAATCACCTCTCCACCACCAAGACCAATTAGGCAAACCGCCCGAATAAGTGTAAAACCATTTAGTTGTAACACTACCATCCATCTTAGCTCCTCATTTTTGGAGGAATCACCACTAATCATATCCTCACCCATCAAAGACGAAAACTTCTTGAATCTTGCAACTCCCACACCATAACCAAAATTCAAGCATGTGCTCAACACTCTACCTCCAATCAAGACACCCATTGACCCAAGTCTACCACCGGCTCCAACTCAACCATCCAAGTCACCATCACCACCCAAATCACCTAAACTTGAACTAATGGAACTATTTGGTACTCCACCAACATCACTAACTCCTTTTCTAGAAGATCTTAATGATCTCTTCTCTAACTCACCCACTCCACCAACTTTGCCATCGTTTAGTTCTATCGAACAAATGGCACATGAACACACCTGGGCATTCTTTGAGCCCAATATACCCTTTGAACCAGAACAACCAACCCAACAACAACCACCATCCCAACCAAAACCATTGTTGTTTCACCCTATCTACAAAGACGTACATGGACCTTTCTATGAAGAAGCCCACTCTCAACACAACCAACCATCAAAACCCCATGAATCACAACCACAATCACACTCTCAATCCTAACACTTTGAGTCTCTCTTTCCTTCCTATGAGGAAATTGAGGCATCATTATGGAACAACCTTCCTAACTCCCACGAGGAAATCAACGACCGTCTTGACAACCTCGATGCATTCAAAAGCATGGTGGACAATCATCTCCATCAAGCCATGGAGTTTCAAAACACCTTGCTTGCCTCCATTGTAAACCCAACCTCCACTCAAGAAACCACCACCATTCCACCTCCACAACCATCATCCAACGACCCCATTCTACCCAATCCCCGCCATGGTTGCTCACATTGTGAACGTGCGGCAAAAATAAGTAAGAGCATCAAAATCATGCTCCACCAAGTCCAAGATGAAACCCGCTTCGCTCTCCAACATATTTTAGAACTTTTGGATGCTCTCTCACACCCAAACCAATCTTAGAGAGATTTATGGAGGCTTTGCCCCTAATAAGAAAATCTTGGGAGTCCTCTATTTATAGAAGTAGGAATTTTATTTTCTTTGTTATTTTCCATTTTATTTCCTTTAAAGTAGACTAGAATATTTCATTTCTTGTTATTGACTTTTGCAAGTCAACTTTTTACTTGGAATGACTTCTTTTCTACCATTGTTGATTGCATTGTTGGTTGCTCATATATGGTTTGTGCTTGTGATATGTGTGCTCATATTCTAATATTATGGCTAAGCAAATCATCATTATTGCCAACTAACCATTTTTTTGTAGGTTCAAAATCCATGTTTCCTACCTTGGCACTCCATTTAGGGGGAGTATTGTCCAAGGGGGAGCAAGTGCATTCTTCCGCTCCGCTTATCTTCTTCTTCTTTTTTTTTTTTTTTTTTTTTTTTTTTTGTGACAAAAAGGGGGAGAAAATATATTTAAACTTATAAGTAAACTTAAAACGATTTTCGTCAATTAAGTAAAATGAGTTTAAATACAAACTTTTAAAGACTTAACACTAGAATTTGTGATTTACTTAAAAACAAAGTTTATGTTTTGTCATCAACAAAAAGAGGGAGATTGTTAATACAAATATCGTCTAAAAACGTTATTTATATTTTACGATCTTTGCTAAGTTTTGTTAACGACAAAGTATAAACTTTAGTTTTTAGTAAAACACAACTTTAGTTTTAGTCTTGCATAACTAGACTTTACTTGCTACATTTACATTTCACATTAGACATAACATTTTCATATTACTAAAAATAGAAAATGTAATATAACATCATAGCTTACATCATGTGCATTTATGGAAAGCTTACTAAATCTGGTAGTTGACTTTCCATAAAGATCTCTTACACATTTGGATAGTCTCTTACTCAATCCATTGTGTGTTTGACTTATTGAAACATGATTTGACATTGCTTGATATGGAAAGATTTCTTTAGTCCTTTGGCTGTCAGACCATGCGGAACCCTCAGGGTACAAGGGCGGAACCCTTGTTTTGGTTCCGCCAGATCCGTCAGTCTGTTGGCTTGAATGGTTATAAATACCAAGCCAATTGCAAAGAAATCTCTAATCACTTCTCATTATAATTCACACATACATTCTCACTGCATTCATCTAACACCTTAACATTTCATTTCATTTGTGAGATCTTTTGTAGTAAAGAAGATCACAAGTTCATAACCAAAGTTACAAGGTTCAACATAACGTTGCAAGTCTTGTAATCTTAGTCTTGTGTAAACTAGTGAGGTTTATACATCCATTCATTGTGTGTTTTCAGTAGTGACCGGTTTGTATTTTAGGCCTTAAAATACATAGTGTGACGGGAGTAGTTGTACCCTTGTAAGAGAAATCGACATCTAGCTTTGTGTCGGTAATTGTGTGTAAGCGACGTGTAAGGTTTTCTCCGCCGGTGAAAGGAGCTTCTTGACTAGTGAAAGAAACTCTCAAGTTAGATAACTCGAGGCGTGGAGTAGGGCAAGGAAAAAGATTCCTTGTAGCCGAACCACGATAAACTATCATGTTGTGGTTTGATTGTTTCTTTCTCTATCTTGCATATTACATATTGTCTTTTACACTATATTGTGATTACACGGAAAGTTTTATAAAGATAACTAAGTTAAAATCGGTAAACTATTCAACCCCCCTTTTAGTTTCCCACACCACCTTTATGCCATAACGTGACGCCATCACATGTAATATGTGACGCCGTCAAGCACTATTTCCAGCTTGATTTGGAGACTTTGCCGTTTACCTCACTTTTTGCTCCAAAAACGTCCAAAATGCTTCCTTTTCCAGATTTCTTCTCCAAAGTACCTAAAATGACAAAAGGAACGATTTAGGGCAATATTTGATCAAATAATCTCGACTTTGGGCTTAAATGACCCCCTAAAAGTGGTACACTTTTCGTCTCATCAAATACCCTTACACTTGAGATTTGCTTGTCCTCAAGCAAATGCGCTTTTATTCTAATCAAAATACAAGCTAGGGGTCATTTAACACTAATATAAAAGTAATTACAATAAATAATCATTCCACTTCAACCAAAACAAGCACGAAAATTGTACACCAGCACCTCACAAATACTGTTTAAATACTTACATCTCTCGGGTGTAATACAAGTATATTTCACAATATCAAAATGGAAAATATCTCTCACTACCTCTCATAGCACATAGATTACCATAGGCTTGGGAAAGGATCAAACCTCCACCACTTGGTGTAAGAACCTAGGATAAACTATCAAAGAGATCTTTTAAAAGGGTTATAACGTGAGGTGTAGGGATATGATAAACACGGTTTTGTTGTATAAAGGCAATCTTTACTAGTGGCGAGTTAATCATATTGGTCAATTACATGTACAATGTGGCGTTGCTAAGCCAAGAGTCTACTCGACTTAAGCTAATCATAAACTAACAAAATATAAAAGGAAACGGGATGGTAGTCCGTATGTTTATTCTCTTTTTCTTTTACTATTTTTTTTTTTTGATTTATCGATTTTTTTTTTTTTTTTTTGCATAGACCCTTGCCCTACCATTCAAAAGAATACATCCTAGATAATTTGCATTCCCCTTACACTTGAACTTTTACATACTTTACAATTTACTATTTTAATGACTCAGATTAAGATAATCAAAACACTTGGAGTTATTTTTAAGATTAACGCACATATGGTGGGTAATATATGATGTTCTTCCCCATTACTCCATAACACTAGTACTTTACCCATGAGTCCCAATTGTCCCAAAATAATATGTACAAGATATGACTCGACTTAGCAACCATGTAATCAATTAGACAATTAACTAAGGGTTTAAACATAATACAATAATGCACTAAAGATGAGTGCATACAAGGAAGGCTATGGCGATTTGGGTGTACATTTGGGGTGGATTGTAAACAAATTCTTCCTTTAAGTAAAATGCTTAAAGTTAGAAACGAAAAAAATAGGCTCGGATGGGTGTACTAGGGGTATCGTGTACCAAAAATGAGTACATCGCAAAGGTGTGAGAAAATTAATTGACTTTACTAGTCAAGTAACTATGACTTCATTGGTCAAGTAATTATAATATGGGTCTAAACACAAGGGTTATCCTAATGCCTCTTATCATGTAGTAAATCCTAACTACACGAATGTAGTCTCACTAGTGGTCTCGGGATGCATCACTAACGCAAGTTCTAGAATCTAAGTACTACCGGTACACTCATAAGCATCTTTTCCTAAAAAATCTAGGGGCGAACCTCACATATTTGGGGTGGAAAATTTTGAGTGGCACAGTTTTTGTGCTAGTCATACAACTCCTATCTATGAGACGCTCATTAAGATTAATGTTTCACTCTTAAATGTTGTAAAATTTTTTAAATTTGGCGCTAAAATTGCGCTAACAAGTATTTCTCTTAGTTTTATTACACACCTACTATTGAACAAACAAACTCAAGTGAAATTGTATTCTCTAAGGTATCATCATTTACCCTTCCCTTACACTTAGGCTGAACATTGTCTCCAGTGTTCAATAAAAAGGATGTAAAATTAATGAAAGTAAAAGAATGAAACAAATACTCCCCTGATTCGTTCGGTGTGGATAATGTGGTACCAAGGTTAGATCTTCCTCCTAGAAAATGAACGTTGAAAGCTTCCCTCTAGAAATATAAATCATCTTCTTGTCCAATGTAACCTGTTAAACCTGAAAAAACAATCAAGGCAAACCTCGCGTAAAATCGGCGACAATCTATATATATAAAGATGTAATGCTTGTGCAATGAATGTTTGCAGAATTTATGGAGTTTATAAAACTAAAGAATTAACAAAAACTTTAAGACTCCGGTAGAAAAACAAAACTTGCAAAATTTTTCAGAATTTTACACTTGACGCCGTCAGGTTATAATCCTGACGCCATCAGAGTGTCCTGACAGAAATCTTATGTTAAGTTTCCAGAAAATTTCTGGAAAAACTCACGGCTTAATTCCTGGAAATCCTGCAAAACATTGTTATGACTCGATACAAGCATTTGACTCAAACAAATACTAATATGCATGTTCATTTAATATTGTTGTCGTTCATGTTCAATTCCGTTCTTAGAAACAAATTTAGATTTCCCTTACACTTATCTTTTGCTAAATACCTTTATATGAAGTTAAGACGAGGTTAAACAACAAGGCAAAGGATTTTCACAATTTATTTTCAAACATGAGCCACAAGCAATAAAAATAAAACATGCATTCGGAACCAAATAAAATCAAACAAACAAACAATCAAACAAATGAAGCTTGGGTTGCCTCCCAAGAAGCACTTGTTTTTGTTCGAGTCACGAGCCTGACTCTACCCTTATTTAACGGAAATAGGGGAGGTTTTCCCTACACTTAGGATTAAGTGCGGGTGGAAGTAGCGATACACACCCTTAGGGTGGAAATATGCCACGTGAGGTGAAGGGGGTGAGTGAATGGCTTCCTTCATCCTAAAACTACCCGGATAACATTGGTTGATGGGTGGGTCGGTTCCTCTTTTTTCTCCTAGATGTAAATCTAAGGATGGAAAGGTGTGTAAAGATTGAGGTTCCGGTTCATCAACACTAGGAAATTCCCTAGAACTAGGAGTAAGGTTATCATTACAAGTTTCAAGCCTATATCCTCAAGTGGTGCTTGGTTTAAGGGCTCTACCTCTATTGGGGTTCCTATAGTCTCTTCTACTTCTTCCGGGTAAGTCACGGGGAGTGTGTATGCCTCAAATGATGGTGGGACTTATGGAGGACTTAGTGGGCTTGCGTTATTTTCCTCATCATTACTCGTATCAAGATCAGCTATATGTTCATCCAGTATTATGGTAGTGCCTAACCATGACATGCACTTACGTGGCTCAACTCTACCCTCATGTGTGTTTTATGTTTTGGTGAAATCTATCCTGCTCATGCAACTAGGTAGTTCAACACTAACCATCTTATAATCTTGGTTTGATTCTAAGTTCATGTTCTTAGAAACTAGGTCATCTTGCTCATACGAATCCACTAATTCGTTGAACTTATGGGTCATGGTTAGGAAGCTTTTCTCAAAATTCATCCAACGGGTCTCACTAAAAGGAATTGATCCTGATAATGATCGTTTAATAGAAATCACACATGCATAGAATTCATCAAACCCATCTAACTTTACCCCCAATTCCTCTTGGATGTGACTAAGATCACACAAAAATTCATTGGAATGATAAGAAGCAAATCTATTAGTGAAATATAATTGTTCCTCTATTGTCAGTGATCTAAATAGGATTTCGTCTGCCATAGTGACAATTGAAAATGGTTTTACAAACAAAGGGCACAAAGAAAAAGATAGATTACAAGAAAGCTAAAAAAGAAAATAAAAATCTCACTTGATAGGAATCTAATGAGTAGACCTAATCAAATTAAATTTTAACCTAAACAATAACTATTCCCCGGCAGTGTCACCAAAAACTTGATGCGTGGTTTTGCAACCTTGCAAAAGGTTTTACCTCTCAAGGGATCTCAAGAGGCTTGCAATCCCCACCAGGCAGTGTACCTGACCGTTGTAGTATAGTAAAGTGGCAAGTACCGGGGGATTGATCAATTAACTCAAAGAATAGTGTTCGTCAGGATTGAATTAATCTAACTAGGTCTAGAGGTGTGGGATGATTCTTTTTGTATTTTTATATTTTATGGAACGTAAGTAAAAATCTCGTTTTTAGAAGGAGGGGTGGAATTAGTTGCTAATCAACTAACCCAAAAGCTACCAATTAATCTAATGTGCAAGAAAAGCAAACTAGGGTTCTACAAGGGAAGTGAAGCATGTCTACCTATGATGTATTACTCCTTGCTAGCTGTTAGCATTGAAAATTATATTAAAAAGTGATGCTCATTCTCATTTATTGTAACGTTGTAATGTGTCGTAGTTTGTGTTATAAGAATAGTCAGTGGGCCTTGGTCTTGGTAAGCTAATATGTTATTAGTTATGTTTCATAAGCCTTTATAAATCATGTAAACCAAGTCCAAGCCCAAGCCCATTGAAAGCCTATGTATGGAACTATAAAAGGCACCTTACCTCTCATTTGTAAGGTGTGCTTGTGTGTGTATTGTGTGTGTTTTTATTAATAAAAGTTCTCTTCATCTATCATTCTCTTTCAAGTTTAATGTCACACATATATCATATCAAGTCACCATCTTTACTTCATCTAGTGCTTATATTTGTGTTAAAGTTGATATATCTAAGGTCCTACAAGTGGTATCAATCGCCTAACAATGATTTAGGAGTGTGTGGAAATCGTTACTTATCAAACTTTCTCTTT
This sequence comes from Artemisia argyi, assembly GCA_030686995.1. NCBI lineage: Eukaryota > Viridiplantae > Streptophyta > Magnoliopsida > Asterales > Asteraceae > Artemisia > Artemisia argyi. Next base: position 131,236,447 of record CM060688.1, read on the forward strand.
AAAGTTGCGTTTTTTCTTTAAAAACGTGGGCTTTTCTTTAAAAGTTTTGATTTTTACGTGTTTTTAGTGCTAAAGTTGTAGTCTTTATTGAAGTTTTAGTGTTTCTAAGTGTTTTGGGATAGCTTTGATCAATAGAAACAAGTGGAAAAAGTGTTTTTGGTTGAAAAAATCGGATTTTTAGCTGTTTGGGTCATCTTACGCGTAAGTTTTTTGTACTGCCCAAGCCTACAGCTGTCTACAGTACTTTTTGGCAAGTTTAAGCGTGAGTTTAGGCATAAAACCCATTTTATACGCATAAGATCACTTTCTACGCGTGAGTTTAAGCTTAAAACCCTTTTTCTACGCATAATATTGGAATCCTACACATAAGGTGTGATCCTACGCATAACTTCCTACGCTAAAGTCTGTTTCTATGCAAAAGTCTGAATCCTACGCATAAGGTGCACTTCTACGCGAAAGATCCTACGCATAAGTTTTCTTCAACGATCAGATTCTACTCAGTACTTCCCTGACTTGGATAAGTTTGTGGAATACTTCGACACGGGATATCTTTCAAGCTTGGATAAGTTTGAGAGATCAATTTGGTTGAAAACCTTACGCGTAACATTCTTACGCATAAACTCTAAGTTTACGCGTAAAATCAAAGTCTACGCATAAACAATATTGTTTACGCATAACCTTAGATCTTACGCACAACTTAAAGGTTACGCATAACATCTTACGCATAAGATTATTCACTGTTTACGCATAAGTTCAGGTTTACGCGTAAGTTTTTGACTTTTGACAACCAAACTTCAAACGGCCATAACTTTTGAACCGTAACTCCGTTTTCGACGAGTCAGCTGTCAAAATGACCGACGAATCCTTCAAGCCAAGCTTCGAGGCCCAAATCCACTCCGAACGGAAGTTATTGAGGTCTTAAGGTTCCAGATCAAAATTTTCACCATAAAAACTTGCATCAACTTACACTAAACACAACTCCTACTTCATTGAATCGATCCAAGAATCAACATTATCAACCTACACTTCATCAATGGCAACTCAGCAAGATATTCATGCAGCCGGTGCGGAAAACAGACCTCCAATGCTTGAAAAAGGTGGATATCTCCCATTGACAAGCCGCATGCTTCGTTACATCAAAACAAAGCCTGATGGTAAATTAATGATCAACTCCATTCAAAATGGTCCATTTAAGCCAAGACAAGTTCAAATTGAAGGCAATCCAAATACAACACCTCCTACTCAACCATTCGTGCGTGAACAAACAGAAGCAGATTACACAGATGAAGACAAGAAGCAAATCGCCGCAGATGATATGGCAATGCATTTAATCCAACTTGGATTACCATGGGAGATCTTTGCTGCGGTCGACAGTTGTGAAACTACTTATGCTATGTGGGAACGTGTTAGAAGGATATGTCATGGAACAGAGATTGGACAACAAGACGTTGAGAACAAACTTCTTACTGAATGGGAGAACTTTACATCCACTAAAGGTGAACTGATTGAATCTTACTACACAAGGTTTTGCACTTTGATGAATGAGTTAATCAGAAACAAGTTGACACCTCGAACAATTGCAACAAACATCAAATTCATCAATAACCTTCCAGAAGAATGGGGTCGTTATGTTACAATTGTCAATCAAACAAAGGATTTACATAAGGTGAATTATGATCAACTCTATGATTTTCTGAAACAAAACCAAGCTGAGGCTAATGAAGTAAGGAAAGAAAGATTGGCAAAGAATCATGATCCTCTTGCATTAATTGCTACTACACCAACACCGCTACCAGTGAACACACAACAACCATCATCATCTTCCACTCACAACTACTTGCAACCTTCATACATTCAACAAACAACATCGGTCTACCAACAACAGTTCTACCCACAGCAACAACAACATGTTATTCCACAACAGCAATACCAACAATTCCAAGAACCAGAATTCACTGAAAATGATGAAGCTACTGCAGCATTGACCCAAGCGTTTGTTTTTCTGTCAAAGGTATTCCAAGGATGCTATTCTACACCAACTAACAACAACCAAAGGATTTCATCGAACACTCGCAACAAGCAGATTGCTCAGCCGAGTTTCAATATGGGTAATGGAGGCCAAATGGTTGGAGTTTATGGGAATCAGCAAGGATATGCTACTGGATTTAATATGGGCAATCAGAATATGCAGAATGCAGGTCAGTATGCAGGGAATCAGTATGGTCAGAATGCAGGGAATCAGATGGGTCAGTTTGTTGGAAATCAGAGGGGTCAGAATGTTGGTAATCAGGCAATGGGTAATCAGAATAGAAATGTTGCAGCTCCAGTAGTTGGGAATTTTAGAAATGTGAATCAGGGTAATCCGGTAAAGTGTTTCAACTGTCAGGGTGTAGGTCATATGGCAAGGAACTGTCCTACTAAGTCGAACAAGAAAGACACAGCGTACTTGCAGAAAGCATTACTGTTGGCACAAAAGAATGAGGCAGGGTTTCAGTTGAACGCAGAGGAGAATGATTTTATGGCTCTTATGGATGACATGGAAGATAGAGAGGATATCGATGCGAACTGCATATTTATGGCGAATCTTCAGGAAGCTAAGTATGACACGGATTCTGACACACTTCCTATTTATGACACCAATGCACCATCTGAGGTATCAAACTTCAACACATGTCACAATAATGATGTATTTGATATGTCTCCTCATGAGGAACATCATTCTGAGAAGCTAGCACCACTTATGATACATACCTGGACACGCCAAGTAGTAGCAATACTCCTTCAGCAACTCCAGATGTGAATCATAATGGAAGGTTCGTTTCACAGCATGCTGAGAATGATGAGGAAACACGTGCTTTGTTTGAATCATTATTGAATAATTGTCGTATTGAAATTGAGAATGTGAAAAAGGTCAATCGCGATGTTCAGGCCGCGAATGTTAAGTTGACCGCTGAGCTTGAGAGTTACAAAGAAAACGTTAAAGCTTTTGAATTTCATAACAAAAGATTGTCTGAATTAGAAACTGGTTATCAAAATTCCGTTTCAAGGGAAAAACAATTGCAACTCAAGTTTGATACACTTGATGTTAATTCTTTCAAAAAGATAAAATCTTTAAACGCGGAAATTTCTGATTTACGAAACCAACTTTCTAAACAAAAAACAGCTTATACCAATCTTGAAAAAGAAAGGGATGATTGAAAAAGGACTTTGCAAAGAAAGAAGACAAACTTTTGGCCGAAATCGTAGAGTCAGAACACATGATTGCACATTTAGAAGAATTAGTGGTTAAGTCGGGTCAGTCAAGTCAAACAATGAAAATGATTTCAAATCAAACTAATCCGATTTACCATACGAAACATAAAGTGGCTCTTGGTAACAACACCCCCAGTAATCTCAAGAAAGCTCAGCAAGAACAGAATGTTTTGTATAATGGTAATGTGATTTACACCAAACATGATCCTCCCGTCGTTCGGGATTCTGTGCAAACGATAGAACATGTCGAAGAGAGTATAAATAAAATGAAACAAAAGGATTTGAAACCCATTGATTACAACAAATTGAACAAACTTTCGGGAATTACTTTTATTCCACAAAAAGAACCATCTGTGTTTTCCATAAAACGACCATTCTCAAAAATGTTTTCTAAGAAAGTAATTGCTTCCAAATCTCTTTCAAAAATAGAACAAATGTCTTCTAACAACACTTTTAATACAAGTGAGGCTAGAGACATTTTGGATGACGTTAAAAAGAGAATTCAAGAACTTCAAAATATTGTTGCTTCTAAAACTACAATCAATATTAACAACTGGCATTCCAGTTTTCATATTGAGCAGAAAAAAGTTTTTGAAAACAAAATTACTATCCCACTGAATAACATCAGTGCGATGGTAATCCATTTTGAACAAGCTTTCTTAAAAGAAACGGCCGACTTTGTCAAGGACGACAAATCCCTGGTAAACGAAGCTAATGATACTCGTGAAAACATGAATGTTTTGGAAAACCTAAATGATTCTCTCTTCGAAGCTGTTATGACCACTGATATTATGTCCATCATTTTACAAACATATTCTGTTCAAGACGATGAAAGACTAAGAGCTGAGACCTCCGCAATTGTTTCAAAATATGAAAATGCTCTTATAAAGCTTGAAAAAGAAAATGTCTCATATTTTAAACAACTTGATCGAAAAAAGGACGAATGCAAGTATGAAAAATTGTCGTATGAGCGTGCCTTAAAGAATTTGAAAGAGCAAAATGATCTTTTGAGGGCTCAGCTTGAAAGTCAAAAAGGGAAGGGTGAGGAAACTAAGTTTGCAACACCGTCGACTTCGGAGAAACCAAATGTTTCAAACACGGTTCAAAAACCAATGATATCAATTTCAAGGTTTGCTCCAAAAGTCGATGAGAAAAAGAATTTGACAAAACCAGTCACTCCAACACCCTTGCCCAAGAAAAGTGAAAATGAAAAGATTGTTGATAATGGAAAAGCGGTTGTCGAAACACCAAAAGTGATAGCACCTTGCCTTTTTAGGATTAGTCCCACTAGTGCGTCTGCCTCAACATCTAAGACAAATGACAAGTGCATAAAGGCTAATTCTAAAGAATCTAGGGATGCGAAAACGAACAACAATATAAATCCTAATGTGTGTGCCTTACCTTCTACAGGATTAGAAAGCACCTCTAGGAGCAGCAGACTAAAGCCTAGGAGCAATACAAGGAACAATAGAGTCTCGCCTGTCTCTAAGAGTAGTAGCAAGAATAAAGTTGAAGATGTAGAAGAACACCCTAGGAATTTATCGCTTTGTAATAAGAGACATGTTTCATCTGAATGTAATGTCGAAAGTACTGTTTCTATTGCATGTAATGACTCTATTTGTTTAATATGCAAGAAATGTTTAATTAATGATGTTCATGATGAATGTGTTTCTAAGAATGTGAATGTTACGCCTAAACAGAAGTATGTTCCAAAGGGAACTAGTGCCAGATCTAGATCTATAGAAAGATTAGTTGCACGCTTTAGGTCTACCACTAGTAGTCGAATGCCTAGGAACTACCTTAAGTTTTGTATGTGGAAACCTACGGGTAGAGAATTCATTCTTCAGGATGGAAAATTGAAAGTTGTTCAAAATGGACAAGTAGATACCTTCTATGAATGTGATTCAGATTTTACCCCTAACCAAATGGAACCACATTCAAAACGGTTTCCGAATACAAACTCTTCTGTTCTTGGCAGGTTATCGAAATATGTCTTTGGATCGTTGACTCGGGTTGCTCCAAGCACATGACCGGGAATTTAAAGCTGCTGATCAATTTCGTCGGGAAATTCATGGGAACTGTACGCTTTGGAAATGATCATGTAGCAGCTATTCAGGGTTATGGAGATCTTCGGTTTGGGAATATTTTAATCACTCGGGTTTACTACGTCGAAGGATTGGGACACAACTTGTTTTCAGTTGGGCAGTTTTGTGATGCAGATTTAGAAGTTGCATTCAGGAAAAACACAGTTTTTATTAGAAATTTGGTTGGTGATGATCTCTTAACTGGTAATCATGGTACAAACTTGTATGCTATCGACATCAACCAAATGGCTTCTACATCACCAATTTGTCTTATGACAAGGGCAACCGAAACTAAGTCCTGGCTGTGGCATAGAAGATTATCCCATCTCAATTTCGACACCATCAACAAGTTAGCCAAAGACAACATCGTCACCGGACTTCCTAAGTTCAAATACACCAAGGAACACCTATGTCCATCATGCGAACAAGGAAAAAGTAAAAGAGCATCATATAAACCCAAAACCGTACCTAGTTCGGAAGCAAGGTTACATATGTTGCACATGGACTTATGTGGCCCAATGAGAGTTGAAAGCATTAATGGGAAGAAGTATATTCTCGTTATTATTGATGATTATTCACGATATACTTGGGTAAAGTTTTTGAGATCAAAAGACAAAGCACCAGGCATCATCATCACCTTTTTGAAGTGTATTCAAGTTCTACTTCAAGCTCCAGTAAGGATTATAAGAACAGACAATGGCACAGAATTTACAAACCAGGAGTTAAGAACTTACCTTGAAGATGTTGGAATCACACATCAAACATCAGTTGTTAGAACTCCACAGCAAAATGGGGTAGTTGAAAGAAGAAATAGAACTCTTGTGGAAGCTGCTCGCACAATGCTGATTTTCTCTAGTGCACCTCTATTCTTATGGGCTGATGCTGTAGGCACTACTTGTTTCACTCAGAACCGATCCCTAGTCCATCCGAGATTCAATAAAACCCCATATGAGCTAGTGGACAACCGGAAACCTGACATTTCTTACCTTCACGTGTTTGGCGCTTTGTGCTATCCGACGAATGACAGAGAAGATCTAGGGAAGTTAAAAGCTAAGGGTGATATTGGAATCTTCATTAGATATTCAGAAAACTCGAGGGTATTCAGGGTTTATAATCGAAGAACAAAAAGGATAATGGAGACGATGAATGTGAAGTTTGACGAGATTTCACAAATGGCTTCTGAGAGATACGCTCTAGAACCCGCGCTTAATCTGATGGCTTCTAATCAAAACGGATTAGGACCCACACCAAACCAGCAGACTTCTGGACACATCAGTTCAGGACTCATGCCTCAAGGAGCTCAGTCAACGAACACGGATAAACCTTCAGAACAAGAACTGGAAAATTTCTTTGAGTTAATGTTTGATGAATACTATGGTGGAACTTCGACAAATGCATCCCAACAACATTCCACTGCACCCGCTCAAAACCATAAACCACCACCACCATCACAAGATGCATCTACTACAATCGAAGCTGAAGCACCAACTACCTCAACATCATCTACACCTACTCAAGCAACTCCAGTACTTGACACTGTTTTACCAAGAGTTGATGAGCAAAACCAAAACACAAATTTTCAAGAAGAACCAACAAATAATTCAAACAATGATGCGTTAGAAGAAGAAGAAATATTTGAAAACCCATTTGCAACAGACTCTGCTGAATCTTCTTCAAGGTTACAAGAACCATCTAACACACATTCGTTACACCCAAGGTACCCTTCTACGTTTCAATGGACAAAAGACCATCCAATAGAACATATCATTGGTGAACCTTCAAAGCCAGTCCAGACGAGGAGACAACTTGCCACCGATCTCGAATTGTGCATTTATATTTGCTCAATCAGCCTCAAAGAACCAAAGAACATTCGGGAAGCAATGGCAGAATACCCTTGGATAGAAGCAATGCAGGATGAAATTCTTCAATACGATTTACATGACAGTTGGGAACTTGTTGAACGACCACTTGATACACGTGTTCTTGATCTCAAGTGGTTGTGGAAGAACAAACTGGATGAGGAAATGACTGTAATTCGTAACAAAGCTCGTCTCGTGGCTAAAGGTTATCCACAAGAAGAAGGGATAGATTTAGAGGAATCATTCGCGCCTGTAGCTAGACTTGAAGCAGTCCAGATTTTCTTAGCCTATGCCGCTCACAAAAACATCACAGTCTATCAGATGGATATTAAGACTACTTTCTTAAATGGAACTCTGAAAGAAGAAGTGTATGTGAGTCATCCAGAGGGATTCATCGACAAAGATCATCCAGACTACGTCTACAAGCTTAAGAAAGCAATTTATTGTTTAAAACAAGCTCCAAGAGCGTGGTATGACGAACTATCATCTTTCTTGCTTAAAAATAATTTCACAAAAGGAACGGTTGATGACACCTTGTTTATCAAAAAATTCAAAGATGACATTTTGATCGTTCAAATTTACGTGGACGATATTATTTTTGGATCAATGATGAGTGTGCAAATACTCATCATTTTTACCATTTCTGAGCTGCCAAAACATCCAAAAACACTCGATAATGAATCAAAATAGTGAAAATATCCCAGGAAAGTGTTTTACATGTTTCAAATGCAAAAATACCAAAAATAGATGAAAAACGCACAAAGTTTGCATAATTGGCAGTTTCAGTCCCTCAACTTTCAAAAGTTGTCAAATCTAGTCCCTGGTTGTTCCAAAAACTTGAAAAAGTCACCAAAGGTCCTTTTTAAATCATAAAGTTACATATTTAGTCCTTTGGTGCAAAGTTTCACAAAATTACAAGTTTAGTCCCTGTACTTTGCAAATTGACAGAAATGGTCCCTGGGATGTAAAAACTTTGAGAAAAATTAATTTTGGTCCTTGTGCTTATAATCTTTTGCAGGAATGGCCCTTGGTGTGAAGTTTGGTGGAATTACATAATCAGTCCCTTAAGTTTGGTGAATTGGCAAAAATAGTCCTCGGGTATTTCAAAAGTGAAATATATCAAAAATATCCATGTACTATTCATCTATGGCAAAATAGGTCCTTATTATTACATATGGGAATTTACAATTCTAGCCCCTAAATATTTGCCAAATTTCATAATTGGTCCTTGTGTGAAATAAACCAAACGGATCCCTAAAATACCAAATCCTTAAAATAAACCCAATCCAAAAATGCCTTCCCAAGGCCCAAAATGCAAAGCCCAGTCCACACCCCATTTTAAATAAAACCCGGGTCAACTTTGACCCCTTGGTCAAACTTCGGTCAAACACCAGCCAAACCACCATCTTCCCCCTAAACCACCTGGTATTTTCCCCCCTCCACTTGCACCTCACCCACTATCCACCTTATCCCTTCAATCACACTTCCCCAACACCAATCATACCATCCCCCCCCCCTAGGGTCTGCTTCCTCAGTCCCAATTGGCATAAAAAGCATTTCCCGCCAAAAATGGAGAGAGGCAATTGGTGATCCAAATGACAAGCAACCTGGTGGGATATGACCTGTGGGACCCACAAACTCACTTGGATGCTATAAAGAGAAAAGAGGAGCAGAAGTGAAGAACTAATGAGGAGTAGTGTAATTTTAGGGCACGTATTAATGTAATTTAAATTCTTAGTTGTAATTTTCATTTAAACCAGGTTGTAATCAGTTTCTTAAATGTAATGTTAACTCACTTTAATTATAATTTCAATCTCAAGTTTCCAATTCAAAGTTTCAGTTAAATTGTTGTGTTAAATTATTGTTGTGCAAAACCATTGTAAGCTTTCATTTCTGTTCAAATAAGTTTGTATGAGCTTATTTTAGCTTTAGGAAAAGATCACTTGTTTCAATTCTGCTTTAGTCTCAATTTTCTAAAAAAGTCAAGAAAAGTCAACAAGGTACCAAATAAGCTGTTTTGGGAGGTTAAGCAGTTTTGGATTAAGCTGGAGGGGTATTTAAGCTTGGTTAGTGACAATCCAAGCTTAGTTCTGATCTAGTTCATCCTGTTACTTAATCATTCCATTGTAAGCAATTTTCAGTTTTTAAAGCATTATTATCTATACCACTGTTCACAGCTTATTATTAATCTTGTTATTGTTATTTAATGCTTATTATTAGTTTTTAATTATATTTCATTAGTCTCATTAGCATTTATCAGCCTTTAATTCATTTTGCTTTAATAACTCATTAAAAACCTTTAAAAAGCCAAATATAGTATAGCTTAATATATTGCTTATTTCTGTTTTAAAAGTTGCTTAATATAGTTTAAATGAGTTAGTTAATCAGTTCTTGTCTGATTCATGGGTTAAATCTTAGGCCTGCTTCTCAGAACTCAAAACAGTTTTAAGTTAAGGGGTGTTTGGATAAGTGGTTTTGACCACTGAGTTTTGTGGTCTGCTTGTTGTTTTTAGTTTCAATAAGTCACATTAGGTGTATTTAGGTTGTGCAGACCTTAAAACCAAGAGTTTGTCAAGCCAAAGTCAAAATTCGACCTTCATCCCCCATCATCAGTTGACTGTCAAGACTTGGGGTGTGAAACCCCACCATTTCAATACATAAATAGGTCTTTTAACATAATCTAGTTTACTTATAACTTAACACATCATATTCAGTCAGTGGTTTGAGATCAAACTTCAAAAAAGTCAAGATTTAAGTTTCTATCAAAAGTCAAATGTGTATGCATTCTCAGTTTTTCCAAAAGTTCAAGCAATTAATGTGATTTTTGTGTTATAGATTAGGTCCCAAAACTTGTTTATATGTGTTCTCTACCACCTCATCTTTAGGTTTCCAGGGTTCATTGATTTTTGTGAATTTAATTGTGGGCCCCACATTGCCTCAAAGGCAGCTGCAGGGAAGGGATCACCCCTGTGCAGCAGACCTCCACCCAGTCACCACCACTTTGGTGATTGCCACAAACCACCACAGTGGGTCCCACAGGCCCCCATTGGCACCTTTGAACTCCCAAGCTGGCCCCCAGTCCATAGCAACCAAGCTAGACCCCTTGGACCCTATGGGACCCACCTAAATCAGCCCAATTACCTTGTCCCTTAACTGTGTTCACAGTTTGGTTTTGGATTAGCTTATCCAGCTTATCTAGCTTATTCAAGGTAGAAACTTGTTCCTTCCAGCTTATTTTTGTGCACTTAGCTTATTTACACTTGAATCATCCATTGTGGGACCCACACAAGCTCATTTGAGCTCATTTCACCATTTGGTCAACAAAAGTCAACTGTGGAGCCAAAGAGCTTCCACAGTGCTTATTTTTAAGTTCTAAAAAGTTTGTTTTTGTAAAAGTCTTTCATTTTTAGTTGTAAATCAAGTTTCCAAAAAGAAAATCCAGAAAATCAAATGTAATTTTAAGTGATAGTTTCTAATTAATTTTATTTAAATTCTATTTTTCATTTTTTGATTTTAATTAAGTACTTGTCATTTTTATATTTTTATTAAATTCCTCATATATTAAAGTAGTTAGAATAATTTTTTCATATTTTTATCTTTTCATTTAGTATTTATTAGAATTAATTTTAGTTTTATTAATTATTAATTAATAATTAGTTTAAAATAGCATAATTAGTTTTTACTAAGTAAAACCTAATTTTTATATTTTTTATAGCTTTTATATGTTATAAAGTAATTTTAGAAATTTTATTAGAATTTTGACTGTTCATTTAGTATTTTTCTTAATTTAAAATAGTTAATTAGGTAATTAATAATTAAATAGTAATTAATTAATAGAAAAAATCACAAAAAGACAAAAACACTTATTTTTAATTTTAAAACTTATTTTTAGTTATTTTATAATTTTAGAAATTTTATTTTCATTTTTCTAGTATTTAATTAGTATTAAATTATATTTAAGTGTTTTAAATATTAATAATTAGTAATAATTAGTATTTAATTAATATTAAATAATTAATTAGGGTTAAAATTTATTTTAATTTTCTAAAAATTTTCTTTTACCCTTAGGTTTGTAACAAAGTCATTTTCACCCCCTGGGTATTTTCAGATTTCATTTTTCACTTTTTATTTCGTACGTCTACGTTTTATTTAAACGTAACGTACGCGTTTTTAGGTTTTAAACGTTTCTGGTTTTTCTGACTTTCCAGTCTTGTTAATATAGTGTATTTAAGCTATTTTATTTCATATTCCAGTAGTGTAATCATCACAACTCACTTATACCCTTTTCCTGTCCAAATTCACCCGATCACCAACCCGTTTTAATACCATCCACACCTCGTCGGGACATAACGACCCGGGGAAACCCTGTACTTCCACGGAGATTGTCTCTAGGCAGTTTGACCTTGTTGACCATTCCTTGGTCAATATAAGTTGACGGTTTAGCACCAATCAAATTTTGGCGCCGTTGCCGGGGAGGTTGTGCGCGTATTCTAAACGGTTTTGCGTATTAGTGAACCTGGATATACATCCATTGTATATTTACCATCCTTGTGTATATTTTCATAAAAACAGTTCCTGAAAACTTTGTAAAATTAGTTTTCAACAAACACAAAAAACACAAAAAGATTTTCTTTCTGATAAAATGTTTTCCAAAAACACCAAAAATATCCATCTTTACCCTCCTACCTTTTTGATTCTTCATCCCTTTACCCTCTATCCTTTTGATTCTACCTTCTTCCACTTATCCCATAATTGATTCTAATGGCATCTCTCGATGACGATTTCTTTGAACAAAGGGCCTTTAAAAGCGAAGTTGAAAAACTTATGGCTGAGTCAAAAATGTCGAGATGTCGTGTTGATTATGATGGACCTTCGATTCCTATTCCCTCTCCGGTGAGGGAAAGAGATCATGAAACCGAGGTGACAAAGGACCCTGTACTTTCCTCTAACCATGAAAGTGCTAAATAAGTCCAACCTACGGTTATCCAAAAACCTAAGCTCACAAATGATCCTAAACCTTCAAGAATCAATCCTGATCTTTCACGATATAAGGTTATTAGGTCATCAAGCAAACGTACAGAGCTTAGGGCAGTGACTGAAAAGAACGACTTACCCAATCTTCACATCTATCAAGAACCAAAGCCCAAGACCATAACGGAAGTGGTGGAAATTGCTAGCTCTAAGAGCACACCACTTGTCCCACCTCCGGATTTTATCCCTTGTGTTGGTTTTGGTGAGCCACGTTTTGGTTTACCATGTCGTTGGTGTACATGTGTACAATGTGGTAATGATATTCAAAACAGAAGTTGTTTGTTTTGTGGGTCGAGTAATTCATTTGCTTATGATCCTAATCAAAACTCATTCAACAACTCCTCCAATTTTTCCAACTACCCATCACATTCATACGAGCAAGAATCATATCATACAAACCACAATGATTGTTCGTATCAAAATACACCAAACATTTCTTGTGAGTATTGTGGAGGTCCTCACCAGGGTTTTGATTGTTATAATAGTCAAAATGTTGGTTACGACCAATATCCATACAACTCACCGAACCAGACTCAACAGTTTAACTGTTGTGAGTACTGTGGAGGCCCTCACTACAGCTCTGATTGTCAAATTAGGGATCAGTTTGTCTATGAACAGGTTCCTTGTAACAATCATGAATTTGGTTTTAACCAGCCCTCACAATACACAAACCCTCAACCACAGCCTCAGGACGAGTTAGCTGGAGCTGAATTGATTACTAAAATGATTATGAATCAAAATCAAGTCAACAAGACCATTCAAGATAGTATAAACTATCTTCAGGATATGATTCATAGGAAACAAAAGCCTCCTGTTAACTCATTTAGTTTTGAGGATGAAAGTGATGAGGATGAACCATTTGAAGAGGAAAACCCTAAGGAAACTTCAGATATCTTGCCAATGGGGGACAAGGAAGTCAAAATCAATCCTCTCGAGGAAATTGATGACCTTGTTCCAATCCCAAAGGTATTTGAGAAACCTCTTGATTCAACTACAGTTGAAACTGTTTCAGTAGAAACACAGGGAGAAAATAATATGATTGAATCTCTAGCAGTAGAAATCATGGAACTTGTAGAAACAATGACTGCTAGTCCTTCTCAACTCCCTCAGTCTATTGATATCACACCCAAAGTTCACATTCACTCTCTTAACATGGGGGACGAGCATCTTGACACTGTTCCCGCAAAGGAATCGGACGAATTCATAAAGTCTAGTGTTGAGAACCTTGTCCCAATCCCAGGAGAGTCACAGGGGACTTTTGATCATATGTGTGATTTACCTTCTTCCCTTGAAAATCCAAAAGATCATTTTGAGACTTTCTCCGACTTTAATGATGATTGTACATCTTATGGAGAAGTTGAGTATGATGATCTGCTTGACCTTGAAGCCGATGTGGGAGAAACTGAAAATCTTTTAAACTCTAATCCCAACATCGAGCTGAGTACTTCACATGCTGATGAAAATTCTTTATCTCCTGAAGACATTAGTCATGTGGAAGGTTTGCCTTCTGAGCTAGTTAGCTTAGAAGAAGAGAATGATGAGATTAACACTGAAATCAAAGATGAAGCACTTCGTGCAACATTATTGAAAGTCAATCTCCTCATTTCTAAAATCGAGGCTTTCAAAAAGAAACCTATTTCATCTCCTATCCCCATAAAGGATAGTGACATTATCTCCGATGACCCTATACCGGAATTTGAAGCCTTTACTTTTGATCCTATGGGAGAGAAGATTAGTGGCAGTACCACTTCTCATTCTCATAATTCTCTCCCCGATTATGAATCATTTACCTTCGATGAGTTCTCCTGTGAACTCACGCACATCAATCCAGAATATGATTCATTCACATTTGATGAGTTCTCCTGTGAACTCACTCATATCATGACTCCTCCGGAGTATGATGACCCGGGGGGAGATGCACTCAATCATGAGAATTTGCAAATTCCCACCTACCCTCCCGGGATGTTTTCGAGCTTACCCTTTGAAATCCAAAATCTGGCTAATGAGCCTGCCTTCGAGGAAGAAGATCTTATCATGATTTTCATCATGGTTTTCTTCCTTTTCTTCACCTACAGGGTGACTTCTCCTGTTCTTCACTCCTTCGGGAATGAAGACTTTATTTTTGACCCCGGCATCACCGCTTATAGTTTATACTATCTTAAGCCTGGGTCTACTTATCTCATCGGTGTGGAACTTTCACATGCTTCAAATGTTTGTCCAAACATCTTGAATGAAAGTCCGATTGAGATTGTCTCTTCCACATCATGCTTCCCCAAGGACAAATGAATTCGGGGTCGAGTCACGCTAGCGACTCGGTAAACAAAAACAGAGCATGCTTATAGGGTTTTCACCCTAAGTGTGGGGGAGTCTCCCATGCTTTGATTACAAAAGTGAAAAACAAGATTGTGTTTCCACGCTTAGCTTGTAATGTTGCCCTTTTACGTTCAAAGAGTCGGCATAATAGCCGGAAATTTGAATATTGAGGACAATATTCATGATTAGTGTGGGGGGTATTTGCTATTCTAGCGAATTTTATCACATTTTACTATCTTATACCCCCGTTTTTGACCAAAATTTTTCAAAAATTTTTTCACTAAAGCTCAAAATTTTTTGTGGTAATCAGTCCGCCGTGTCTAAACGACAAAAGGGGTTGGCTAGTCCAGGAGCAAACGGCTCTTGGTAAAGACATCTCAAATCCGTTTATGGCTGGCAATTTGCCCAAAATTGTATGGTTCCTCAACTCCCCAAAAACAAATGAGTTGGCTAGCCCGCAAGATTATGGCTTGTGGTAAAGGCCGTGGAAAAACCATAATTGGTAATCAGCTCACCAAGATGTTGACTATTCCATCAAGAGCTGGCTAGTCCAGAAGCAAACGGCTTTTGGTAAAGACTAATCAAATCCGTTGACAGCTGGTGGTTTGCTCAAAATCACACGGTTATCAGGTGTGCCACAGTTCTTACACCTGGCTAGTCCAGAAGCAAACGGCTTTTGGTAAAGACTAATCAAATCCGTTGACAGCTGGTGGTTTGCTCAAAATCACACGGTTATCAGGTGTGCCATAGTTCTTACACCTGGCTACTCCAGAAGTGATGGCTTTTGGTAAAGAGTTTCAAATCCATTAAGTTTTTCTCAAAAGATTGCTAGGGACTAGCAATAGTTTAGTGTGGGGGATTGATGAGTGTGCAAATACTCATCATTTTTATCATTTCTGAGCTGCCAAAACATCCAAAAACACTCGATAATGAATCAAAATAGTGAAAATATCCCAGGAAAGTGTTTTACATGTTTCAAATGCAAAAATACCAAAAATAGATGAAAAACGCACAAAGTTTGCATAATTGGCAGTTTCAGTCCCTCAACTTTCAAAAGTTGTCAAATCTAGTACCTCGTTGTTCCAAAAACTTGAAAAAGTCACCAAAGGTCCTTTTTAAATCATAAAGTTACATATTTAGTCCTTTGGTGCAAAGTTTCACAAAATTACAAGTTTAGTCCCTGTACTTTGCAAATTGACAGAAATGGTCCCTGGGATGTAAAAACTTTGAGAAAAATTAATTTTGGTCCTTGTGCTTATAATCTTTTGCAGGAATGGCCCTTGGTGTGAAGTTTGGTGGAATTACATAATCAGTCCCTTAAGTTTGGTGAATTGGCAAAAATAGTCCTCGGGTATTTCAAAAGTGAAATATATCAAAAATATCCATGTACTATTCATCTATGGCAAAATAGGTCCTTATTATTACATATGGGAATTTACAATTCTAGCCCCTCAATATTTGCCAAATTTCATAATTGGTCCTTGTGTGAAATAAACCAAACGGATCCCTAAAATACCAAATCCTTAAAATAAACCCAATCCAAAAATACCTTCCCAAGGCCCAAAATGCAAAGCCCAGTCCACACCCCATTTTAAATAAAACCCGGGTCAACTTTGACCCCTTGGTCAAACTTCGGTCAAACACCACCCAAACCACCATCTTCCCCCCTAAACCACCTGGTATTTTCCCCCCTCCACTTGCACCTCACCCACTATCCACCTTATCCCTTCAATCACACTTCCCCAACACCAATCATACCATCCCCCCCTAGGGTCTGCTTCCTCAGTCCCAATTGGCATAAAAAGCATTTCCCGCCAAAAATGGAGAGAGGCAATTGGTGATCCAAATGACAAGCAACCTGGTGGGATATGACCTGTGGGACCCATAAACTCACTTGGATGCTATAAAGAGAAAAGAGGAGCAGAAGTGAAGAACTAATGAGGAGTAGTGTAATTTTCGGGCACGTATTAATGTAATTTAAATTATTAGTTGTAATTTTCATTTAAACCAGGTTGTAATCAGTTTCTTAAATGTAATGTTAACTCACTTTAATTATAATTTCAATCTCAAGTTTCCAATTCAAAGTTTCAGTTAAATTGTTGTGTTAAATTATTGTTGTGCAAAACCATTGTAAGCTTTCATTTCTGTTCAAATAAGTTTGTATGAGCTTATTTTAGCTTTAGGAAAAGATCACTTGTTTCAGTTCTGTTTTAGTCTCAATTTTCTAAAAAAGTCAAGAAAAGTCAACAAGGTACCAAATAAGCTGTTTTGGGAGGATAAGCAGTTTTGGATTAAGCTGGAGGGGTATTTAAGCTTGGTTAGTGACAATCCAAGCTTAGTTCTGATCTAGTTCATCCTGTTACTTAATCATTCCATTGTAAGCAATTTTTAGTTTTTAAAGCATTATTATCTATACCACTGTTCACAGCTTATTATTAATCTTGTTATTGTTATTTAATGCTTATTATTAGTTTTTAATTATATTTCATTAGTCTCATTAGCATTTATCAGCCTTTAATTCATTTTGCTTTAATAACTCATTAAAAACCTTTAAAAAGCCAAATATAGTATAGCTTAATATATTGCTTATTTCTGTTTTAAAAGTTGCTTAATATAGTTTAAATGAGTTAGTTAATCAGTTCTTGTCAGATTCATGGGTTAAATCTTATGCCTGCTTCTCAGAACTCAAAACAGTTTTAAGTTAAGGGGTGTTTGGATAAGTGGTTTTGACCACTGAGTTTTGTGGTCTGCTTGTTGTTTTTAGTTTCAATAAGTCACATTAGGTGTATTTAGGTTGTGCAGACCTTAAAACCAAGAGTTTGTCAAGCCAAAGTCAAAATTCGACCTTCATCCCCCATCATCAGTTGACTGTCAAGACTTGGGGTGTGAAACCCCACCATTTCAATACATAAGTAGGTCTTTTAACATAATCTAGTTTACTTATAACTTAACACATCATATTCAGTCAGTGGTTTGAGATCAAACTTCAAAAAAGTCAAGATTTAAGTTTCTATCAAAAGTCAAATGTGTATGCATTCTCAGTTTTTCCAAAAGTTCAAGCAATTAATGTGATTTTTGTGTTATAGATTAGGTCCCAAAACTTGTTTATATGTGTTCTCTACCACCTCATCTTTAGGTTTCCAGGGTTCCTTGATTTTTGTGAATTTAATTGTGGGCCCCACATTGCCTCAAAGGCAGCTGCAGGGAAGGGATCACCCCTGTGCAGCAGACCTCCACCCAGTCACCACCACTTTGGTGATTGCCACAAACCACCACAGTGGGTCCCACAGGCCCCCATTGGCACCTTTGAACTCCCAAGCTGGCCCCCAGTCCATAGCAACCAAGCTAGACCCCTTGGACCCTATGGGACCCACCTAAATCAGCCCAATTACCTTGTCCCATAACTGTGTTCACAGTTTGGTTTTGGATTAGCTTATCCAGCTTATCTAGCTTATTCAAGGTAGAAACTTGTTCCTTCCAGCTTATTTTTGTGCACTTAGCTTATTTACACTTGAATCATCCATTGTGGGACCCACACAAGCTCATTTGAGCTCATTTCACCATTTGGTCAACAAAAGTCAACTGTGGAGCCAAAAAGCTTCCACAGTGCTTATTTTTAAGTTCTAAAAAGTTTGTTTTTGTAAAAGTCTTTCATTTTTAGTTGTAAATCAAGTTTCCAAAAAGAAAATCCAGAAAATCAAATGTAATTTTAAGTGATAGTTTCTATTTAATTTTATTTAAATTCTATTTTTGATTTTTAGATTTTATTTAAGTACTTGTCATTTTTATATTTTTATTAAATTCCTCATATATTAAAGTAGTTATAATAATTTTTTCAGATTTTTATCTTTTCATTTAGTATTTATTAGAATTAATTTTATTTTTATTAATTATTAATTAATAATTAGTTTAAAATAGCATAATTAGTTTTTATTAAGTAAAACCTAATTTTTATATTTTTTATAGCTTTTATATGTTATAAAGTAATTTTAGAAATTTTATTAGAATTTTGACTGTTCATTTAGTATTTTTCTTAATTTAAAATAGTTAATTAGGTAATTAATAATTAAATAGTAATTAATTAATAGAAAGAATCACAAAAAGACAAAAACACTTATTTTTAATTTTAAAACTTATTTTTAGTTATTTTATAATTTTAGAAATTTTATTTTCATTTTTCTAGTATTTAATTAGTATTAAATTATATTTAAGTGTTTTAAATATTAATAATTAGTATTTAATTAATATTAAATAATTAATTAGGGTTAAAATTTATTTTAATTTTCTAAAAATTTTCTTTTACCCTTAGGTTTGTAACAAAGTCATTTTCACCCCCTTGGTATTTTCAGATTTCATTTTTCACTTTTTATTTCGTAC
Source organism: Artemisia argyi (assembly GCA_030686995.1). Taxonomy (NCBI): domain Eukaryota; kingdom Viridiplantae; phylum Streptophyta; class Magnoliopsida; order Asterales; family Asteraceae; genus Artemisia; species Artemisia argyi. The sequence goes on from CM060688.1 coordinate 131,255,363, forward strand.
GTCTACGTTTTATTTAAACGTAACATACGCGTTTTTAGGTTTTAAACATTTCTGGTTTTTCTGACTTTCCAGTCTTATTAATATAGTGTATTTAAGCTATTTTATTTCATATTCCAGTAGTGTAATCATCACAACTCACTTATACCCTTTTCCTGTCCAAATTCACCCGATCACAAACCCGTTTTAATACCATCCACACCTCGTCGGGACATAACGACCCGGGGAAACCCTGTACTTCCACGGAGATTGACTCTAGGTAGTTTGACCTTGTTGACCATTCCTTGGTCAATATAAGTTGACGGTTTAGCACCAATCAATCAACCAATTCTAACCATTCAAAACATTTTGAAAATCTCCTGAAAAGCAAATTTGAAATGTCCATGATGGGGGAACTAAAATTCTTTCTTGGTTTACAAATACATCAATCCCCTCGTGGTATTTTTATCAATCAAGCAAAATATACAATAGAGATTTTGAAAAAACATGGAATGGAAAACTGTGATTCTGTTGGTACACCAATGGTCACTTCACCAAAAATAGGTGCTGATTTGTTTGGGAAACCCATAGATCCGAAAAATATCGGAGCATGATCGGTTCTCTCATGTACCTAACTGCTAGCCGACCAGATATTCAATTTGCTGTTTGCTTGTTAGCACGGTTTCAGGCAAAGCCTACCGAACTTCACCTCAAAGAGGTTAAACGGATCTTTCGGTACCTACGAAGCACCATTAACATGGGACTTTGGTATCCGAAGGATTCGGGGTTTAATCTAACAGCATTTTCAGATGCAGACCATGCCGGTGATCAAGTTACAGCAAAGAGTACATCAGGTGGAGCACAATTTTTGGGTGAAAAGATAGTAAGCTGGTCGTCAAAGAAACAAGATTGTACTGCACTATCAACCGCCGAAGCTGAGTATGTGTCTCTATCTGCGTGTTGTGCCCAAGTTCTTTGGATGCGGACACAGCTCACAGATTATGGCTTTACTTTTGACAGAATACCTATGTATTGTGACTCAAAAAGTGCCATAGCCATCTCGTGCAATCCCGTACATCACTCTAAGACGAAGCATATCAAAGTCCGCAACCATTTAATCAAAGAACACGTGGAAGAGGGTACTGTTCAATTATTTTTTGTTAAGACTGATTACCAACTCGCCGATCTATTTACTAAAGCCCTTCCAAAAGAACGGTTTGACTATTTAGTTCGACAAATTGGCATGCGAAGCCTAACTCCTAAGGAGCTAGAACATCTTCTCGAATCTTTTTGAAAAATGTTTTCAAAATCGCTTCGCTGTAAATATATTTTTGAAAAAAACAAAATACAAAATTTGAAAAACCAACAAAAACAAAATACAAAAATATAAAATTTCAAAAAATACAAAAACAATATAAAATCAAACATCCAAAAATATTCTTCTCACGACATGTCTCTCGTATAAATCAATATTCTGTACGTTTCTAGAAATGTCATTCAACAATGATACGGACATGTATAGATGCTTGAACGGGAGTTCTTTTAAATGTTTTTCTAAAACATGTCGTTTCTCAAATGTTTTCTTCACTATGGCTTTCGTATACTTCAGTACGAAACCCGGACTAAAATGATGACTTCTGATTATTTTCAAATCCAGGACTCGTACGTTCAATGACGAAATCTTTTTCAAAAAAGTTCGAGTCTAAACAAACGAAAAAGACTTCAAACAAAAACTCGTTTTCAAAATAGAATTCTTGAGCACTTTTTCAAGATTGTTCAAAAGATTTCTCAAAATCTCTCAAAATAAGTGCTCAAGATAACTCCCTCAAAACCCTTAATTGATTTTAAAAAATGTGCTATCATTAAGGGGGAGTACAAAAACAAAAATGTTATGTATTCATGCAAAATGAAATCTGTCTTCCTCTCCAAAAACTTTTTTACTCAGTTGATATCAAAAATATCACGATATGCTATTTTTGAGGGGGAGAAGACATGATTAAAATGTGATCAAAGATGTTTAAAGTTTGTGACTGAATCTCGAAAGAGCTCGACTCAGTAAGTACCAATGAATTGACGAAGCTTAAATGTCAGTAATCGAAAAGACTTGTCCTGGACGGGTAATAATTTCAAGCTAGTCCAACTAGTGATGTAAGCGTGTCTCGAATAGGACTTGTCTGAGTAGAATGTACCATATCGAGAGACTTTCTTTGGACTTGACCAGGACGGGTAATAATTTCAAGCTAGTCTAACTAGTGATGTAAGCGTGTCTCGAATCGGTCATGTTCGCTGAAAGTGGATCAATTCAAAAGTGCAAACTCCACTCGCATGTGCAAATTTCTTAAATATTCATGAGCACATGTGAAGGGGGAGTCCTTCAAAATTGCAAAACTCTCAAAGTGGTAACAACAATGTGTTTTATTATCATAAACACTTTGAGAGATTTTCGATAAAATGGTTTCATGGCAATTATAGGATAGTCATGGAGTTATAAGGTGACTAAGGTTAGGAAAAACCGTCCTATGACCCGCCAGAGCCGGAGGGATCTACCCAAGGACAAATTCAATAGATTAGAATTAGAAGTCCTTAGGTATGATTGGAAAAAGGAGAAAATGAGAAAGGAGAAAGAAGGGGTTGAAGAATTAAAAAGAAAAATTATGAAAAAGGTTGAAAATAAATAGCCCTCCAAATGTTCAACCTTAGGGCAGACACCGGGTACAATTCATATGCTACTGGTTGTTACTAAGGTGACACCGGTATTGAAGACAAGACGTCATAGACCCAGTGACGCACTGCACTTAACCTTCTTAACCACTCAAGTTCTCTTAAAAGAGCTTGTTTCATTCTGACTCCTCCCAAACCAACCAGTCAGCCTTGTGAAGCTGTTAGGCCCACCTGGGAGAAAGTGCAAGTTAATATTGACCGTGGAAGTACAGGGAAATCCCCGGGTCGTTAAATCCCAACGAGATTGAAATTGTATTTGTTGACGGATAGGAAAGTGAGTGGTACTGAGGACAGTAACAAATATGTTTTGAGAGTTGATTACACTACTGATTGCTTGATATTTGGAAAATATGAATTTATAACAGAAATACAGAAATAAACACAAAATCAGATAATCAGATAACAGACAGAGAAAAGTGGTATTTAACAAGTTACAAACTACAGGGACTAAAAGTGAAACTTTTTGAAACTTAATATTAAAGAAAATAGAAAATGAATTTGAAATTATGAAAATGAATATTATAATATTTAATTACTATTTAATTAATAAAACTAATTAAAATCTAATTTAAGACTTAATTTAAATTAACTAAAAATTACAACTATTACAAATAAACCTAAAAAACTTAAATAAATAATTTCTAAACTTAACTAAGAACTTGAAGAAAGTATAAAAAATTAAAATAAATATTTTTGTCTTTTTATAAGTATTTTATTAATTAATAACTATTTAACTTATTTAAACTATTTTAACTATTTTAAATTACTATTAATACTAAATTACCTTAGAAAATTATGATAAAATTTATAAAACTATTTAAACACTACAGGAATACTATAAAATTATAAAAACTTGCTAAAAATTATATTTAAACTAATTGACTAATTAATTACTATTTAATTAATTTTAAACTAATTTAATTAATTTAAATAAGAAAATTATTAAATGAACAGTGGAAATTATGAAATTATTTTTTAAAAGTCTTAACTATATTATAAAACTTAGGAAAAATATAAAATTCTACTTTAGTTAATTAAAATTAAAGAAATCTATTTAATTACTAATATTACCTATTTAATTATTTAAATTAGTTTTAAATCTAATAAATAGTAAACTGTTTAGGAAAATTCTAAGAAAATTATTTTAACTACTTTAAGGTACTAAGTAATTTATAAAATTATAAAATTGGACAAGTGCTTATTAATAAGCTAAAATGAAAATTAAATAGATAATTTCTATTAAATAGAAGCTATCACTATTTTTATGTTTGCTTTTTCTGGTTTTTCTTTTACAAAATTATTTAAATACTTAAATAATGAAACTTTAATAAAGACAACTACTTAGGAAATCAAAAATAAGCACTGAGATTGCTTATTAGCTTAAACAGTTGACTATGGTTGACCAAATGAAGAAATAAGCTAAACTGAGGTTATGTGAGGTCCACTTTGGTGAAATCTAGTTTACCTAAGTTAATTGAACTATATTAAACTAAACTTAATGAGTTAAGCTCCTAAAATAAGCTGAGAAGCTCAAATAAGCACTTGCTTATTTGAGTTCTGTCTCAGAAATGGGACAGAGATTAGGGACAATTTAAGGTGGGGTCCACTGGTTTGTAGGTTAAACTATGGGTCAATTCTTGAACCTGGGTAGGAGGGGGGTTGTAATAAGCTAGGTTGGGGGTGTGGGTCCTAATGGTGTGGGCTGCAGCCACCAATTAAGTTGGTGGTGTGGTGGTGGTGTGCTGATGTGCAGGGCAAGTTTTTGCCTTACAGTCCACTTTCTAAGAGTTGTGGGGTCCACAAGAGTAAAACAAGGTTCAAAATAAACCTAGGGGTTCAACTATGGGATGATAAGCTACAGATTAAACTAATAAGCTAAGCTTATGGCTTCCTAATAAGCTCAGTGTGAAGCTATGGATTGGTGATCATACACTGAGTAGTCAGTGTAGCTTGTTTCACAAAGATCACAAATTTGATCCTAAAAGCTATTCTATAATAAGCTAAAGTCTAAACTAAACTTAGATATGATAAGCTGGTATATTAAGCTACAATTAAGCTGAAACCTAGGGTGTGGGGTCCACTGAGTTGCAAACTAGGGGTCTTAGTATTTTACTTAAAACCTGTGCACAGGGGAACCTATTGCCCTGCAAGGTACTTTTAGCTTTTGCACAAGCTCAAATAAAAATCTTAAAAATCAAACAAACCTAGATTTCTATAGTTTAGGTGGTAGATAATAAGCACAAGAATTTTCAAGCTTTCAATTAGATTCCTAAATTCTAGAAAAATCACCCAAGTTTTGAGAAAATCTGAGATGAAACAAATTTGACTTTTGAACAAAACTACTTAGTTTGACTTTATTGAGATTCTAATGATTGAAACTGATTGATTAAGTTAAATTAAGCTATAAGATACTTATATTAAGCTAGAGTTATTAGATTTAAGCTAATGGTGTGGGTTTGAGGTCCCAAATCTCACACAGTTAACTGTGTAGATGATTAGACTAAGATTTTGACTTTGGGTGCATAAACTCACAATTTTATGCCTTACTTAACCTATTTTACACTACTGCAGTTTAGGGAAACACAATTGAACATCAAATAACAACAAGAACTCAGCTCAAAAGCTTATTCCAAACACCCTCTAATCTAGACTGTTTTGAGATTCAATTAGCTAAAGGCTATAAGAGCTTATTCTAATAATCCAACATGACTTATTATGATATATCAGATATAAATAAGCACTTAGAAACAGATTATGACCACAGATTCACACTAATACTAATTATACTAAGTTGACTGTGAACTTTTTAGAAAATGAGTAACAAGTAATTTCTTAACAACCTAGCAATCTCAAACCATTAATAAGCTTAAATACACTGATTAATACTTAAGAAACACAAATAATGGCTATGATAATCAAGATCAATACATATGCAATACAAAGATAATTATGAGATTTTTAAGAAACTTACTAGTTGCTTTCCTGCTTGAAACCAAGAACCAAGATCATAGAAACTTTTCCTAATATCCACCACTGGATTCTAACCCAAGACCATCCACAATTTGCCTTGCTCCACTTGCTTATTACCAAGAACTCATCAGTTGACTTTTGTTGACTTTTGGTGTTTTTTATTTCTTTGTTTACTAAACTGCTTATAGTTATTACTAATAGCTTAGATAAGCTATCTAGGAGCTTAAGTGAGCTTATCAGTCCAGTATATCATACAATAACAACAATTGAACTTTTGAAATTTAAGAGATAGAAACTAAAATTGCACAAGATTGATCAGCCAGAGAAACTTGAAATTTATTACTTATAAAGAGTTACAATACACTTAAAACACTTATAACACTGCTTATAAGCTTAGGTTTACACTAGAATTTGGAAATTATATTAAACGACATACAAATATTGAAAATAATCTAGGTAGGTTTCTCCTCTGCTTCTCTTGGCCTTTATATGCTTCAATTAGGTTTAGAAATATCTTCTGAGCATTTCCCACTTCATCTGAGCCATTGATTTAGCTCAATTGATCATATCCGTTCAAACTTGCTTTTGGCGCCAAAGTCCTCCACGTTAACGTGGAGGCAAAGGGTTGTAATTAAGGATTGTTGGAAGCTTGTGGAGGTGTCAGGGGGCAAGGGGAATGTTTGGAGGCCAAGTTGTTGCTTTATGGAAGAAACAGAGGTGTGGATGTAGTTTGGAAGTGAAAAAGGGTGGAGATGGCATTAAATGCCCATCTGGTTTGATTGTGGGAGGTGGAAAGTAGTTAGGGTGAGTTGTATTGATGGTGAGGTGGAGGTAGCAGGTGGCAAAACCACCTGGTATGGTGGTTTCAGCCATGGGAGAGGAGGGTGAAGAGTGGAGGGGGTGTTTGGCGGTTTTGGATGGGTCAACGCGGGTCAACGCCCGTTTAAACTAAAAGGGTTGTGGACTGGGCTTAAGAATGGGCTTAGGTGGGCTGGGTTTGGTTTTGGTTTAGTTAAATAAATAGGATCCGGTTTGGTTTTTAAGTGTTTAAGGACCAAAAATGTAATTTTAGCAAAAGTGAGGGACTGAATTTGTAATATTTCCCAAAGTATTTTCAAGGACTTAAATTGCCAAATATAATAAACCAAGGACTTATTTATTTATTTTTCCATTTAAAAACTCTCAGGGACCTTTTCTGCAATTATTCAAACTCCAGGGACCTTTTCTGTAAATTTGGATTTTTAAGGGATTAAACTTGTAATTTCTCAAAATGTTATCAAAATTGTTCCATTTTGTCATTCATGCATAGTACAAGGGTATTATTTGTAAATATTTCAGTTTTGAATACCCAGGGACTATTTTGCCAATTTTGAAACTTGAGGGGTAAAAATTGCCAGTTTGTGTAAACTTTTATCCAGGGATGTTTTGTGAACATTTTTGGTTTCCCAAGGACTTAAGTTGACTTTTTATTCATTTAAAACCTTCAGGGACTAGTTTTGTCAATATTTGAAACTTGAGGGACTGAAACTGCCAATTATGCAAACTTTGTACGTTTTTCATTTGTTTTTGCATATTTTGTATTTGAAACATATAAAACACACTTCTAAGATATTTTAAGTATTATAATGTATTTTTGAGTGTTTTTGTATGTTTTGGCAGTTCAGATTGGTACAAAATGATGAGTATTTAGACACTCATCAATCCCCCACACTAAACTATTGCTAGTCCCTAGCAATCTATTTGAGAAAAAATTAATGGATTTTAACTCTTTACCAAAAGCCATCACTTCTGGAGTAGCCAGGTGTAAGAACTGTGGCACACCTGATAACCGTGTGATTTTTAGCAAACCACCAGCTGTCAACGGATTTGATTAGTCTTTACCAAAAGCCGTTTGCTTCTGGACTAGCCAACTCTTGATGGAATAGTCAACATCTTGGTGAGCTGATTTCCAATTATGGTTTTTCCACGGCCTTTACCACAAGCCATAATCTTGCGGGCTAGCCAACTCATTTGTTTTCGGGGAGTTGAGGAACCATACAATTTTTGGCAAATTGCCAGCCATAAACGGATTTGAGATGTCTTTACCAAGAGCCGTTTGCTCCTGGACTAGCCAATCCTGTTGTGGGTTAGACATGGAGGATTGATACCATTTTATCTCATTTCTAAGTGTGAAAAAACTGGTAATTTTGATCAAATGGGGGTTCTTGATGGAACATGTGTTTTGCATTCGTGAGAACGCTCCCCCACACTTAGAACTGAATATTGCCCTCAATATTCACAATACTTGGTGTCCCACCAAGACTTTAGAACGTAAGGAGGCAATACTTTTAACCTTTTTATTTTACTCTATTTACATACAAACTCACTTTTTTCTTTTTATTTGTCTTATACCATTTTTTTTTTTTTTTTTTTTTTTTTTTTTTTTTTGAAAAAATATTTTACATATGTACAACATGTGGTTCGTCTCCCCCACACTAGGGTGTTAGAAAAGAGAAAGAAATCAGAAATATGAGTGAAAACCCATATTGCTATGCTTTTGATTACCGAGTCACTAGCTTGACTCGACCTCGAATTGACTTGTCATGAGGTAGCTTGTTTTTGATTCCCGAGTCACTAGCTTGACTCGACCCCGAATTAAAATTGTCCTTGGGGTAATGGAGTGGAATTGCCACTTAAAGATTGGGTGAGAAATAGGAGTGGGATTGCCACTCACAGAATTATGGAATGATAAGATAAAGGAGATTATTTTTGGTTTTTATCTTTTATAAATGTTTTTGTATTTTTAGATTTATATATATATATGTACAAAAGAAAGAAAATTCCTAACAACCGCCCCTTGAAAGGGAATCTGGGTTTGACAGAGCTCAGTAACTGAAAACAGCCAACAACCAAATGTTGTAACTGAGGGGCTAATCAAACTGGGCAAGTCGTGTGCATAGGAAAAATGTTTTTGCATTTTATATTGTTTATGAAATAATATAATATATGTAATCACTACCTCCCAGGCTTGTGTCAGGTTTACCACGCAAGCTAATCACTTGTGAATGATTAACTGTAATAAATTTTTCCTGACAGCCCGGAAGTTGAATGATAAAGTATAATATACATACAAGGATAGAAATTTGAACAAAATATAAAATTCATTATTTATTATTATTATTATGTACATGATACTAGTGTTTTTGTTTTCCGAGTCACTAGCTTGACTCGACCCCGTATTAATTAGTCCTTGGGGTAAGTTTGGAGATCCGGGACAACCATTGGTTGTATGTCCCCTCCAAAATAGTGTTTTAAACGATGACCATTTACTTTAAAATTGGGACCGTCGGGTTGCAATAACTCAACAGTTCCATATGGGTATACTTTGGTTATAGTAAATGGTCCAGACCAACGAGTTTTTAGTTTACCCGAGAAAATTTTCAACCTTGAATTGAAAAGAAGAACTCTGTCACCAACGTTGAAAACGCGGTTCTTTATTTTAGAGTCATGTATCTTCTTAGTCTTTTCTTTATAGATTAAAGAATTTTCATAAGCTTGATCACGTAATTCATTTAGTTCGTTTAGTTGAACTTTACGGTGATCACCCGCTGTCTGAAGGTCGAAATTTGCATGTTTTAAGGCCCAATAGGCCTTATGTTCTAATTCAATCGGAAGATGACATGCTTTCCCGTACACAAGCTTATAAGGAGTACACCCAATGGGTGTTTTGTAAGCAGTGCGGAAAGCCCATAATGCATCGTCCAGCTTATCCGACCAAGAGGCGCGGTTTTCACCAACCGTCCTCTCGAGAATTCTCTTAATACCCCGATTTGAGACCTCCACCTGCCCACTTGTTTGGGGGTGGTATGCTGTAGAAAGACGGTGAGTTACACCATATTTCAGCATTACTCTTGCAAATTGTTCATTGCAAAAATGAGTTCCACGATCACTGATAATAGCACGAGGAGTCCCGAATCTGGCAAAGAGAGATTTTAAAAATTTACAAACTACTCGGGCATCATTGGTGGGTAAGGCTTTTGCCTCAACCCATTTTGACAGATAGTCGACAGCGACGAGTATATACTTATTCCCTCGTGAAGACGGGAATGGCCCCATAAAATCAATGCCCCACATATCAAATATTTCACAGACTTGGATGGCGTTTTGCGGCATCTCATTCTTTTTAGAAATATTCCCGTGACGCTGGCAAGCCTCACAGGTTTTGATAAGTTCATGGGCGTCTTTATATATCGTGGGCCAAAAGAATCCTGAATCAAACACCTTTTTGGCGGTGTAGTTTGGGTTATGATGTCCCCCCGTGAGTCCATCATGACAAGCTTTAAGAATTTCCATGGCTTCTTGGCCATGGACACACCGTCGGATGACTTGATCCGCACATATTTTAAACAAGTAGGGGTCGTCCCAGAAGTAATGTTTTACATCTTTAAAGAATTTTCTTTTCTGTTGGGACGACATCCCTTTCACAACGAAATTTCCCGCACGGTAATTTGCAAAATCGGCAAACCATGGGGTTGTGGTATTATCCCGGTTAGAGATGAGATTTAGAGTCTCCAGAGGAAAAGTTTCATTAATTTCTTTTCTCTCGAGAATATCCTGATGAGGATTTTCTAACCGGGACAAGTGATCAGCTGCAAGGTTCTCTGCTCCTTTTTTATCTCTTATGAGAATATCGAATTCCTGGAGGAGCAGGACCCACCGGAGCAGTCTTGGCTTTGCATCCTGTTTAGTGAACAGGTATTTCAAAGCCGAATGGTCCGTATACACCACGCTTTTGTTCAAGATTAAATAAGACCGAAATTTTTCGAAGGCATATACCACAGCTAATAATTCTTTTTCTGTGGTGGTATAGTGTGTTTGAGCCTCGTTCATGGTCTTACTTGCGTAGTGTATTGGCTGAAAATGTTTGGTTTTGCGTTGCCCCAGAACTGCACCAATAGCATAATCGCTAGCATCGCACATGAGTTCAAAGGGTAAGTCCCAGTCGGGGGCAACAAGGATTGGTGCTTCAGTAAGCCTTTTCTTTAAAATAGAAAAAGCTTCGATGCACTCGGGCGAAAAGATGAAAGGAGCATCCTTTTCAAGAAGATGAGTCATAGGCCTGGCTATTTTGGAGAAATCTTGAATGAATCTCCGATAGAACCCGGCATGGCCGAGGAAACTCCTTATTCCTTTAACAGTGGTGGGATGAGGTAATTTTGCAATAACATCAATTTTGGCCTTATCGACCTCAATCCCACTTTTTGAAATTTTATGGCCGAGGACAATGCCCTCTTTAACCATAAAATGGCTCTTCTCCCAGTTTAGACAAAGATTAGTGTTTTCACAACATTGAAGCATTTTTTCTAAGTGGGAGAGGCACGAGTTGAAAGAATTCCCGATGACTGAGAAGTCATCCATAAATACCTCCATGGTTTTTCCAATCATATCATGGAAAATAGCCATCATGCACCTTTGGAAGGTGCCTGGAGCATTGCATAACCCAAAAGGCATGCGACGATAGGCAAATGTCCCGTAAGGGCATGTGAAGGTAGTTTTATCTTGATCCTGTGGATCAATGGGAATTTGGAAGTAACCCGAGAAGCCGTCAAGGAAACAATAATACTCATTTCCCGCTAGTCTTTCGAGCATTTGATCCATGAAGGGCAGAGGAAAATGGTCTTTGCGGGTGGCTTCGTTAAGTTTTCTATAATCAATACATACCCGCCACCCTGTGACCAAACGAGTTGGTATTAACTCGTTGTCCTCATTTGTAATAACTGTAATGCTGCCCTTCTTTGGAACACAATGAATTGGGCTAACCCAAGGACTATCTGATATAGGGTAAATCAATCCCGCATCAAGAAGTTTGATAACTTCTGCTTTTATAACTTCGTGGATTTTTGGATTTACCCTTCTTTGATGCTGCACAGTAGGTTTAAAGTCCTCTTCCATTAGGATTTTGTGTGTACAAAAATCCGGGTTAATACCCTTTATGTCTGAGAGTTTCCAAGCAATTGCTTGTTTGTGGGACTTTAAAACCTTAAACAGCGCGGTTTTCTCCTCATCCTTTAAATCTTTTGCAATAATGACCGGTAACTTATCGTTACCTTCCAAGAATGCGTATTCTAGATGAGGAGGCAGGTCCTTAAGTTCAACCTCGGGGAAGTCATCATTTTTCTCAACATATTTGACTTCCACCTTATGAAGTTGTGGAGGTAGAACAGGAATGGGAGAAGGATCTTTGTTCAATAACTCCTCAAGGAGAAGTATATCCCCCTCCGGGTCAATCTCTTGGTAATCAATTCCTTCGGGAACTGAATCACTTTTGAGAAAGGCCTCTAATTCCTCAAGGACGAAATCACTTCCCCCAAACGGAGTGAAGGAAGGAGAAGAATTAGCAATTACGGGACCAGAAGGAGTAGTGGGATTGCCACTTGAAAAATTATCATCGAATCCAAGGATTTCCTGAGCATACTCCTCGGATGCAATGTCAATGACATCAATTCGGTTGACCGATTCAGCATCATAATTCGAGGAGTATCTCGAGGTTTGATCAAGGTTGAACGTTATAGCTTCATTTCCAACTCGTAACGTGATTTCCTCATCGAAAACATTGATTAATGCATGCCCCGTTCTCAAGAATCCCCTCCCAAGAATGAGAGGGACTCTTGAATCAGCATCGAAATCAACAACAACAAAGTCCGCCGGAAAGTGGAACTTTCCCACTCTCACAAATACGTCTTCGGCAATACCGATGGGACGTGAAATTGAACGGTCTGCAAGCTCGAGAGTCATGCATGTGGGACTAAGTGCCTGAAGAGAGAGCTTTTTCCAAACTGAATAAGGCATTAAATTGATGCTTGCACCAAGATCGGCCAAGGCAAAGCATTCAACCATACCCGGGAAAGTACATGGTATTAGAAATCTCCCGGGGTCTCCTAGCTTTTCGGGAAGCTGTTTTAACAGAACCGCAGAGCAGTTCTCATTAAGTGGAGTTCGTGCCATTTCAAACATTTTTTCTTTATTGCTCAACAGGTTTTTGATTGTCGATGCGAATTTGGGCATTAAAAGAAGAGCGTCCGCGAAGCTAATATCGAAGTGTAGTTCTTGGAAAATCTGAAAGAATTTTTCCATCTGATGATTAGCTTTTTCACGGAGCTTTTGGTCTTGCAATCGTGAGGGATATGGAATTGTTGTTTTTGGGTTGGATTTTGGATTTTCAACAGGACCTTCGGTAGTTTCAAACCTAACTTTTTAAAGGGAGTTGGGACCGGGATAACTGGAGGAGGGATGTCATTGGTACCTCCGTTATTATTAGGAAGTACCGTATCCGTAGTATCCTCAGTTTCACATTCCTCTACAGGGATAGGAGATGAGGTAGAGGGATCTGTAGGTCCTTGGTAAGAAACTCCACTTCGTGTGGTGATCGCCTTTACATCGCCCCTCGGATTAGCGATCGTGTTGCTAGGTAAAGTTGTACCTGAGCCCGAGGGTCGATCATTTAAAGACTTCTGTAAGTTGGACATTTGATTAACCAGCATTTTGTTCAGTTCTTCTTGGGATTTCATAAACTGTTTTAATAACTCATCATGTGATGGTCCAGTTGGAACAATGGCTTGATTTTGGTTTTGAAAATTTTGAGCCCGATTGTTTTGGAAATTCCCATGTTGCTGATTGTTGTTACCTTGGAAGTGGTTTTGTTGTTGAAAATTACCCTGTGGGTAATTGTTCTGACCTTGATTACGATTATAGTTCCCTTGGTTCTGATTTTGGTTAAACTGATTTTGACTAGAGACGAAATTCCCTTGGTTGTTATGACCTTGGTTCATTCGATTCTGGTTCTGATTCTGGTTAAAGTTCTGGTTCCTATTCTGAGGTTGATTAAACCCTGGTGGTCCAATATAGTTATTAGAACGGTAGCTCAAAAGGTTTCGGTCCCCTTGCGGTTGGTGAGAATTACCTCCCGTATTATAGGAACCTTGAGCTGCGGATATGTTTTCACGAGCAAAGCCACCGGAGGCTGGACACTCTGTGTAGGAATGTGGACCACCGCAAGTTTCACAACTCGGGTTAACAGTTTTGACCTGATTAGGATTATTCTGATGGATACGCAAAACTGCTGTAGACAAATCATCCAGCCTTTTAGCTAGGATTGATATTTCATTGCTTGCCGGAGTGTCTGACTTAAATGAGTCGTTCCTCTCAGCAGAGGAGTCCCAAAAATTATGATGGGCAGTCATGTTTTCGATTAAGTCATAGCACTCTTCAGGGGTCCTTTTCATAAAGGTGCCCCCAGCAGCAGCATTGATGGTGTCACGATGACGGAGTGTCAAACCATTATAAAAGGTATCAATAATGGTGACAAGAAGCATGTTATGATTAGGACACCGATCAATTGCAAGTTTGTAGCGTTCCCATGCCTCAAATAAGGACTCTTCGGGAAGCTGTCTGAAGTTGCTGATATCATTCCTCAGCTTTGTGACCATAGATGGTGGAAAATATTTGGCCAGGAATTTAGTGATCATCTCATCAAAAGTGTGGATCGAATTCTTTGGAAGTCGATCGAACCAGGAAGTCACATGATGAACGAGAGAATAGGGAAACAAGTATAAACGTAGGCTGTCTTCGGCGACGCCATGTTGTTTCATGCTTTGGGTGACAGTTAAAAATTTGTCGAGATGCCTGTTGGCATCGTCACCCTGCAATCCGTGGAACTGGCACGTATTCTGGATCTGTTGTATCATGTGGTGTTTTAATCCAAAATCCGTGGCTCCAATAGTGAGTGGTGCAATTGGTCCACCCCTCCCTTGCATGGTAGGTTGACACAGTTCCTCCATAGTTCGGGTGTCAGGAACTGGCTCATCCTTGGGCTCGTCGTTCATTTTTAGTGTGTGTTCTTCTTCAACAATACGTAACTCGGGTACGTTTTTCTTCTTTTTATTCTTTGATTGTGAACGAGTGCGCATGCACGAAAATTAGTTTTCAACACAAGATCGAGGCAAAACTACAGCGAACTTAAACCCAATAATCACAAATGAACAGCTCCTTTAAAAAAGGTACACTATTCACAAGGATACAATGGTAAGTTTTTAATCTTTTAGGTTTGGGAACTTATTATGTTCACACCCCCAGTTGGTAGGTGCTCTGCCTTGGTTTGCGGTAGTAAACTTTTATGTAATTATATTCACAGTAAAATGTTTTTGGCTTTTCGTGTATGGGTGAAAAAACTTGGACAATATTTTTGAAACTGATTCGTTAACCGAAATCGTTCCTTTAAGATTACTCGCAGGCTGGCGGGAGGAAATAAATGGATCCCTCTTAAGTTCGCAATTTAATGTCAGAACTTACCTTAAACCAACTGTATAGGTTGTAATCGTAAAGATACGAAGTAATTTAACTTCACAGTTTTGTTTTGTTGTTTATGATTTGTTTGGTGTTGTTAACACTTCAGGAGAAATGTTAATGAACGTTTTCAGATATGATTTTGCTTTTCTTAAAAAAAATTTACAAAGTGGTGATATTTGTACAGGAGGGTTTTTGAAAACCACTAAACTTTTACCGTTTTGAAATACGCAACAACCTCCCCGGCAGCGGCGCCAAATTTTGACTCCTCCCAAACCAACCAGTCAGCCTTGTGAAGCTGTTAGGCCCACCTGGGAGAAAGTGCAAGTTAATATTGACCGTGGAAGTACAGGGAAATCCCCGGGTCGTTAAATCCCAACGAGATTGAAATTGTATTTGTTGACGGATAGGAAAGTGAGTGGTACTGAGGACAGTAACAAATATGTTTTGAGAGTTGATTACACTACTGATTGCTTGATATTTGGAAAATATGAATTTATAACAGAAATACAGAAATAAACACAAAATCAGATAATCAGATAACAGACAGAGAAAAGTGGTATTTAACAAGTTACAAACTACAGGGACTAAAAGTGAAACTTTTTGAAACTTAATATTAAAGAAAATAGAAAATGAATTTGAAATTATGAAAATGAATATTATAATATTTAATTACTATTTAATTAATAAAACTAATTAAAATCTAATTTAAGACTTAATTTAAATTAACTAAAAATTACAACTATTACAAATAAACCTAAAAAACTTAAATAAATAATTTCTAAACTTAACCAAGAACTTGAAGAAAGTATAAAAAATTAAAATAAATATTTTTGTCTTTTTATAAGTATTTTATTAATTAATAACTATTTAACTTATTTAAACTATTTTAACTATTTTAAATTACTATTAATACTAAATTACCTTAGAAAATTATGATAAAATTTATAAAACTATTTAAACACTACAGGAATACTATAAAATTATAAAAACTTGCTAAAAATTATATTTAAACTAATTGACTAATTAATTACTATTTAATTAATTTTAAACTAATTTAATTAATTTAAATAAGAAAATTATTAAATGAACAGTGGAAATTATGAAATTATTTTTTAAAAGTCTTAACTATATTATAAAACTTAGGAAAAATATAAAATTCTACTTTAGTTAATTAAAATTAAAGAAATCTATTTAATTACTAATATTACCTATTTAATTATTTAAATTAGTTTTAAATCTAATAAATAGTAAACTGTTTAGGAAAATTCTAAGAAAATTATTTTAACTACTTTAAGGTACTAAGTAATTTATAAAATTATAAAATTGGACAAGTGCTTATTAATAAGCTAAAATGAAAATTAAATAGATAATTTCTATTAAATAGAAGCTATCACTATTTTTATGTTTGCTTTTTCTGGTTTTTCTTTTACAAAATTATTTAAATACTTAAATAATGAAACTTTAATAAAGACAACTACTTAGGAAATCAAAAATAAGCACTGAGATTGCTTATTAGCTTAAACAGTTGACTATGGTTGACCAAATGAAGAAATAAGCTAAACTGAGGTTATGTGGGGTCCACTTTGGTGAAATCTAGTTTACCTAAGTTAATTGAACTATATTAAACTAAACTTAATGAGTTAAGCTCCTAAAATAAGCTGAGAAGCTCAAATAAGCACTTGCTTATTTGAGTTCTGTCTCAGAAATGGGACAGAGATTAGGGACAATTTAAGGTGGGGTCCACTGGTTTGTAGGTTAAACTATGGGTCAATTCTTGAACCTGGGTAGGAGGGGGGTTGTAATAAGCTAGGTTGGGGGTGTGGGTCCTAATGGTGTGGGCTGCAGCCACCAATTAAGTTGGTGGTGTGGTGGTGGTGTGCTGATGTGCAGGGCAAGTTTTTGCCTTACAGTCCACTTTCTAAGAGTTGTGGGGTCCACAAGAGTAAAACAAGGTTCAAAATAAACCTAGGGGTTCAACTATGGGATGATAAGCTACAGATTAAACTAATAAGCTAAGCTTATGGCTTCCTAATAAGCTCAGTGTGAAGCTATGGATTGGTGATCATACACTGAGTAATCAGTGTAGCTTGTTTCACAAAGATCACAAATTTGATCCTAAAAGCTATTCTATAATAAGCTAAAGTCTAAACTAAACTTAGATATGATAAGCTGGTATATTAAGCTACAATTAAGCTGAAACCTAGGGTGTGGGGTCCACTGAGTTGCAAACTAGGGGTCTTAGTATTTTACTTAAAACCTGTGCACAGGGGAACCTATTGCCCTGCAAGGTACTTTTAGCTTTTGCACAAGCTCAAATAAAAATCTTAAAAATCAAACAAACCTAGATTTCTATAGTTTAGGTGGTAGATAATAAGCACAAGAATTTTCAAGCTTTCAATTAGATTCCTAAATTCTAGAAAAATCACCCAAGTTTTGAGAAAATCTGAGATGAAACAAATTTGACTTTTGAACAAAACTACTTAGTTTGACTTTATTGAGATTCTAATGATTGAAACTGATTGATTAAGTTAAATTAAGCTATAAGATACTTATATTAAGCTAGAGTTATTAGATTTAAGCTAATGGTGTGGGTTTGAGGTCCCAAATCTCACACAGTTAACTGTGTAGATGATTAGACTAAGATTTTGACTTTGGGTGCATAAACTCACAATTTTATGCCTTACTTAACCTATTTTACACTACTTCAGTTTAGGGAAACACAATTGAACATCAAATAACAACAAGAACTCAGCTCAAAAGCTTATTCCAAACACCCTCTAATCTAGACTGTTTTGAGATTCAATTAGCTAAAGGCTATAAGAGCTTATTCTAATAATCCAACATGACTTATTATGATATATCAGATATAAATAAGCACTTAGAAACAGATTATGACCACAGATTCACACTAATACTAATTATACTAAGTTGACTGTGAACTTTTTAGAAAATGAGTAACAAGTAATTTCTTAACAACCTAGCAATCTCAAACCATTAATAAGCTTAAATACACTGATTAATACTTAAGAAACACAAATAATGGCTATGATAATCAAGATCAATACATATGCAATACAAAGATAATTATGAGATTTTTAAGAAACTTACTAGTTGCTTTCCTGCTTGAAACCAAGAACCAAGATCATAGAAACTTTTCCTAATATCCACCACTGGATTCTAACCCAAGACCATCCACAATTTGCCTTGCTCCACTTGCTTATTACCAAGAACTCATCAGTTGACTTTTGTTGACTTTTGGTGTTTTTTATTTCTTTGTTTACTAAACTGCTTATAGTTATTACTAATAGCTTAGATAAGCTATCTAGGAGCTTAAGTGAGCTTATCAGTCCAGTATATCATACAATAACAACAATTGAACTTTTGAAATTTAAGAGATAGAAACTAAAATTGCACAAGCTTGATCAGCCAGAGAAACTTGAAATTTATTACTTATAAAGAGTTACAATACACTTAAAACACTTATAACACTGCTTATAAGCTTAGGTTTACACTAGAATTTGGAAATTATATTAAACGACATACAAATATTGAAAATAATCTAGGTAGGTTTCTCCTCTGCTTCTCTTGGCCTTTATATGCTTCAATTAGGTTTAGAAATATCTTCTGAGCATTTCCCACTTCATCTGAGCCATTGATTTAGCTCAATTGATCATATCCGTTCAAACTTGCTTTTGGCGCCAAAGTCCTCCACGTTAACGTGGAGGCAAAGGGTTGTAATTAAGGATTGTTGGAAGCTTGTGGAGGTGTCAGGGGGCAAGGGGAATGTTTGGAGGCCAAGTTGTTGCTTTATGGAAGAAACAGAGGTGTGGATGTAGTTTGGAAGTGAAAAAGGGTGGAGATGGCATTAAATGCCCATCTGGTTTGATTGTGGGAGGTGGAAAGTAGTTAGGGTGAGTTGTATTGATGGTGAGGTGGAGGTAGCAGGTGGCAAAACCACCTGGTATGGTGCTTTCAGCCATGGGAGAGGAGGGTGAACAGTGGAGGGGGTGTTTGGCGGTTTTGGATGGGTCAACGCGGGTCAACGCCCGTTTAAACTAAAAGGGTTGTGGACTGGGCTTAAGAATGGGCTTAGGTGGGCTGGGTTTGGTTTTGGTTTAGTTAAATAAATAGGATCCGGTTTGGTTTTTAAGTGTTTAAGGACCAAAAATGTAATTTTAGCAAAAGTGAGGGACTGAATTTGTAATATTTCCCAAAGTATTTTCAAGGACTTAAATTGCCAAATATAATAAACCAAGGACTTATTTATTTATTTTTCCATTTAAAATCTCTCAGGGACCTTTTCTGCAATTATTCAAACTCCAGGGACCTTTTCTGTAAATTTGGATTTTTAAGGGATTAAACTTGTAATTTCTCAAAATGTTATCAAAATTGTTCCATTTTGTCATTCATGCATAGTACAAGGGTATTATTTGTAAATATTTCAGTTTTGAATACCCAGGGACTATTTTGCCAATTTTGAAACTTGAGGGGTAAAAATTGCCAGTTTGTGTAAACTTTTATCCAGGGATGTTTTGTGAACATTTTTGGTTTCCCAAGGACTTAAGTTGACTTTTTATTCATTTAAAACCTTCAGGGACTAGTTTTGTCAATATTTGAAACTTGAGGGACTGAAACTGCCAATTATGCAAACTTTGTACGTTTTTCATTTGTTTTTGCATATTTTGTATTTGAAACATATAAAACACACTTCTAAGATATTTTAAGTATTATAATGTATTTTTGAGTGTTTTTGTATGTTTTGGCAGTTCAGATTGGTACAAAATGATGAGTATTTAGACACTCATCACATTCTCACGGGGAACCGGTGTAATCTATCGACCTGTCTCTTAGAGATGGTTGATATTCAAACAGGAGACCTCTCCCTAATCTCCGCATAGGAAACCAAATGTGCACTTATCGAGTCTAGAGCCCCCGAGATTCATCAAAAGATCTCATAGGAACACATGACATTTCTACACTGGTTGTTAATCATTGAGGATGCCAGATGTAAATTAAGGGTCCTACGCAGATCTTAGCAATCTGCCAGAACATTTATGAGAGGATTCACATTTGTGATTCTCAATGATTGAATGGAAACTCCTGCCAGGGTCAACATCAAACAACCCTGACAGCAGGTCACTTCGGTAATTCTTTATGGGTTACGCTTAGTGTTCGCGGTTGTTTCAAATGGTCTACAGTCGTGGAGTGATCCCCAGCGACTCACCCAGTCATTGAGCTACTTAGTAGGTCTTGTAAGCTCCCTCGGGAGTATCTGACATGGGACCGGCCTTGGTAAGGGTTAGAAGGAGTCTTCACACTATGCTGTTGACGATCTCTAACTCCTTATCTGTAAGTACCGGTTGATTTATTGCTAACTGTTTTCATGCAGTTACACATCACCTCCATGGCGAAAGATTCCACATGTTCATACATTTATCTGGAAGTTAAAGAAAGCTCCCTCAAAGATCTATACAACACAAAGTTCAAAGAAAGATTCTACGCCAAAAAGAAGAATCTATAAAGTATAAATACTAAAGATCAAAGTGAAAGAAAGGGAACTATGTGCATATGAATATCAAAGTCCAAAGATGTATGAGCATGTTGGAATGGCGAACAACCACCACAGACGCAGAAGTGACGAAAGGCAGATTGCTCCATATCTTAAAAGATCAAAGAACGATGAAAAGTCAGTCATCAAAGATCACAAAGCATGAAGGAACAAAGACTAATGACTATTCTACTACGACACACAATGGTCAACAACAAAGAACAAGGAAGACCAAATCACGTAGAACATCATTCGAATGACCACCCCTTAGGGGGAGATTGTTAGCATTGAAAATTATATTAAAAAGTGATGGTCATTCTCATTTATTGTAACGTTGTAATGTGTCGTAGTTTGTGTTATAAGAATAGTCAGTGGGCCTTGGTCTTGGTAAGCTAATATGTTATTAGTTATGTTTCATAAGCCTTTATAAATCATGTAAACCAAGTCCAAGCCCAAGCCCAAACACATTGAAAGCCTATGTATGGAACTATAAAAGGCACCTTACCTCTCATTTGTAAGGTGTGCTTGTGTAACACCCCCTAATTTGAAATGCGGCAGCGGAATAGAAATTAGGGTGTTACGGTGAGGATCGAAGTCATAATGATAGAAAACGACTCGAAGAGACGTTTTAAAAACATAATTTCATTTATAAATATTTGAAATACAATAGGTCCTTATCAGAGTATTATAAAAACTTGATGTTTTGAACTAAATCAAACATCGTTTATTTTACATCATATTTGATAATAATTAAACATAATTTGAAGATTTTTGCCGCCCGTTCCATGCTTGCTTCCCCTGTCAAATACCTGAGATACATGCTTAAAGTCAACAAAATTGTTGAGTGAAATCATAGAGTTTGAATTTAATAATCATTTTGATACACAAGCAAGATTGTATTGGAAAACACAATCATTTTGAAAACATTGATATTGCAGTTCATATATTACACTAAGTCTCATGACACGCAAACGTTAACAAATACCTTAACGGCGGGTGTATATCAAATCAATGATACATTTTTGCCCTCGTGTAATAGGTGATTTGCCAATTCCTATTTTTACTCAAATATAATTATCACGACTAATGCGGCTAACCACATGCATATGGCATTCCGTCAAGCATTAGTGGGACAGGCTGTCAAACCTTAAATAGATCTATTCATTATATTCGCGTTCACCGCAGTGATTAATGGTTCATGAATAAGGGTCTTTTGGCAATAGCTAACTTAAGCATATATCAGTCAGGAAAGCATACAGAAAATACTTGTGAATCTATTTATAGCATGTATCCCCCTCACGGAGTTTTGAAAATAATTAAATGTGAGGCTATGACTCACCTTGATTGATACTGAAAATGAAGAAAATAAAGTCGGATGAATTTTATGAAAACGGCTTCGAAACACAACCTGATAAATAAATTTATCTAAGAAATTGACCAAAAACTATTCGGTAACTTTAAAGAAAATAATGAATATTAGATATTCGTTATGACGATTAAGTGATGTGCAGTGAAAATATTGTGATATGCATGATATGACAAAATATGATTTTTAAAATTATCCATCGAAGTTTTAAACATAACTAAATATTAATCTTTTGAAAATATCGTTATATATTATTAACCTTAAGTTAATAATATATATATATATATATATATATATATATATATATATATATATATATATATATATATATATATAAACAATATTTAAACATGATATGAAATAATTAAAAAAAATATATAAAATAAATAAGAATGATAAATAAATTTAGTCTTTGTCTCCTTTTCCAACTTTTACCATTTTTACACTAACGATACTTGCGTTACACCGTTAGTCCTTTATATATATTTTTCAACTATAGTCCTCTACTTTGTCCAAAGGTCAATACAAACCTTTTAATATTTATTTTTATCACATTTTATCCTTAGATTTCTGTATTTACAGGTTTAGTCCTTGATTTTCAATATTTACACATTTAGTCCTTCTAGGTGTCGTCGCGTTACATTTTTAGTCCAATTTTACAAAAATGATTATGGAACTTTCTAAAAATTTTCCGAAGCTTATTAATTAAGTAACAAGCTTATTTAACTGCTTATTTATTTCAAAAGCTCATTTTTATAGCTTATGGGCCTGGTTCGAATAAACTTAAGGCCCGTTAAGATTTTTGGAGGCGAGGGCATGGAAAAAGTTTTGGGCTTGGCTTTGGACCATTTTTATGATTCTAAAAACATATCTTATAGGCCCAGTGGGCTTACGGATTTCAAAAGCTTAGTGGGCTTTAGTTAAGCCCACTCGACAACTTAAAGTTTTTATATGAAAAATTAAGTTAGAAAAATTCGGTTGAGTCCTTTTAAAATGGATCGGTTAGAGTGTCTAAACGTGATTATTTTTACGAGTTGTCTACATGAAAACTTTAGTTTGCTAGGTGGTCTATGACGTCGTGAAAAGATTTGCTACCATTGTTAAACTAGATTTTAAGTTACACGTTGTTTTAGTGACATGGTTGGGTCGGTATAATAACTTGAAAACTAATAAAATTTTACTAAGTGTTATACTATTTTTATGTCGATGGATGCAAGTAGAAATAGATGCATGAAATGAATATATCGTTACAACTAGAGTGAATGATGTGTGCTACGTGATTCCTAAGCCATCCAAGATAGAGGCAAACCACGCTTTGTGTACTACGAACAATTATATACGTGAGTTTAGTGTGCAAAGTGTAGACGTATAAAGCAAGGTATACGAAATGCATGATAACATAATATCATATGAAATGGATTTAGAACTAGTGCAAGAGACTTACAAACACTTCTAAAGTGATATAGAGTCGAGCTAGGTAGAAAAGAACACAAGAAATCACTTCAAACTATATAACCCGATCGTTATATATATTAATTTGAACCCGAAATCTTTCCTTTGCTTCCAATACTATACCAATGACTACTAAGTCTTTTGAAAACAGTTTGAAGGACGAATTTACTAAGTGAAAGAGTGTGTGAATGAATATGAGCTAATGCATGCATGTAGTTTATATATTACTTGAATATATAACACATAAGTGAGTAAATTTCAATATGAACTTCACACTCACTATTCCATGTCAGTGAACTAGCTCTAGGTGTTTATTATATTGATTTTAGAAGGTGTTGTGAGTGCATATAATGAGGAGAATGTTGGGGTGATTCATTGCCCTATGTCGACCAAGTTAATATACATACATACGATTCATAAATCGTTTATCACTCGTACATACTTGATCATCCTTAACATTTGAGCATGAAATCATCTTAGGAATAATATTAGGAACGTATAGAAACAAACTAGATTCAAAACGGTTAAGTTTTGAATATAGTGTGAATCGAGTTGGGTTTGCTAGGGTCGATTACTATGCCTCTTAAAAACGTATCAAAACTCAACGTAGGAACGCGAGACTTGACACACTAATTGTTGGCTAGTAGGTTAACGAGATGGGAAAATAAAATACATAGATCGTGTGCAAGATTTGGGAATAAACGATGCGATTTGGAGGTGGTTTGGTTATGTCGACCGGATGAAAACTAATTATAATTTGGAAGTTGGGCCTTGATTTGGTGGGCTGATGAATAGTGAAAATGGAGTGGGCCGAAAATAATTAAGGGTCCAGTTTGCTAATTAAGGTAATTAGTAATTTTAATTATAATTAATAAATATAATTAGTATTAGGATTTAGGTTTAGGATTAAATAGAAATTTTAAGTTTCGTGTAACGTGTCGGGGATTAATTCCATCATTTCGTGAATTATATTATTTTGTGAAAATCACCAAAATAATATAATAAGAAAAATTTTAAATTTTTCTGAGAAAATGGGAATTAGAAACGATAACGAAAGATTATATATTTATTAATGATTTAATTACAAGAAATTTTTACAAGGTTCTACAGTACCCACTTGTCATTCTGAATTTCGTCCCGAAATTCGATATTAAGAAATCTAACAAGTGCGTTCTATGAAAATAAGTGCGGATATTTCTCACGGAATCTATCTTCTCTTTCCCATGTATAAGTCGGTCCTCGCTTTGAGTCCCATCTTACTTTTACAATGGGGATACGATTCTGTTTGAGCTGTTTAACTTCTCTATCCATTATTTCCACAGGCTCTTCTGTGAACACTAGTTTGTCGTCCAATCTAATCTCTTTTAGTAGAATGACGAGAGTTTCGTCTGACAAACATTTCTTGAGTTGGGACACGTGAAACGTAGGATGTACCCTACTAAGTTCATCCGGAAGTTCTAACTTATAAGCAACTGAACCAATTCTCTCCAGAATTTTGAAAGGTCCAATATACCTCGGATTTATCTTTCCACGTTTTCCAAAACGAATCATTCCTTTCCATGGCGAAACCTTTAACATGACTTTGTCTCCTACTTGAAATTCCATAGGCTTTCTCCTGACATCAGCATAACTTTTCTGTCTGTCACGAGTAGCTTGCAAGCGTTGCTTGATTTGGAATATCTTCTCAGTAGTATCATGTATTAGCTCTGGTCCGGTTAGTTGCATATCACCAACTTCTGTCCAACAGATTGGTGATCTGCACTTTCTTCCGTACAGTGCCTCAAAAGGTGCAGCCTTTATGCTGGCATGGTAGCTATTATTGTATGAAAATTCAACTAATGGCAAGTGTCTATCCCAACCTTTTCCGAAATCAATTACACATGCTCGGAGCATGTCTTCCAAGGTTTGGATTGTTCTCTCACTTTGTCCATCAGTTTGCGGATGATAAGCGGTGCTCATATCTAACCTAGTACCAAGAGATTTCTGTAGCGATTCCCAAAATCTCGATGTGAATCGGCTATCTCTATCAGAAATAATAGATATTGGTACCCCATGTCTAATCACAATTTCCTTAAAATCCAACTAAGTGTTTCCATCTCGTCAGTTTCCTTGATTGGTAGGAAATGTGCAGACTTGGTTAATCGATCGATGATAACCCAGATTGTGTCTAATCCAGTCGAAGTCTTTGGTAATTTGGTAATAAAATCCATTGTGATTCGTTCCCATTTCCAGACTGGAATTTCTGGTTGCACGAGTAATCCTGATGGTTTCTGAGTCTCTGCTTTTACTCTAGAGCAGGTCAAACATTTACCAACATACTCGGCGATATCAGCTTTCATATTTGGCCACCAATAATTCTTCTTAATATCTTGGTACATTTTATTGGAACCGGGATGAATAGAATATTTGGATTTATGAGATTCATGCATGATAAGGTCTCGAATACCTCCAAATAGAGGAATCCAATATCTTTCCTTAAAACATAACATTCCATCATTTCTTCTCACAAATTCTTTTTCATTATTTGGCATTCTGTCAACCTGATCTTCCAGGTTTGACCTTCTGTCAATTTTCTCATATTGCCGGTTTTCTTCTTGTAGAGCTCCCATTTGAGCTTTGATGATTTGAGCAGGAAGTGGCGAATGAATTGTCATTCCTAGAGATCGAACTCTAAGAGGTTTAATTCTATCTTTTCTACTCAACGCATCGGCTACTACATTCGCTTTACCAGGATAGTAACGAATTTCACAGTCGTAGTCATTGAGTAATTCTAACCATCTTCTTTGCCTCATGTTTAGCTCCTTCTGATCTAAGATATGCTGTAGACTCTTGTGATCGGTGAAAACCGTACACTTTGTACCATATAGGTAATGTCTCCATATCTTAAGAGCAAAAACTACTGCTCCTAATTCTAGATCATGAGTGGTGTAGTTTTCTTCATTCTTTTTCAGCTGTCGTGAAGCATAGGCTATAACTTTGTCTCTTTGCATTAGTACCGCACCCAAACCATGATGAGATGCGTCACAATACACTACAAAGTCCTCATTGCCTTCTGGTAATGCTAATATTGGTGCTTCACAAAGCTTTTGTTTCAGCAGTTGAAATGCTGACTCCTGCTTCTCTTCCCATTTATACTTCTTGTTCTTCTGGGTTAGTTCCGTCAATGGTTTTGCAATCTTTGAAAAACCTTCTATAAATCTCCGGTAATAACCAGCGAGACCTAAGAATTGACGAATCTCGGTTGGGGAGGTAGGTGACGTCCAACCTTTAACTGCTTCTATCTTCGCGGGATCTACGTGGATACCTTTGCTGTTGATGATATGGCCTAAAAATTGAACGGTAGTAATCCAAAAATCACATTTGGAAAACTTGGCGTACAACTTTTCCTTCCTAAGTAACTCCAAAACAGTCCTTAAGTGTTCGGCATGCTCCTCTTCATTGCGCGAATAGATTAAAATATCATCAATGAACACAATAACGAATTTATCCAAGTATGGTTTGCATACTCGGTTCATTAAATCCATGAATACAGCTGGTGCATTGGTAAGACCAAATGACATCACCTGAAATTCATAATGTCCGTATCGTGTTCGAAAAGCTGTCTTGGGAATGTCCTCTTCCCTAACTCTTAGTTGATGATATCCTGATCTAAGATCGATTTTTGAGTACACACTTGATCCTTGTAATTGGTCAAATAGATCGTCGATCCTTGGTAATGGATATCGATTCTTCACCGTGAGTTTGTTCAACTCCCTGTAATCGATACACATTCGGAACGTTCCATCTTTCTTTTTGACAAATAGGATTGGTGCTCCCCAAGGGGATGAACTCGGTTGAATGAAACCTTTATCTGATAGTTCTTTTAACTGTTCAGATAATTCTTTCATTTCGGAGGGTGCTAATCGATATGGTGCTTTTGCAACAGGTGCTGCTCCAGGCACTAAATCGATTCGAAATTCTACTTGACGAGTTGGTGGGATTCCAGGTAAGTCTTCGGGAAATACATCAGAAAATTCTCTTACAACTGGCACTTCATCAAGTTGTTTCTTCTTTTCTTTTGTTTCTCCTCCCGTTACTTGGATTTGAAATACATGGCATCCTTTGCTTATGTATTTCATCGTCTTGGCGTATGAAATGAAATTGAAAGAAGTTTTAGGTTTATCACCTTGGATGATTAAGGTTTCACCGTCGAATGGAATCTGGATGATTTTCTCATCACAAATTATTCTGGCACGGTGTTTAGATAACCAATCCATACCAATGATGACATCAAAACTTCCCAATTGGATGGGCATAAGATTGATAGGGAAAGATTTATTCAGAAGGGTTAAGGTGCAGTTTTCGATTAAGGTATTGGTACTTAAAATATTTCCATCTGCTAATTCTATTTCATAGATAGTATCTAATTCTACAGGAGTAATATTTAGATTTGTGGGAAACAATGTAGACACAAAACTTTTATCCGCTCCTGAATCAAATAACATCTTAGCATCTTGTTGATTTAATAGGAACGTACCAGTAACAACATCTGAATTCTGCGTTGTGTTCCCATCACCAAGTACATAAGCTCTTCCTCTGGCAACATTATTGGTAAATTTCGGACATTGAGGTCTGTAGTGTCCAACTTCTCCACAACCATGGCACTTTACTGCTATCGGTTGGGTATTGGCCCCAGTCGCTCGACAGTCCCTTGTCATATGACCAATTCTTTTACAGTTGCCGCAAACAGCTCTACATGCTCCAAAATGATGCATGTTGCACTTGTTGCATGGGGGTAGCGTTCTAGAATAACCTTTACTTTCTGCAGGCACTGCTGCATAAGCTCGGGTAGCTTCTTGTCGACGATTTTGTTGTTGATGATGATTACTACGATTCTGCTGCTGATCTCTGTTGCGATTCCTGCCTTGATTGTTGTTGTTGCTGTAGCTACGGTTACCACTGTAACTATTGTTATAGCTGCGGTTGTTGCCATTGTTACTCCCTCGGTTGTCAGCACTTCTCTTGTGCTCATTAATCACAGAGGTAGAACCTCTTTTGATTACCCGGGTTAACAATCTCTGGGCAAGCTCCATAGCTTCCTCTACTGACTTTGGATTCGATGAAGTAACATCTCCTTCAATGGATGGTGGCAGTCCCTCTACGTATTTCTCCAATGCTTGTTCAACATCGGGTACTATAGTTGGACACAGCACTGACAACTCCAGAAACTTTCTGTCGTATGTCTTTAAGTCATTGTACCTTACAACTAGCTGATGAAATTCATCTTCTAGTTTTCGAATCTCTGTTCTTGGACAATACTTCTTTAACATCTTATTTTTCAGCTCATTCCACGAAAGTCTGAAAGCTTCATCTGGACCCATAGCATTCGCAGTAGTGTTCCACCACGATAATGCCTCTCCTTGAAGAGTTCCAGTAGCAAAGG
The DNA here is from genome assembly GCA_030686995.1 of Artemisia argyi. Taxonomy (NCBI): domain Eukaryota; kingdom Viridiplantae; phylum Streptophyta; class Magnoliopsida; order Asterales; family Asteraceae; genus Artemisia; species Artemisia argyi. The sequence goes on from CM060688.1 coordinate 131,284,142, forward strand.
TAACTTTGCTACTCTCAAGACAACCACTCCTCTTGAAGACTGTCTCAGTATGCTCAAACCAATGTGCCATTTCGGTCACTCCTTCAATTCCTTTGAAGTTTGTTGGCTTGCAAGTCATGAAATCCTTATAAGTACAATTACGTGGAGTAACTGTATTAGTTTCATGATTTGCACCATTGGTATTATTCAAACGATCCGCTTCACGAGCTGCGGATATTCCCTCAGCAATCATTCTTTGAACCTCAGTGGGGGTCAAGATCACTTATGGGTTAGAGTTTTCGCTACTTGCATACTCCATTTTTCTATTAATAATACAAAAATATAGCATTTAGAATTTTAAACAACCACTTGTTTTAAAGATTCTTGTGAAGTAGGGAAAACTAAATTTTGAGTCTTAATAATAATTGGACATCATATGTAGTTTTTATTTTGATACAACAATCATAATCATTCCGATATGTTAGATACAATTTTAATACACATGAACAACCATAAGCATAAGTTAACATTTGTAAATAGTAATATCAAAACCAACAGCATAACATTAATAACTTTAAATCAGTTGAGTTGTTATAACAAAACGATACAAGCTTATTAATGCCACATGCGGCAGGCTTGAATGCCTTATTACTAGTACAAATACCAACTGTCTCTAATGATCAGGTATGTTCACATGTTCTCCTATCTCAAAGATCTGAAATCGGAGCTCTTGCATCTCGGTATGATGTTACATCTTCATATCCCCTACAATGTTTTCCAATGTATCTGCTCTTCGGCGTGCAAGCTGGGCTTCCCAAGTACGGTCCTGTCCCTCTCTCCGCAATGATATCGCGAAAGAACGTGTCTCCGAGATATCCGAACGTATCTGAGCTAACCCTTGATGCAACTCTATCCTATCGGCTATAAGGTTATGTAAGGTGTTGTGGGTAGTATCTGAATGATCGAAAGATGAATAATCAATCATCTGTAGAAGTGAATCTATCTGATCCTCGTGATGCTCCAATCGCGTCACTACTACAGAAGGTGTAAAGGTAGAAGGAATTTCCATCCTAGCACTCTCGCCAGTTTCATTGATATGAGCTGGGGGAGTAAAACCAGGCGGATAGGGTAATGATGGTGAAAGGGAAGAAATAGAATCAAAAATACGAAGGCGGCTGGAGGTAGGTATATCTACTTCAGGGATAGGTTCTCTTTGGTGAAAATTATACGGATAAGTTTGGCTGAAAAGGTTGAGTAGGTGATCGGGTGCATATGAATTATGATGTGGAAATGGTGTCGATAAAACAAAAGTATTGGGATTCTCAAGCGTTGTAGCAATTTCGTCTTGCTCGTAGGGTTCTGTTTCTTGAGAAACAGCGTCAGGTACAGCAGTAGAACGATAAACAGGCGAAGTAACGGACGCGACGGAAATATCATAGTCGGATTCGAACATACTCATATTGACACAATACTGTAACAATTCATAAATATCGCAGAATAAGAATTTATTATCATACAATTTTAACATATCGCAATTAAAATATCATAGCTTAATGATTAACTTACGGAGTGCTGTAGCAAGCAGGTACGGCGGGCAAAAATATATATGGTAAAAATTTAATTTATTTGAAAGTATGGTTATAGTTCAATGTTTGAAAACATTTGGTTCTCTATAACGATGGCTCTGATACCAATCTGTAACACCCCCTAATTTGAAATGCGGCAGCGGAATAGAAATTAGGGTGTTACGGTGAGGATCGAAGTCATAATGATAGAAAACGACTCGAAGAGACGTTTTAAAAACATAATTTCATTTATAAATATTTGAAATACAATAGGTCCTTATCAGAGTATTATAAAAACTTGATGTTTTGAACTAAATCAAACATCGTTTATTTTACATCATATTTGATAATAATTAAACATAATTTGAAGATTTTTGCCGCCCGTTCCATACTTGCTTCCCCTGTCAAATACCTGAGATACATGCTTAAAGTCAACAAAATTGTTGAGTGAAATCATAGAGTTTGAATTTAATAATCATTTTGATACACAAGCAAGATTGTATTGGAAAACACAATCATTTTGAAAACATTGATATTGCAGTTCATATATTACACTAAGTCTCATGACACGCAAATGTTAACAAATACCTTAGCGGCGGGTGTATATCAAATCAATGATACATTTTTGCCCTCGTGTAATAGGTGATTTGCCAATTCCTATTTTTACTCAAATATAATTATCACGACTAATGCGGCTAACCACATGCATATGGCATTCCGTCAAGCATTAGTGGGACAGGCTGTCAAACCTTAAATAGATCTATTCATTATATTCGCGTTCACCGCAGTGATTAATGGTTCATGAATAAGGGTCTTTTGGCAATAGCTAACTTAGGCATATATCAGTCAGGAAAGCATACATAAAATACTTGTGAATCTATTTATAGCATGTATCCCCCTCATGGAGTTTTGAAAATAATTAAATGTGAGGCTATGACTCACCTTGATTGATACTGAAAATGAAGAAAATAAAGTCGGATGAATTTTATGAAAACGGCTTCGAAACACAACCTGATAAATAAATTTATCTAAGAAATTGACCAAAAACTATTCGGTAACTTTAAAGAAAATAACGAATATTAGATATTCGTTATGACGATTAAGTGATGTGCAGTGAAAATATTGTGATATGCATGATATGACAAAATATGATTTTTAAAATTATCCATCGAAGTTTTAAACATAACTAAATGTTAATCTTTTGAAAATATCGTTATATATTATTAACCTTAAGTTAATAATATATATATATATATATATATATATATATATATATATATATATATATATATATATATATAAACAATATTTAAACATGATATGAAATAATTAAAAAAAATATATAAAATAAATAAGAATGATAAATAAATTTAGTCTTTGTCTCATTTTCCAACTTTTACCATTTTTACACTAACGATACTTGCGTTACACCGTTAGTCCTTTATATATATTTTTCAACTATAGTCCTCTACTTTGTCCAAAGGTCAATACAAACCTTCTAATATTTCTTTTTATCAAATTTTATCCTTAGATTTCTGTATTTACAGGTTTAGTCCTTGATTTTTAATATTTACACATTTAGTCCTTCTAGGTGTCGTCGCGTTACATTTTTAGTCTAATTTTACAAAAATGATTATGGAACTTTCTAAAAATTTTCCGAAGCTTATTAATTAAGTAACAAGCTTATTTAACTGCTTATTTATTTCAAAAGCTCATTTTTATAGCTTATGGGCCTGGTTCGAATAAACTTAAGGCCCGTTAAGATTTTTGGAGGCGAGGGCATGGAAAAAGTTTTGGGCTTGGCTTTGGACCATTTTTATGATTCTAAAAACATATCTTATAGGCCCAGTGGGCTTACGGATTTCAAAAGCTTAGTGGGCTTTAGTTAAGCCCACTCGACAACTTAAAGTTTTTATATGAAAAATTAAGTTAGAAAAATTCGGTTGAGTCCTTTTAAAATGGATCGGTTAGAGTGTCTAAACGTGATTATTTTTACGAGTTGTCTACATGAAAACTTTAGTTTGCTAGGTGGTCTATGACGTCGTGAAAAGATTTGGTACCATTGTTAAACTAGATTTTAAGTTACACGTTGTTTTAGTGACATGGTTGGGTCGGTATAATAACTTGAAAACTAATAAAATTTTACTAAGTGTTATACTATTTTTATGTCGATGGATGCAAGTAGAAATAGATGCATGAAATGATTATATCGTTACAACTAGAGTGAATGATGTGTGCTACGTGATTCCTAAGCCATCCAAGATAGAGGCAAACCACGCTTTGTGTACTACGAACAATTATATACGTGAGTTTAGTGTGCAAAGTGTAGACGTATAAAGCAAGGTATACGAAATGCATGATAACATAATATCATATGAAATGGATTTAGAACTAGTGCAAGAGACTTACAAACACTCAGAGTCGAGCTAGGTAGAAAAGAACACAAGAAATCACTTCAAACTATATAACCCGATCGTTATATATAATAATTTGAACCCGAAATCTTTCCTTTGCTTCCAATACTATACCAACGACTACTAAGTCTTTTGAAAACAGTTTGAAGGACGAATTTACTAAGTGAAAGAGTGTGTGAATGAATATGAGCTAATGCATGCATGTAGTTTATATATTACTTGAATATATAACACATAAGTGAGTAAATTTCAATGTGAACTTCACACTCACTATTCCATGTCAGTGAACTAGCTCTAGGTGTTTATTATATTGATTTTAGAAGGTGTTGTGAGTGCATATAATGAGGAGAATGTTGGGGTGATTCATTGCCCTATGTCGACCAAGTTAATATACATACATACGATTCATAAATCGTTTATCACTCGTACATACTTGATCATCCTTAACATTTGAGCATGAAATCATCTTAGGAATAATATTAGGAACGTATAGAAACAAACTAGATTCAAAACGGTTAAGTTTTGAATATAGTGTGAATCGAGTTGGGTTTGCTAGGGTCGATTACTATGCCTCTTAAAAACGTATCAAAACTCAACGTAGGAACGCGAGACTTGACACACTAATTGTTGGCTAGTAGGTTAACGAGATGGGAAAATAAAATACATAGATCGTGTGCAAGATTTGGGAATAAACGATGCGATTTGGAGGTGGTTTGGTTATGTCGACCGGATGAAAACTAATTATAATTTGGAAGTTGGGCCTTGATTTGGTGGGCTGATGAATAGTGAAAATGGAGTGGGACGAAAATAATTAAGGGTCCGGTTTGCTAATTAAGGTAATTAGTAATTTTAATTATAATTAATAAATATAATTAGTATTAGGATTTAGGTTTAGGATTAAATAGAAATTTTAAGTTTCGTGTAACGTGTCGAGGATTAATTCCATCATTTCGTGAATTATATTATTTTGTGAAAATCACCAAAATAATATAATAAGAAAAATTTTAAATTTTTCCGAGAAAATGGGAATTAGAAACGATAACGAAAGATTATATATTTATTAATAATTTAATTAAAAGAAATTTTTACAGGGTTCTACAGTACCCACTTGTCATTCCGAATTTCGTCCCTCGATTTTAAGAAATCTAACAAGTGCGTTCTATGAAAATAAGTGCGGATATTTCTCACGGAATCTATCTTCTCTTTCCCATGTATAAGTCGGTCCTCGCTTTGAGTCCCATCTTACTTTTACAATGGGGATACGATTCTGTTTGAGCTGTTTAACTTCTCTATCCATTATTTCCACAGGCTCTTCTGTGAACACTAGTTTGTCGTCCAATCTAATCTCTTTTAGTGGAATGACGAGAGCTTCGTCTGACAAACATTTCTTGAGTTGGGACACGTGAAACGTAGGATGTACCCTACTAAGTTCATCCGGAAGTTCTAACTTATAAGCAACTGAACCAATTCTCTCCAGAATTTTGAAAGGTCCAATATACCTCGGATTTATCTTTCCACGTTTTCCAAAACGAATCATTCCTTTCCATGGCGAAACCTTTAACATGACTTTGTCTCCTACTTGAAATTCCATAGGCTTTCTCCTGACATCAGCATAACTTTTCTGTCTGTCACGAGCAGCTTGCAAGCGTTGCTTGATTTGGAATATCTTCTCAGTAGTATCATGTATTAGCTCTGGTCCGGTTAGTTGCATATCACCAACTTCTGTCCAACAGATTGGTGATCTGCACTTTCTTCCGTACAGTGCCTCAAAAGGTGCAGCCTTTATGCTGGCATGGTAGCTATTATTGTATGAAAATTCAACTAATGGCAAGTGTCTATCCCAACCTTTTCCGAAATCAATTACACATGCTCGGAGCATGTCTTCCAAGGTTTGGAATGTTCTCTCACTTTGTCCATCAGTTTGCGGATGATAAGCGGTGCTCATATCTAACCTAGTACCAAGAGATTTCTGTAGCGATTCCCAAAATCTCGATGTGAATCGGCTATCTCTATCAGAAATAATAGATATTGGTACCCCATGTCTAATCACAATTTCCTTAAAATCCAACTGAGCGAGTGTTTCCATCTCGTCAGTTTCCTTGATTGGTAGGAAATGTGCAGACTTGGTTAATCGATCGATGATAACCCAGATTGTGTCTAATCCAGTCGAAGTCTTTGGTAATTTGGTAATAAAATCCATTGTGATTCGTTCCCATTTCCAGACTGGAATTTCTGGTTGCACGAGTAATCCTGATGGTTTCTGAGTCTCTGCTTTTACTCTAGAGCAGGTCAAACATTTACCAACATACTCGGCGATATCAGCTTTCATATTTGGCCACCAATAATTCTTCTTAATATCTTGGTACATTTTATTGGAACCGGGATGAATAGAATATTTGGATTTATGAGATTCATGCATGATAAGGTCTCGAATACCTCCAAATAGAGGAATCCAATATCTTTCCTTAAAACATAACATTCCATCATTTCTTCTCACAAATTCTTTTTCATTATTTGGCATTCTGTCAACCTGATCTTCCAGGTTTGACCTTCTGTCAATTTTCTCATATTGCCGGTTTTCTTCTTGTAGAGCTCCCATTTGAGCTTTGATGATTTGAGCAGGAAGTGGCGAATGAATTGTCATTCCTAGAGATCGAACTCTAAGAGGTTTAATTCTATCTTTTCTACTCAACGCATCGGCTACTACATTCGCTTTACCAGGATGGTAACGAATTTCACAGTCGTAGTCATTGAGTAATTCTAACCATCTTCTTTGCCTCATGTTTAGCTCCTTCTGATCTAAGATATGCTGTAGACTCTTGTGATCGGTGAAAACCGTACACTTTGTACCATATAGGTAATGTCTCCATATCTTAAGAGCAAAAACTACTGCTCCTAATTCTAGATCATGAGTGGTGTAGTTTTCTTCATTCTTTTTCAGCTGTCGTGAAGCATAGGCTATAACTTTGTCTCTTTGCATTAGTACCGCACCCAAACCATGATGAGATGCGTCACAATACACTACAAAGTCCTCATTGCCTTCTGGTAATGCTAATATTGGTGTTTCACAAAGCTTTTGTTTCAGCAGTTGAAATGCTGACTCCTGCTTCTCTTCCCAGTTATACTTCTTGTTCTTCTGGGTTAGTTCCGTCAATGGTTTTGCAATCTTTGAAAAACCTTCTATAAATCTCCGGTAATAACCAGCGAGACCTAAGAATTGACGAATCTCGGTTGGGGAGGTAGGTGACGTCCAACCTTTAACTGCTTCTATCTTCGCGGGATCTACGTGGATACCTTTGCTGTTGATGATATGGCCTAAAAATTGAACGGTAGTAATCCAAAAATCACATTTGGAAAACTTGGCGTACAACTTTTCCTTCCTAAGTAACTCCAAAACAGTCCTTAAGTGTTCGGCATGCTCCTCTTCATTGCGCGAATAGATTAAAATATCATCAATGAACACAATAACGAATTTATCCAAGTATGGTTTGCATACTCGGTTCATTAAATCCATGAATACAGCTGGTGCATTGGTAAGACCAAATGACATCACCTGAAATTCATAATGTCCGTATCGTGTTCGAAAAGCTGTCTTGGGAATGTCCTCTTCCCTAACTCTTAGTTGATGATATCCTGATCTAAGATCGATTTTTGAGTACACACTTGATCCTTGTAATTGGTCAAATAGATCGTCGATCCTTGGTAATGGATATCGATTCTTCACCGTGAGTTTGTTCAACTCCCTGTAATCGATACACATTCGGAACGTTCCATCTTTCTTTTTGACATATAGGATTGGTGCTCCCCAGGGGGATGAACTCGGTTGAATGAAACCTTTATCTGATAGTTCTTTTAACTGTTCAGATAATTCTTTCATTTCAGAGGGTGCTAATCGATATGGTGCTTTTGCAACAGGTGCTGCTCCAGGCACTAAATCGATTCGAAATTCTACTTGACGAGTTGGTGGGATTCCAGGTAAGTCTTCGGGAAATACATCAGAAAATTCTCTTACAACTGGCACTTCATCAAGTTGTTTCTTCTTTTCTTTTGTTTCTCCTCCCGTTACTTGGATTTGAAATACATGGCATCCTTTGCTTATGTATTTCATCGTCTTGGCGTATGAAATGAAATTGAAAGAAGTTTTAGGTTTATCACCTTGGATGATTAAGGTTTCACCGTCGAATGGAATCTGGATGATTTTCTCATCACAAATTATTCTGGCACGGTGTTTAGATAACCAATCCATACCAATGATGACATCAAAACTTCCCAATTGGATGGGCATAAGATTGATAGGGAAAGATTTATTCAGAAGGGTTAAGGTGCAGTTTTCGATTAAGGTATTGGTACTTAAAATATTTCCATCTGCTAATTCTATTTCACAGATAGTATCTAATTCTACAGGAGTAATATTTAGATTTGTGGGAAACAATGTAGACACAAAACTTTTATCCGCTCCTGAATCAAATAACATCTTAGCATCTTGTTGATTTAATAGGAACGTACCAGTAACAACATCTGAATTCTGCGTTGTGTTCCCATCACCAAGTACATAAGCTCTTCCTCTGGCAACATTATTGGTAAATTTCGGACATTGAGGTCTGTAGTGTCCAACTTCTCCACAACCATGGCACTTTACTGCTATCGGTTGGGTATTGGCCCCAGTCGCTCGACAGTCCCTTGTCATATGACCAATTCTTTTACAGTTGCCGCAAACAGCTCTACATGCTCCAAAATGATGCATGTTGCACTTGTTGCATGGGGGTAGCGTTCCAGAATAACCTTTACTTTCTGTAGGAACTGCTGCATAAGCTCAGGTAGCTTCTTGTCGACGATTTTGTTGTTGATGATGATTACTACGATTCTGCTGCTGATCTCTGTTGCGATTCCTGCCTTGATTGTTGTTGTTGCTGTAGCTACGGTTACCACTGTAACTATTGTTATAGCTGCGGTTGTTGCCATTGTTACTCCCTCAGTTGTCAGCACTTCTCTTGTGCTCATTAATCACAGAGGTAGAACCTCTTTTGATTATCCGGGTTAACAATCTCTGGGCAAGCTCCATAGCTTCCTCTACTGACTTTGGATTCGATGAAGTAACATCTCCTTCAATGGATGGTGGCAGTCCCTCTACGTATTTCTCCAATGCTTGTTCAACATCGGGTACTATAGTTGGACACAGCACTGACAACTCCAGAAACTTTCTGTCGTATGTCTTCAAGTCATTGTACCTTACAACTAGCTGATGAAATTCATCTTCTAGTTTTCGAATCTCTGTTCTTGGACAATACTTCTTTAACATCTTATTTTTCAGCTCATTCCACGAAAGTCTGAAAGCTTCATCTGGACCCATAGCATTCGCAGTAGTGTTCCACCACGATAATGCCTCTCCTTGAAGAGTTCCAGTAGCAAAGGTAACTTTGCTATTCTCAGGACAACCACTCCTCTCGAAGACTGTCTCAGTATGCTCAAACCAATGTGCCATTTCGGTCACTCCTTCAATTCCTTTGAAGTTTGTTGGCTTGCAAGTCATGAAATCCTTATAAGTACAATTACGTGGAGTAACTGTATTAGTTTCATGATTTGCACCATTGGTATTATTCAAACGATCCGCTTCACGAGCTGCGGATATTCCCTCAGCAATCATTCTTTGAACCTCAGTGGGGGTCAAGATCACTTCTGGGTTAGAGTTTTCGCTACTTGCATACTCCATTTTCTATTAATAATACAAAAATATAGCATTTAGAATTTTAAACAACCACTTGTTTTAAAGATTCTTGTGAAGTAGGGAAAACTAAATTTTGAGTCTTAATAATAATTGGACATCATATGTAGTTTTTATTTTGATACAACAATCATAATCATTCCGATATGTTAGATACAATTTTAATACACATGAACAACCATAAGCATAAGTTAACATTTGTAAATAGTAATATCAAAACCAACAGCATAACATTAATAACTTTAAATCAGTTGAGTTGTTATAACAAAACGATACAAGCTTATTAATGCCACATGCGGCAGGCTTGAATGCCTTATTACTAGTACAAATACCAACTGTCTCTAATGATCAGGTATGTTCACATGTTCTCCCATCTCAAAGATCTGAAATCGGAGCTCTTGCATCTCGGTATGATGTTGCATCTTCATATCCCCTACAATGTTTTCCAATGTATCTGCTCTTCGGCGTGCAAGCTGGGCTTCCCAAGTACGGTCCTGTCCCTCTCTCCGCAATGATATCGCGAAAGAACGTGTCTCCGAGATATCCGAACGTATCTGAGCTAACCCTTGATACAACTCTATCCTATCGGCTATAAGGTTATGTAAGGTGTTGTGGGTAGTATCTGAATGATCGAAAGATGAATAATCAATCATCTGTAGAAGTGAATCTATCTGATCCTCGTGATGCTCCAATCGCGTCACTACTACAGAAGGTGTAAAGGTAGAAGGAATTTCCATCCTAGCACTCTCGCTAGTTTCATTGATATGAGCTGGGGGAGTAAAACCAGGCGGATAGGGTAATGATGGTGAAAGAGAAGAAATAGAATCAGAAATACGAAGGCGGCTGGAGGTAGGTATATCTACTTCAGGGATAGGTTCTCTTTGGTGAAAATTATACGGATAAGTTTGGCTGAAAAGGTTGAGTAGGTGATCGGGTGCATATGAATTATGATGTGGAAATGGTGTCGATAAAACAAAAGTATTGGGATTCTCAGGCGTTGTAGCAATTTCGTCTTGCTCGTAGGGTTCTGTTTCTTGAGAAACAGCGTCAGGTACAGCAGTAGAACGATAAACAGGCGAAGTAACGGACGCGACGGAAATATCAGAGTCGGATTCGAACATACTCATATTGACACAATACTATAACAATTCATAAATAGCGCAGAATAAGAATTTATTATCATACAATTTTAACATATCGCAATTAAAATATCATAGCTTAATGATTAACTTACGGAGTGCTGTAGCAAGCAGGTACGGCGGGCAAAAATATATATGGTAAAAATTTAATTTATTTGAAAGTATGGTTATAGTTCAATGTTTGAAAACATTTGGTTCTCTATAACGATGGCTCTGATACCAATCTGTAACACCCCCTAATTTGAAATGCGGCAGCGGAATAGAAATTAGGGTGTTACGGTGAGGATCGAAGTCATAATGATAGAAAACGACTCGAAGAGACGTTTTAAAAACATAATTTCATTTATAAATATTTGAAATACAATAGGTCCTTATCAGAGTATTATAAAAACTTGATGTTTTGAACTAAATCAAACAGCGTTTATTTTACATCATATTTGATAATAATTAAACATAATTTGAAGATTTTTGCCGCCCGTTCCATGCTTGCTTCCCCTGTCAAATACCTGAGATACATGCTTAAAGTCAACAAAATTGTTGAGTGAAATCATAGAGTTTGAATTTAATAATCATTTTGATACACAAGCAAGATTGTATTGGAAAACACAATCATTTTGAAAACATTGATATTGCAGTTCATATATTACACTAAGTCTCATGACACGCAAACGTTAACAAATACCTTAACGGCGGGTGTATATCAAATCAATGATACATTTTTGCCCTCGTGTAATAGGTGATTTGCCAATTCCTATTTTTACTCAAATATAATTATCACGACTAATGCGGCTAACCACATGCATATGGCATTCCGTCAAGCATTAGTGGGACAGGCTGTCAAACCTTAAATAGATCTATTCATTATATTCGCGTTCACCGCAGTGATTAATGGTTCATGAATAAGGGTCTTTTGGCAATAGCTAACTTAGGCATATATCAGTCAGGAAAGCATACAAAAAATACTTGTGAATCTATTTATAGCATGTATCCCCCTCACGGAGTTTTGAAAATAATTAAATGTGAGGCTATGACTCACCTTGATTGATACTGAAAATGAAGAAAATAAAGTCGGATGAATTTTATGAAAACGGCTTCGAAACACAACCTGATAAATAAATTTATCTAAGAAATTGACCAAAAACTATTCGGTAACTTTAAAGAAAATAACGAATATTAGATATTCGTTATGACGATTAAGTGATGTGCAGTGAAAATATTATGATATGCATGATATGACAAAATATGATTTTTAAAATTATCCATCGAAGTTTTAAACATAACTAAATATTAATCTTTTTAAAATATCGTTATATATTATTAACGTTAAGTTAATAATATATATATATATATATATATATATATATATATATATATATATATATATATATATATATATATATATATATATATATATATAAACAATATTTAAACATGATATGAAATAATTAAAAAAAAATAAGAATGATAAATAAATTTAGTCTTTGTCTCCTTTTCCAACTTTTACCATTTTTACACTAACGATACTTGCGTTACACCGTTAGTCCTTTATATATATTTTTCAACTATAGTCCTCTACTTTGTCCAAAGGTCAATACAAACCTTCTAATATTTATTTTTATCACATTTTATCCTTAGATTTCTGTATTTACAGGTTTAGTCCTTGATTTTCAATATTTACACATTTAGTCCATCTAGGTGTCGTCGCGTTACATTTTTAGTCCAATTTTACAAAAATGATTATGGAACTTTCTAAAAATTTTCCGAAGCTTATTAATTAAGTAACAAGCTTATTTAACTGCTTATTTATTTCAAAAGCTCATTTTTATAGCTTATGGGCCTGGTTCGAATAAACTTAAGGCCCGTTAAGATTTTTGGAGGCGAGGGCATGGAAAAAGTTTTGGGCTTGGCTTTGGACCATTTTTATGATTCTAAAAACATATCTTATAGGCCCAGTGGGCTTACGGATTTCAAAAGCTTAGTGGGCTTTAGTTAAGCCCACTCGACAACTTAAAGTTTTTATATGAAAAATTAAGTTAGAAAAATTCGGTTGAGTCCTTTTAAAATGGATCGGTTAGAGTGTCTAAACGTTATTATTTTTACGAGTTGTCTACATGAAAACTTTAGTTTGCTAGGTGGTCTATGACGTCGTGAAAAGATTTGGTACCATTGTTAAACTAGATTTTAAGTTACACGTTGTTTTAGTGACATGGTTGGGTCGGTATAATAACTTGAAAACTAATAAAATTTTACTAAGTGTTATACTATTTTTATGTCGATGGATGCAAGTAGAAATAGATGCATGAAATGATTATATCGTTACAACTAGAGTGAATGATGTGTGCTACGTGATTCCTAAGCCATCCAAGATAGAGGCAAACCACGCTTTGTGTACTACGAACAATTATATGTGAGTTTAGTGTGCAAAGTGTAGACGTATAAAGCAAGGTATACGAAATGCATGATAACATAATATCATATGAAATGGATTTAGAACTAGTGCAAGAGACTTACAAACACTTCTAAAGTGATATAGAGTCGAGCTAGGTAGAAAAGAACACAAGAAATCACTTCAAACTATATAACCCGATCGTTATATATATTAATTTGAACCCGAAATCTTTCCTTTGCTTCCAATACTATACCAACGACTACTAAGTCTTTTGAAAACAGTTTGAAGGATGAATTTACTAAGTGAAAGAGTGTGTGAATGAATATGAGCTAATGCATGCATGTAGTTTATATATTACTTGAATATATAACACATAAGTGAGTAAATTTCAATGTGAACTTCACACTCACTATTCCATGTCAATGAACTAGCTCTAGGTGTTTATTATATTGATTTTAGAAGGTGTTGTGAGTGCATATAATGAGGAGAATGTTGGGGTGATTCATTGCCCTATGTCGACCAAGTTAATATACATACATACGATTCATAAATCGTTTATCACTCGTACATACTTGATCATCCTTAACATTTGAGCATGAAATCATCTTAGGAATAATATTAGGAACGTATAGAAACAAACTAGATTCAAAACGGTTAAGTTTTGAATATAGTGTGAATCGAGTTGGGTTTGCTAGGGTCGATTACTATGCCTCTTAAAAACGTATCAAAACTCAACGTAGGAACGCGAGACTTGACACACTAATTGTTGGCTAGTAGGTTAACGAGATGGGAAAATAAAATACATAGATCGTGTGCAAGATTTGGGAATAAACGATGTGATTTGGAGGTGGTTTGGTTATGTCGACCGGATGAAAACTAATTATAATTTGGAAGTTGGGCCTTGATTTGGTGGGCTGATGAATAGTGAAAATGGAGTGGGCCGAAAATAATTAAGGGTCCAGTTTGCTAATTAAGGTAATTAGTAATTTTAATTATAATTAATAAATATAATTAGTATTAGGATTTAGGTTTAGGATTAAATAGAAATTTTAAGTTTCGTGTAACGTGTCGAGGATTAATTCCATCATTTCGTGAATTATATTATTTTGTGAAAATCACCAAAATAATATAATAAGAAAAATTTTAAATTTTTCCGAGAAAATGGGAATTAGAAACGATAACGAAAGATTATATATTTATTAATGATTTAATTACAAGAAATTTTTACAGGGTTCTACAGCTTGTGTGTGTATTGTGTGTGTTTTTATTAATAAAAGTTCTCTTCATCTATCATTCTCTTTCAAGTTTAACGCCACACATATATCATATCAAGTCACCATCTTTACTTCATCTAGTGCTTGTATTTGTGTTAAAGTTGATATATCTAAGGTCCTACACTAGCTATCCAATTCTACCGATTGAATGTTAACCTTGTTTTAATTGACGGGTTGTATTCCTTAATACCATTCGTGGGGCCGTGTGCAATCTTCCCCAACTCTATAAGCTTCTACCTCTTCCTATGTCGAGCCGACTACTAGCTCCTAACATGGCCCCCTAAGTAGTTACTTATGCATTAAATACAACCAATTAATCATAGTACACATCCGATCATGTTTCTTAAGACATTCAAGCAAGTTACCAATAGGAAGTCTGCCAGTTTTCTTAAGCCTAACATCGATAAACATTCAATCAAAACAAGAAACAATAGGAACCAAGAATTATAAAGTAAATCAACTAGACCTATTGAAGTGTCACGCCTTAATTGATGAAGATAGACACAAACATCAACAAGGAATCATAAGATCTAATCAATTATATACAAGTTTCACACAATCATAAGTAGACACAAGGTGAATTAGCAATGCATAATCAATGAATAGCAATCAACAATAATCATAATCAAAAACATAACATAAGATTGAATCAATAAAAAAACTATTAAAAGATGTTTATGGAGTAATTAAGACCCTCTAAGTTGCTGGAAAAACACCTACCCTAACCCTTAAATCGGACCTAGGGTAAGTTATAAGGTTGTATTTATTGGCACTTTTTATCCCGGCCCCTCTTGACGGAATCAGACCATACCTTGACGGCGTCAAGAGCAAACTTTCTTCACCAAACTTTAGATCTCTTCTTCCTCTTCACGTGGGCTTTTGAATCGCCTAAATCCGAGTTCGTATGCAAAAGTTATGGCTAAAACAATAACAGCTACCATGTGCGCAAGTTGTGACAGTTAACACGTGATGGCCTGCCTCTATTAACACGTGACAGCGTCATACTTACACTAGATGGTCATCTGGTATTAACTTGACGCTGCCATGTGTTAATCAACTCTTGGCTGTCACATGTAATTTGCTCTTGACGGCCTTGGTGACGCCGTCATGTGTTAAATCCCAAAAATATTCTGGCGTGTCTCGTTTAAGCTTCATATCCACCTTTTTGCCATAACGTGACGCCGTCACATGCAATATGTGACGCCGTCAAGCATTGTTTCCAGCTTGATTTGGAGACTTTGCCATTTTCTTCACTTTTCGCTCCAAAAACATCCAAAATGATTCCTTTTCTAGATTTCTTCTCCAAAGTACCTAAAATGACAAAAGGAACGATTTAGGGCAATATTTGATCAAATAATCTCGACTTTGGGCTTAAATGACCCCCTAAAAGCGGTACACTTTTCGTCTCATCATACCCTCATAATATATACCCTCTAGCCAATGGTCAACCAAATAACCCTACTCACCAACAGTCTTATGGGAGCATATCCCTTGGGCAACCACCAGCAAACCAACCAACTTTCAACGGAGGAAATCCTTCTTTCTGCATGTATACAATTTATCCACCCTACTATGGCCAAGTCCCTACTATTACACCCTAGAACCATAACCCATATAATATTATCCCTATGAGCAGCCAAAATATAACCATCCGTACACAGAACCAACAGGTCCTACAACACCATTTGTAAGAGGGAATGAGAATTACCCCTTGCCCGACGGACTAAAGGTGCCTTCACACGTAGGCACCTGCGATGGAAAGGGGGACCCCAATAACTTTCTACATTTGTTCGAAGGGGCCATTCAGATGAAAAAATGGGTTATGCCCGTAGCTTGGCACATGCTTACGTACACTCTTTGAGACTTTGCTCGTATATGGTGGAATAGTCAAAGAACATGAAGCATTGTAAGCTTCGAGGACCTTAAAGCCAAGTTTCTATCTCACTTTAGTCAGCAAAAGAAGTTCACAAGGACTCATTTAGCGGTGCACAAAATAAAACAGAAGGAAAAAGAAAGCACCAGGGCCTTTGTCACTAGGTATACTGATGATACTTTACAAATTTTGGGCTTACATGAAGACCAACACATTTCTGGCTTCATTCATGGCTTACGAAATCGAAACCTAATGGAATTCCTGTCCACCGATCTTCCAACGACCTACAAGGGAGTGATGGAAAAGACCTATACATGGATAGAAGCAAAAAAAGTAGCCACTAATGGAGCTCCCATCGAACAGAAGGAGAGGCGTGACATAATTCCAAAACACTCTTTGTGGGAAGGGTAAAAAATAAAGAAGAGTAGGGACAGATTCACTCCATACAACAAAGGCTCTAACCACGGGCTCTTGGGGAATCTGGTGAAATCTCAAAGAGAGATACTTGCAACATAAAGAGCTGCAAAAGCCTTTGAAGCACCCCCGAGGATGACAAGCAAACGAAAAATCAGAGATACATCTATATTTTGCCACTTCCACAAAGACTACGGTCATGATACGAACCACTGCAGGCAACTAAAAAAGCAAATAGAAGAAGCTGTACGGTCTGGACAACTGACGCATCAGATAAAGGGCATAAAAAAGGGGAAGTACAAAGCTTTTGATGTCAAAGCAGTGAAAGACACAACCCTTGCTGAAGAACCTATACTCATGATTCACTGGGATAAGCCTAGCCTAAAGAGGAAGGCAGATGATTCAGAATTAGGCAGGACAGGGGAAATAACATTCCCCCCAATTGTGGGCACTGCACTTTTAGCTGACCCCGTGGTGATAAAAGTTTTGGTTTTGAATATTGAAGTCAACAAGGCATATATGGACTATGGGATCCCTTGTGAGATTATATACGAACATTGTTTTCTAAACCTAGCCCCCTCAATCAGATCAATGTAGATCAACGCCAAATTACCTTTGGTAGGGTTCTCGGAAGAACACATATGGCCTGTAGGAGAAGTGTTGTTGAATATAACTCTCATAGATGGAGGATTCACAAGGACCAAACCCTCACATTTGCTATCATAAGGTCAGATGCTCCCTACAACATGATAATAGGAAGGACATGCATGCAAAAAATGGGAATGGTTGTGTCTACCATACATTCGGCAATGAAGTTCCATTCCCCAAAAGGAATAGGGACAATATACTCCAGTTATGACGTAAAAATGGTTACCAATAGAAGATAGAAGCCCAACAACCCAATAGAAGCAAAGGAAGTACTCAAACCAAAGGATACCCCTAGGAGGAAGGCAAACAATGGAGAAGACCTATGTGAAGACATCCGAAGTATCTTTCACAAATTAAGAATCAAAAGAGAAAGAGCCAAACCCATCGGGATGTTTATTTGGCATAGAAGACTGGAAGTCTTTAAAAAACCTCTTTGCCTTACAAAGAAGGGGAAACGATTTATCCTCAACAATAGGAGCACATCTGCCGAAGTGAATAGGAGGCCTGCACAACCTCAACGAGAAGATAGAAATCCTGAGAAACCATTAGATAGACCATGTAACCACGTACCTGGCATCATCTCTAGCACCTAGAGAATCAATGGGCAGGATACCCCTAGAAAATGAGGCAGAAATAAATAGGGAGCTAGAAGAAACAGTAAGGTTCCTTCAAATAGTGCCAACGTTAATCACCCCAATAAGAAATGAGGTTCTACACATGTACATTGCTACTTCGAACAAGAAAATCAAAGCCATGCTGCCCTTAGCAAGAGGAGGGGAACATGTCCCTATCCACTTTGTCAGTAGAACCCTCCAAGGCGTTGAATTACACTACACGGAGTTAGAAAAATTGATCATAGCTTTGATCCATGCTGCGAGACGACTCCGACGGTACTTTCAAACTCACCCTATCGTGGTCCTGACGGAAGAACCAATCAAACAGGAGTTATTAAAACCCAGTAAGTCAGAAGGAATAGCTAAATGGGCCATTGAGTTGAGAAAATACAAAGTGGAGTACGAAGGTCGATTCTTCTCGCAAGAATATATACCGATAGATTTCTTGAAAGAAATACCCTCTGTCTCAGGAAAAAATAAGGAGGCTCAACACAAGAAAGTCACGAAGAGAGGGGTAAAATGGAAGCTTTACGCGGATGGAATCCCAAACCCCTCGGGTTCAGGAGCAGGTCTAATTTTGGTTAGTCCAGAAGGAAAAGAGTTCCTTTATGCACTTCGTTTCGAATTCGACATAACAAGTATTGAGGCAGAATACGAAGCCTTGATAACCGGCCTTCGAATAGCAAGGGACATGGAGGTACACAATTTGTCTATTTTTCTCGACTCTAGAATAATAGCAAGACAAGTAGAAGGACCCTATGAAGGCAGATCACTTGTTGTCAATCAATATTCGGATGAAATCAAGGGAATGCTCGACAATTTAGATTTCTATGATGTAGTTCACATTCGAAGGGAACATAACGAAAAGGCAGACATATTGAGCAAATTAACATCAATGAATTTCACTGGTCTCGTGTAGAAGGTATTGATAGAGGTGCTGAGCAAAAAATCGATCATACACCTAGAAACACCTACGAAGCATTGAAAAACGAAATGGATTGGACAACCCCAATCAAAGGATACCTAGAAAATGGCACCTTACTGGAAGACAAGAAGGTGGCACGAAGGATCAGAGTCAACTCCCCCTCGTACAAGTTGATGGGTAAGAAATTGTACAGAAAGTTTTTTCTTTCTCCATGGCTCCGATGTGTGGGACCTGAACAAGCCTATGATATAATTCGAGAAATACACGAAGGTTCCTTCAACTGACAAGCAGGTCCTTGACACATGGTTTAAAGATAACAAGGTTAGGATACTATTGGCCTTCAATGCACAATGATGCGAAAGAGATAATAGGAAAATATAAAGCCTGCTAAGCTGCCCATGGAAGCAAAGAAACACTAGCGCAGGACATTGCTAGTAGGGAAATCGCATGGCCATTTTCCAAATGGGAAGTCGATGTCATAGGGCCATTTCTAGAAGCCCCAAGAGGGGTTATGTTTCTGGCCATAGCTATCAATCACTTCACATAATGGGTTGAAGCCAAGCCTTTGCTTTTAGAAACAGGAAGGCACATAGAGAAGTTTGTATGGGAACATATCGCAGGATGATTCAGGGTCCCTCATATCATCACTTTAGATAGAGGGAAGCATTTCGCAGAAGGGGCCTTCTTAATTTTTTGCAAAAAAGCAAAGATTAAGAAATCCTTTACATTCATTTGTCACCCTCAAGTAAACGGACAGGGGGAATCCAGTAAAAAGATATCATCAGAAGGATTGGACGTAGGCTAAGTCAAAGCCATCAAGGATGGGTCGATGAGATGCCCCAGGTTATATGGGTACATAGAACATAACTCAGGGCCGAATCAAGAAAAGACTCCTTTCAATCTAGCATATGGTATGGAAGCCATGATACCATTTGAGGCAGAACCAGAAAATGCTAGGGATTTTAGGGAAACTTTCATAAGCAGGAAAAATATATGGAGATAGCCTCGATCACAGAAGCCATCTTTGCACAAAAGTTTGAAGGGTACAACCATAACAGATCCAAGCTCTCAGCATTCAAGTCAGGGGAATACGTTCTCCAAATAGCCAGTGCAGAAGATCAAGGATCACTAGATGGGCCTTACATCATATCTGAAGCTTACGGTAATGGCACCTACAAGCTTGCAACCCTCTTCGGAGTTATCATTTACGGAACTTAGAACAGTTCCAACCTTCGTAAGTTTTACGTATAATACTTAAAACTTTATTATAAAGCTTTCAAATAATGTATCATATCCTTCTCACTAAGGGAAAGAAGCATTAATGGTAGGTGTCTTAGTGTTCTTTTTCTAAAATGATATAATCCTCCCTACCCAATTAATGATAAAACATATTTCCCACAAATTTCTTCTTTCGTTTTTTATGACAAAGATTTGTTCAGCCAAGTCGTTTATAAGTTTCAATGTCGAAGGAATGAATATTATACACACAACAAAGTCTAAATTATCAAAGTTACATCCAACAAGCTTCACATTAAGTTTCCTAAAGGTCATAATGGTAATCAAAGCCTTTCGAACCTTAAGGGCAAAGATGGAGCGGGTCGCAACCCTCTATCAGCAGTCAAAATAAGTGATTACAATATTCTTGGTGCAGAATTTATACATAATGAAGCTACCAACATTTGCAGGCTTTAGGTTGTAAATTATTAAAGCGTTAAAAGACGAAAGAGAAGGCATAAAGGCAAAGGGCATTCCCCGTAGACATTAATAACATACCAAATCTCATAATGTATTTAAGGCCCTAGAAGTGTACAAATTATTCAACAGAAGGTCGAATCCTTCGAAGCATAAAACACTTAATTATTTAAAGGGTACATACCACCCCAGGAGTAATAACTTGCCAACATGACAGTCTTCAAACATTCTTCGAGGATGAAGGACCAGCCCAGAAACAGGGGACAAAGGCTGGATGGAATGAGTTTTTATGCTAGGAGAAGGAGGCTTAATTTTTTTTTTTTGAGGCTTTTTAAACAAGAGCTCCTCCAAAGCAGCCAAAGGATCCTTCATTGCTTCGACAAGAAAGGAATATTCCGCAGTGGAATACATGTTCTCAGCCTCTTCATACTCTTTCTCTGCAGAAGGACTACAGTAAGGCATTTCTGAAAGAACAACAGGCTTACCAGTTGTGGCAACCTCCTTTAGATCCAGGCATTTACCATGCAATATGGCAGCGTTTACCAAGTTCCCAACTAGTACTCCTACTTCATCACTATGATATAGTTCCATAGCCACATAATAACAACTTTGGACACTACGTCAGCCCTATCTTGCTGCAAAACTTCATAACGAAGACCTAGAGCATTTAAATCCTCATGCAGCTTGACATTATGACCTTCGAGTCTAGATCACTCGGCCTCCAAACCTGAATATTTAGATTCAAGGACTGTGACCATGTCCTTATAACCTATCAGCTTCACTTCTTCAAGCTTCAACCTATAACACTCTGATTGACTATCCTTAAGCTACTCTTCAAAACTTTGGACTTTTGCTCAAAGATCTTGGACGAAGGCATTCTTCTCAATATTCCCCATGGCTTCTTCACACTTAAACTCTAACTAGGCATACTCAAGATCCCTAGCCTTCTCTTTAGCCAAGATAACGTCCATCTTCTCCCTAGCATCCTTTACAGTATGAACCAAGTCCTGGGTACGAGTATTCAGATGACTGTTCAACACACCTTTCTAGTATAAATCTTGTCATGTAGGTCACAGAGTTCCTTGAAAGACATGTTGTCAAGACTTCCTCTCGAGCTAATAGGAGTCACTCGCTCAATTAACAAATGACAAGCCAAAGAATTCGGCAGCTCCTTGGTGTTCACAAGCCCTGGAAAATAAGAGAGGCAAACATTTTCAAATAAAATAAAATAAAGTAAAATAAAAAACAAAAAAAAGTCACTTACCATGAATATCATGATCATCATTAGGAATTACAGGTACAACCTTACCCTGAGCATCCTTTTGCCTGATTGCCCGTAAAGGAGGTACAGGAGCAACACCTTTCCTCTTGGAAGGAGCCTTCGAAACCCTCACAGCGGTCTCCTTCCTACTACGCATTCTATCCGCAATATAAGAGGACCCTACGATAATAACCTCATCACCTTCGGAAGGAAGATCAGCAGAATCGGCAATATTTTCAATCATTTGAGCATTGTTTTCCGTCCCAATTTGCTTAGAGGGTACCACCACGACAAGTGGTATGATGGGCATTGATAGAAGCGCCAGCAAGGATGGAGTTTTGAAAAGCCATCCTTGTAAATAGAAATGAAAAAATGAATATCAGCAGATAAGTTACTTGTCATAATGAAAATAGGATATACATACTTTGTCTAGAATGCATAATTTCAGCACTAACGGAGACCCTCCCAACGATCGACAATACCAGCCATATACAAGATTGGCTCAGGGAAAGTCTGCACATTCACAGGAAGATGAGAGACACGCCAGTACAAAGGATTCCTCCGCACTTGGTATGGAAGAGGGTCATTGAAGCGTTTCTTATCAAATCTAAACTCCTCATTCAACAACGCATGGTATTGTATAGATACTATAGTATTTTGGATATAAAATAATTTCCCTTTCCAATCCCTTATGTTAGTAAATGGTTTTAGCAACAACTAGGGGACATCAGACTCCTCCCCCCCCCCCTTCCGTTTAGCCTATGTAAGCCAATCCCCACCAGGATAAAAGTTCAAAAAACCTTTTAGCACGTTAAATGTAGCCTCACAACCATAAGCTTTACATATCACAATTTAAGTGGTTAGCTTGGCCAAGCCAAAGGGGTTAAACCTGGAAATATGAACCTCATAGTATTGGAGCAATTCACAAAATAGAGGTTGGACAGATAAAGTACATGGTTGTTGCCTAATAATAGTTTCGAATCCATAACTCACGAACGACAATAAAAAGAATAGAGGAAAAAGGGGAAAAACGATACCTTACTACTCGGAACAGTAATGAAGAACAGTAAAAAAATTTATGGAGAGAAAAAGTAATTGCAGATCTGTGGTGAATGATAGTTATATACAACTGACCATGTCATGTTAACCGTCCGCGTGGAAAGAAATTTTAATTTCAAATAAGACAGTTACCCAGAATCAAGCCGTTGTACTCTATATCCCAAGTAACTGACGATGGCACACATTTAATGCGCTATCAGATTAAATAACTTCCTTTCTCCTATAGCACAGTATGCATAGCATGATAATTAGATTGGGTCGAAAACAATACACCCTTGTGCGTGTCTATCGCTTTCGACTGGGGGGCTTGATGATGTACCCTCTGAACAGGCCGAAGGACACCCCTTTGAGCCTACACGAAACCTTCCTTTCGAAGGTCCAACGTGACCTCTAAAAAGTCTTCATTGGCGTCAAACTATTCATCCGTGCCATGGTTACCATTTGGGAACTCGCCAATCGAAGGCCTAAGCCCTTCATGGTAAAAACTACGGAGGGCTTAGAAGGATAAAGCCTACAACCTCTCCCTTGTTCTTTCCTGCCAAGAAGGAGATTGTGCCAAGGCTACAATCATGGGACTCCCCCATGTCTACCCTAAACTTTAGCTATTATCATAGACTCCTCTGTGATATTCGCCTAAACCCTAAGAGTCATCATAAATCATGGAATGCCTCCATGATTTCTGCAGATTAAGCATGGAACTCTCCAAGACCTATTTTCCTCTCCTATTGTTGATACAAAAGTTGGCCGTTCCTGGTTTGGGCTCTCGCTCTTGTACCAATTCGCTCTTAATGCTTGAGACCTGCGCACTAAGAAAGTAAACAAACACTGTTAGGCTTATCATGGGATTATCTCCCACGATTATCCTCCAGCATGAGAGTAAGTAATCGGTTTTAGGTTATCTTAAAGAGTTAGGGTTTTCATAGATCGTACCTTTAATGAGAATTATGTCATTCTATATATAGGCGCATAATCCTTGTAGGTTTCGTGCTCCTTAATCTTCGCACACATGGTGCTTATCTGGTCCAAGGATCTTTATCCGTAAGTAGAAGATCCTTATTTAGACCATAAATAGTTTTGGTTGGGCTTGGGCCTACGTGAGCCCAATCCATTGGTGGTGCGGTCTAAATCATTGTTTTGATAGCCCACGCGTGGTGGGTTTGGGCCTTAGTAATGTTTATCATTTGGGCTTATGGCCCAAATATAGACTATACGTCATTATGTCCCCCCCCCCCCAGTTTAGTGTACGCAGCTTGTAGTGGTGGATGCTAGACTATTGAAAGCAACGGTAAGTGTGGCGGGAAAAGTAACCGCCCAATATTAGGGACCATGTATCTAGTCCAAAATATCCTCAAAAATGCCTAGGGAAATGGGGAATGTGTCCACGTGTATATCGGGAAGTGGGAAAAAGTTCATGTACCCTCTCGTCTTCTAGCCACACGATCATGTGAGTGGATTCCACGTGACCCTATATAAACATCGCCTCCCATTTTACTGAAGAACTCACAGTAAAAACACACTTCCTCCATTTTCAAATTTCTTCAAAGCTTTTTTTAAGAGAGCAACTGTTTGATTAGGTAACCGCAAATACGCGCTTTAGCTGGTATTATTATTCTCTATAAATGGTTCGTCAATTGCACGAGTTTCCGTCTGAAATGGACAAGGATGAACTGCGTCAGTTTTCCTCTGATTATTTCATTCCTCTTGATGTGCATCCGGTAGTACCGGAGGCCAACGCGTGTATCGCGGATTTCCCTGCGGGAAAAGTAGGGTTATATACGCGCTTTTTTGAGTACGCGAATCAGCGCGTACCTATATCCTTATTCTTGAGTAATCTGCTCAACTTCTACCATCTTCATATTTCCCAGCTGCACTGTATAGGTGCGGCGAAAGTATCAAATTTTGAAATAAACTGCCGTTTGCTTGCAGTCAACCTCACCACTAACCTTTTCTGTACGTTTTATCGCACAACGTGGTCACATGGATGGGTGTCTTTCAGGAAGCGGGGTGTGCGCGTTTAGTGTTATACAGAGAAGGTGGATTCCCTTAGGGATTGGAGGGAAATTTTTTTTTGGGTAGAGGATATAGTGTTTCCGTCGCCGTTTGAGTTTTATACTCATGGGACGCTGCCAAGGGATGAGCGCCCTTTACCCGGTTCGTATAGCGCGAAGGATGCGGATAAGAATGATGCCAACCGCATCCCCATTAACTCCTACCCTGGGGAGTTTTTGGTTCACATGGGGCTGAGTCGCAACTATTTCCATAGTTCTGATGAGGTTCCAACATTCCTTGATGAGAGCGGCCGGGGTGGGTGCTTGTCCTTTTTCACATTCGCTTCAATAATGTAAGTGCTCTTCGTAATTTCAATAACTAAATTGGTTTTGTTGTTTGTTCATGTGTCGCGCAGAGATGGATTTGTTTGCTGTGGTGAAGCTTGAGTAGCCAAAGCAAGTGACAGTTGGGGTGCGCCCTCTGAGGGACAATGAGGAGCCAATTCTGGAGGCTACTGCGGGATACATGACGGTGTTGGCGCAAGATGGTCCTGAAGATTCACCTCCTGTTGCTGCGCTTGTGATGCCTGTGCAGAGCGTTCCTCCTACTGGGGAGCCATCTCTCGTGGTGGAGGAATTCTGTACTGAGTCCTCGGACAGCGTGGAGGTTCTGGAGCGTGAGAGTGTAGCGCAGGGTGTAAAGCGCAAGGGAGAGTCTGATGGCGCTGGTACTTCCAAGAGGAGGCGCCATCTTATCACGGATGAAGAGTCATCCGCAGCAGATGACACATCCGCTACTGGCGTGGATAAGGAGATTGCAAAGTCTTCTCCCTTTTTGTAAGTGATGATCATATCCATGTTTTTTTTTTTTTTTTTTTTTTTTATTATTGTATTACTTGTCGTAATATGCTCTGACCTTCTTCTTTTGCTTTGTAGTAACCATGCTGCAGAGGGTGATGCGGCTTTTATGGAAAGCGTGGTCCCCCCTCAAGATGCAAACGCGGAGGAGACAGTGAAGGTGGCTGGGGAGGTGTCTGTGCAGCAGTTGATGGAGGAGCTAGCTGCGGCTGCTGAGCGGCAGACTGAGTTGGTCGCTAAGTTGAAGACGCAGTATGTTGGGGAGAGCAGCAGCCTCGCATGGAAGGACGAGGAGATTGCCATGCTCCGTGCGCAGTTAGCTGATGCGCGAGCGGAGGTAGAGTCCGTCAAGTCGCTTGCTGAGAAGGTCACTGATGAGAAGTTGACCGTGATGGCTAATCTGCAACATGCGCGTGGGGAGCTGCATCAGTTCAGGTCGAACTTAACTTGGGGGATAAGGTATCTGGAGGAGAAAAAGGCTGAGCACTTCGGCCATATTGAGGCCCTTCGTAAGCAAGTTGGGGATGCTCTGAAGGTGCAGGAGGAGAAGCTGCGCAGGATGAGTATAGAATACGATGAGGAGTTATATCCTCATCTTATGTCTACGATCGCTGAGCGCAGGTATGTTTTGTGTATTCTGCAATTTTCCTTACTATATGTATTAATATTCATTCTTTTGTCTTCTGATGCATCCCTTGTTTCTTGTGTAGGTGGTTGATTAGCCATGGTTTGCGCTTAGCTGTTATGGGCACTTTGGAGTCCTCGGAGGTGTTGGAGGCCTTTGGGAAGGTTGTAGAGTGCGCCGTGGAGCGTGACAGAGCGCAGGCTGTAGAGGAACTCCATGAGGCCATGATGTTGACCGTGTTACTTGCTGAGGTGCCTGGCTATAAGGCGGACGCCTATGACGAGCTTGTGAAGGCTATGGAGGGGTTGAAGCTCTTTGAGCTTCCACATATTGCGCGGCTGGAGCACGACTAGGATTACCCCATAAAGTTGATTATGGAGGGGTTAACCCTGGGGAGGCACATCTTGGAGGATGCCGAGGCTCAACCGGACTTTTTCCTAAAGCCTGACGAGTCGCAGTTGCAGGTTCCAGTCTTTGCGCAGCCGCGTGATATTTTGAACCCCTTCATCCTTGAGAAGGAGGTTCCCCTGAAAGAAGTCTTGGAACTTTATGCAGAGAGGGCGTCCAAGAAGAAAGGTGTTAAAGGGAAAGCCATCCTATGTGGTGTAGGCGCTGTGCATATCCCAAGATCAGATGAAGTTGCGGTCAGCGTGGCGACCGTGTCGCCTAAAGATGCGTTACTTTTGAGGAAGCTCCAAGAGGCTGGGAGCTCCGCTGACCAAGAGCATAATCCTGAGCACCGTCATAGTGTGTAGATATAGGCTTTTTGTAACTTGTAAATGTATGGTTTCGTATAAATAACAAATTGTATCTTTTGTTTATGTGCTATGTTATCCGTTGTTAAATTGTTATCCTTTGTGTAAAAGATCAATTAAGATGCATATTGGAACCCATACTCAAATTAAGTGCGTGACTTAAAAACAAATCATAAGTATGAAAATAGACTTGCATTATTTTGCAAAGACTTTTATTAAATGACCAAGAGTTTTGGCTCGTAATTTGCTAAGCATTTACGGTGTACGTGATATTGCGCATCCTTCGTGGAATGAGCATAAGAAACTTACTTCAACGTCTTGAAGGTAAGGCGCTTAGCAAGGATACATGATCCAATGTTGATGGGTTTGTAACCCTCTTACTCAACGAGTTAGTTAGTAGGTTTACTCATCCTTTCTGCCATCGTAGGTCTTAATAAGTGCATGCACGCCATGTAGGCAAAATATAAAATAATAATATTGAAACATAATAAAAATGTACGCAATAAAGTGAAGTGTGTTGCGGAGTTAGATAGAAACCACAATGTTTTATTAATATTTGCAAGTTTTTGGAAGATAAAAAACAATTCCTAATAAAGAAAAGAAAGTTCAAAGACAAACATTTATTGGACACGTACTAAATTGCAAAGTTGTCTGTTTGTGGGCCGTAGCCGTTCCTAAAGATAGCATTTTTTTAGATTGCAGATATTACAAGTGCGCGCCAGCTCGTGACCTTCCATATCGCGCAACCTGTATGCACCATTACCTAGTGCATCCGTGACCTCATAGGGTCCTTCCCATTTGGGTCCAAGCTTGCCTGTGTCTTCTGCGTGGCTTGCGTCATTAGCGCAGTATACAAAGTCTCCTGGCCTGAAAGAAGTGTGTTTGACCTTTGCGTCCTAATACTTCTTCATTTTTGCTTTAGCCTTTGCTTCGCGTATAGCTGCACGTTCACGCCTTTCTTCCAGCAAGTCCAAGTCTATACGCCGCTCCTTGTCATTTGTTGCGAGGTTTATTTCCGCTATACGTATAGTTGGCATTCCAATTTCAGCTGGTATGACGGCTTCTATTCCATAGACAAGAGAAAATGGTGTGTCTCCGGTACTGGTTTTGATTGTGGTGCGGTGCGCCCATAAAACATGTGACAATTCGTCCACTGATGCGTGGGAATCGCACCTTGCTTTACCTCTCGAGGGATCTCGCGAGGCTTACAACCCCCACCAGGCAGTGTACCTGATCGTTGTAGTATAGTATAGTGACAAGTACCGGGGGATTGATCGTTCAGCTTGGGAATAGTGTCGCTAGGATTAGAAAACCTAATTAATAGTTCTAGAGATGAAAGATGATTCTTTTTGTATTTTTATATTTTAATGAAAGCAAATAAAATCTCGGGTTTTAGAAGAGTGGGCGGAATTAGTTGCTATTCAACTAACCCAAAACTAAGATGCAATCAAAATAAAATACTAAAAATGAAATTAAACTAAATTATACTAAGGTTGTGAGCAGTATGTGGAGAAATTGTGTTTACTTAGACTTCATTACTCCCTAGATATCTTTTACATGTCAATTACTTGTTATACTTGTATGGATGACGGATTGTATTCCTTAATACCATTCGTGGGGTGGCATACATAACTCCCCAACTCTATGAGCTCTTATCTCCTCCTACACCATGACCCAGCACAACTATAGGGATTGTAAACAGTGGCTCATGCATTAAATACAACCAATAAAGACCTAGTACGCCTCGGTTCATGTTTCTTAAGACGTTCAAGCATGTTACCATTGGAGATCTGCCAGTTTTCTTAAGCCTAACATATAATATCATTCATCCAAGAACAAGAATAGACAAGTAATCAACACATAATTAATATCTAGGTTTCATTAGATCTAAGCAAACACAAAGAAAATCTAGCCTAGCATGGTAGAATTAAGATAAGAACAAAAGATAAACAACCAACACATAGACATATTGATTGAATTAAGAGTATACTTATCTCAATTACAATGCAAGGTCTCAAGGGTTTGGAACCCTTGAAAAACCTGTAAAAGAGGCACCAAAATCGTCTTTAGGGTTTCACCAAAACTTCTCCTCTTTTTAATGAAAAAACTAGAAAACTATATATAGGAAAATCGTCCTGACGGCGTCAAGAGTTAAATCTGACGCCGTCAACTCGCCGCCATAAACTTCCTCGGACGCCCTAGATCCACTTGTGACGGCCTATGTGACGCCGTCACCACCTACGGTAAATTAGTCTTGGCCACTTTGACGCCGTCATCTACTCATCTGACGTCGTCACCAGCTACGGTAAAATATTCATCATGTCTGACGCCGTCAAGACTCAAGTCGTGACGCCGTCACCTTGTATTTCCAGCTTGGATTTTTGGTACTTTGTCGTTTCCTTCACTTTATGCTCCAAAAATGTCCAAAATAGCCTCTTTTCCAGAATTCACTCTCCAAACACCTAAAATCACAAAAGGAACGATTTAGGGCAATATTTTATCAAATAAAGTCGGATTCGGGCTTAAATGACCCCCTAAAAACGGATCATTTTTCGCCTCATCATATACCCTTACACTTGAGATTTGCTTGTCCTCAAGCAAATGAGCTTTTATTCTACTCAAAAGACAAGTTAGGGGTCATTTAACACTAATATAAAAGTAATTACAACAAATAATCGTTCCACTAAAGACCAATAGACAAGCACGGAGGTCATATACAAGCACCTCACAAATAGTGTTTAGATACTCACATCTCTCGGGTGTAATAAAGTAATATAACATTATGGAAATGGAAGATATCTCTCACTACCTGTCATAGCAAAATAGATTACCATAGGCTTGGGAAAGGATCAAACCTCCACCACATGGCGTAAGCACCTAGGATAAACTATCAAAGAGGTCTTTTTAAAGGGTTATAACGTTAGGTGTAGGGATATGAATTACACGGTTTTGTTGGATAAAGGGAATTTTACTGTTGGCGAGTTAACAATCTTGGTTAATTACATGTACAAGATGGCGTTGCTAAGCCAAGACTAGACTCGACTTAAGCTAATAAATGAAAAATAACAAAAACATAAAATGAACATAGAATGAAAACGGGATGGTAGTCCGTAATTTTTTTTTTTTTTTTTCTATTATTTTTTTTTTTTATTTATTTTTTTTTTATACACTCTTACCCTACCATCCGAAATAATACATCATAGGGGATGGGAATTCCCCTTACACTTGAATCTTTACATACTTTACATTTAACTATTCTAATGACTCGAATTAAGAAAATCAAAACACTTGGAGCACTTTTAAGATTAACGTACATATGGGGGTAATAAATGATGTTCTTCCCCATTACTCCATAAATTAAGTACTTACCCATGAGTCCCAATCGTCCCAAAACAATATGTACAAGGATATGACTCGACTTAGCAACCATGTAATCAATTAGAAAGTTAACTTAGGGTTTAACAAATAACAATAATGCACTAAAAATGAGCGCATACACGGAAGGCTAAGGCGATTTGGGTGTACATTTAAGTGGGGTGTAACAAATTCTTCCTTTAAGTAAGACGCTTAAAGTTGGAAACGAAAAGATAGGCTCGGAGGGGTGTACTAGGGGTATCGTGTACTAAAAATGAGTACAACGCTAAGGGTGTGGGAAAAATTAGTTGACTTAACTAGCCAAGTAATATGACTTAAATGGTCAAGTAATCATGATACGGGTTTAACACAAGGGTGATCCTAATGCCTCTTATCATGTAGTAAATCCTACCACACGAATGTAGTCTCACTAGCGGTCTCGGGATGCATCACTAACGCAAGTTCTAGAATCTAAATGCTACCGGTACACTCATAAGCACTAATAGTAAATGCTTTTCCTATCAAATCTAAAGGCGAACCTCACATTTTTGGGTGGAAATTTTTTCTGAATATACGGTTATGTGCTAGTCATACAAGGCTAGAGTTTCACTCCTAAATGTTGTAAAAAATTTTAAATTTGGCGCTAAAATTACACTAACAAGTATTTCTCATAGTTTTATTACTCATCTACTATCAAACAAAACAAACTCAAGCGAAAGTGCATATGTAAGGTATCATCTTTTTACCCTCCCCTTACACTTAAGATGAACATTGTCCCCAATGTTCAAATAAAGAATGTAAAAGTTAAAAGTAAAAAGAATGAAATCAAATACTCCCCTGATTCGCTCGGTATGGATTATAGGTTGGCCAGGTTAAATCTTCCTCCAAGAAAATGAACAATCAAAGCTTCCCATCCAGAATATAAATCATCTTCTTGTCTTAAATAACCTGTAGATCCTGACAAAAGTAGACAAGGCAACCTCGCGTAAAATCGGCGGCATCCTATATAAGTTACTAAATCCTAGAAAACAAAGTAAGATATAATGCTTGTGAAATGAAGTTTGCAGATTTCCTGGAGATTATAAAACTTAATAAATCACAAAAACCATAAGACTCCGTTAGAAAAACAAAACTGGCAAAATTTCCAGATTTTTGACTCCTGACGCCGTCAAGAGCAATTGCCTGACGCCGTCAGAGTGGACCTGCAGAAATCTTTATGTTAAGTTTCCGGAAAATTTCTGGAAAAATCTTGTCCTACTTCCTGGAAAATCCTGCAAAACTTCATTATGACTCAATACAAGCATTTGACTCTAACAATTACGAATATACATGTTCATTAAATATTGTGGAGAATCATGATCGGTTTGTTTCTTAAAAAACATATTTGGGGTTTCCCCTTACACTTATCTTTTGCAAAAATACCTTTAGGTTGAAGTTAAGACTAGGCCAAAGAACATAATAAAGTATTTCCACATTTTAATTTAGAAGCATGATCAACCAACAATAAAAATAAAACATGCATACTGAAGCAAATAACAATCAAACAAATAAAATCACACAAAACATGGGTTGCCTCCCAAGAAGCGCTTGTTTTTGTTCGAGTCACGAGCCTGACTCTACCCTTATTTAACGGATAAAAGGGAAGTTTTCCCTACACTTAGGATTAAGTGCGGGTGGAAGTAGCGATACACACCCTTAGGGTGGAAATATGCCTCATGAGGAAAGAGTGGTGGATGAATTATATGCTCAAAGGGGTGTGCTCCTATCATCATAACCTTACCTAATTCAATCGGGTTAATGGGTGAATTAAAATTTTCTCCTAGAAAAGGATCATTTTCGATCAACTTCAAGAGATTACAAGTTGGGGATCCATCTTGACCTAATAAACCCGGTTTAAACCCATAATGTTTCTTATGATCAATCATAAATGGGTGATGTAAGCATGTAAGGCCATTTTCCACTCCTATATTGGCTTCCTCTCTACAAGGCTTAGAGTCCATTACCTCTATCCTAAGACTACCCGGACTACATGGGTTGATGGGTGGGTCGGCTCCTCTTTTGTCTCCTAGATGTATATCTAAGGATGGAAAGTTGTGTGAAGATTGAGGTTTCGGTTCATCAACACTAGGTAATTCCCTAGAACTAAGAGTAAGGTTATCACTACAAGTATTCAAACCTACATCCTCTAGTGGTGTTTGGTACAGGGGTTCTACCTCTATTGGGGCTCCTAAAGTCTCATCTACTTCTTCCGGGTAAGTCACGTGCGGTGTGTGTTCCTCAAGTGATGGTTGAGTATTTTGTGGGCTTATGTTGTTCACCTCATCATTCCATGTGTCAGGATCTAGCCCTATCATTCTCCCAAGTATCTCACGTGCTTCTCTAGGCATCTCAACTTCTATGTCCGAATCATAAGGATCATCTTCAATATTCTGACTACTATATACAAATTGCCCAAGAGATTCATCATCTGTTTCTTGAGATTCATCATCATCGATCATGAAACCTAGGTCTTTTTTATCAATGTGATCATGTTTGGCTACATCCTCCATCACATCAAGGTCACCTATGTGTTCATCCTGTATTATGGTAGGGCCTAACCATGACATGCAGCTAGGTGGCTCATACGAAACTATCCTAGGTGAAGGCTCATATGGTGCATAGGTGTCTCTAAATGAGGTATTTTGAACTCTTTGGTGTGTTGGCCGCTCAACCTTTTCTAGCAATCTTAGAAGTCTAAGTGTAAAGTCCATTTGAATCAAATTACAAACAAAATCACAAAGAAAAGATAGACTACGAGAAAGCTACAAAATAAAAATCTTACTAGAAAGGAATCTAGCAAGTAGACCTAATAAAAAGAGATTCTAATCTAGACAATAACTATTCCCCGGGCTGCGGCGCCAAAAACTTGATGCGTGGGAATCGCACCTTGCATTACCTCTCGAGGGATCTCGCGAGGCTTACAACCCCCACTAGGCAGTGTACCTGATCGTTGTAGTATAGTATAGTGACAAGTACCGGGGGATTGATCGTTCAGCTTGGGAATAGTGTCGCTAGGATTAGAAAACCTAATTAATAGTTCTAGAGATGAAAGATGATTCTTTTTGTATTTTTATATTTTAATGAAAGCAAATAAAATCTCGGGTTTTAGAAGAGTGGGCGGAATTAGTTGCTATTCAACTAACCCAAAACTAAGATGCAATCAAAATAAAATACTAAAAATGAAATTAAACTAAATTATACTAAGGTTGTGAGCAGTATGTGGAGAAATTGTGTTTACTTAGACTTCATTACTCCCTAGATATCTTTTACATGTCAATTACTTGTTATACTTGTATGGATGACGGATTGTATTCCTTAATACCATTCGTGGGGTGGCATACATAACTCCCCAACTCTATGAGCTCTTATCTCCTCCTACACCATGACCCAGCACAACTATAGGGATTGTAAACAGTGGCTCATGCATTAAATACAACCAATAAAGACCTAGTACGCCTCGGTTCATGTTTCTTAAGACGTTCAAGCATGTTACCATTGGAGATCTGCCAGTTTTCTTAAGCCTAACATATAATATCATTCATCCAAGAACAAGAATAGACAAGTAATCAACACATAATTAATATCTAGGTTTCATTAGATCTAAGCAAACATAAAGAAAATCTAGCCTAGCATAGTAGAATTAAGATAAGAACAAAAGATAAACAACCAACACATAGACATATTGATTGAATTAAGAGTATACTTATCTCAATTACAATGCAAGGTCTCAAGGGTTTGGAACCCTTGAAAAACCTGTAAAAGAGGCACCAAAATCGTGTTTAGGGTTTCACCAAAACTTCTCCTCTTTTTAATGAAAAAACTAGAAAACTATATATAGGAAAATCGTCCTGACGGCGTCAAGAGTTAAATCTGACGCCGTCAACTCGCCGCCATAAACTTCCTCGGACGCCCTAGATCCACTTGTGACGGCCTATGTGACGCCGTCACCACCTACGGTAAATTAGTCTTGGCCACTTTGACGCCGTCATCTACTCATCTGACGCCGTCACCAGCTACGGTAAAATATTCATCATGTCTGACGCCGTCAAGACTCAAGTCGTGACGCCGTCACCTTGTATTTCCAGCTTGGATTTTTGGTACTTTGTCGTTTCCTTCACTTTATGCTCCAAAAACGTCCAAAATAGCCTCTTTTCCAGAATTCACTCTCCAAACACCTAAAATCACAAAAGGAACGATTTAGGGCAATATTTGATCAAATAAAGTCGGATTCGGGCTTAAATGACCCCCTAAAAACGGATCATTTTTCGCCTCATCATCCACCCATTTTCCTTTGTGTCTGTCAAGGCGCGCTTTTATCCCTTCGCCTAACCTGCGATTCACGCGTTCAACCAAGCCATTGGTTTGTGGGTGTTTCACTGAAGCAAAGTGTTGTGTGATGTTCAATTGCGCACACCAATCTTTGAATGGGTTATCGCAGAATTGCTTTCCATTATCTGAGATAATTTCACAAGTTAGCCCGAAGCGACACACAATATTGTTCCACACGAAGCGTTTTACCTGGTTGCCAGTGATGCTCACCACTGCTTTTGCCTCAATCCACTTTGTAATGTAGTTTATGGCTACAATGAGAAATTTCAGTCCTCCCGCTGCAACTGGGAAAGGGCCTGCGATGTCAACGCCCCATTTATAGAACGGCCATGGTGAGGTAATGGGGGTTAACTCTTGTTGTGGTTGGCGCGGAATTCACCTGTGGACTTGGCAATTACTGCATTTTTTTATCATATCTCGCGCGTCGCAGTGCATAGTAGGCCAATATATCCAGATCGCAGGGCGCGCGCCACAACGGACCGTGGTCCCGAGTGCATGCTACATGATCCAGCATGAATTTCGCAGAGTACATAATCTGCTTGAAGAGGTCCAACACATCAGAGCCAAGGTTGTAGGAATGAACGTCGATATAGGATACCATCTCGTAGTTCAAATCTCTGTGCTTTGCGCCGCACCCTTCGAGCGCCCTTCTGGTCTTGTGGTAAGATTCATTTGCTTATAAATTCGATGATAGGTGTCATCCACGTGGGATCCTGTTCTTCTATCACCGTGGATACTTCCATCTCTAAGATTGATTTATTTTTTAGAGTTTCTACCAATACCTGTTTTGATAGGTGCGTAAAGCTTGTAGATGCGATCTTGCTAAGCGCGTCAGCTTTCCTGTTGTCTCCTCTAGGAACTTGTTTGATTGTGAACCTATCAAAGCTCTGAATTAAAGACTTGGTTTTTTCAAGGTATTGGATCATATGTTCATCCTTGGCTTCATATTCACCTAGCACATGGTTAGCTACTAGCCTGGAATCCACATTTGCCTATAGGTTGCGTACACCCATTTGAATTGCAATACGCAGTCCAGCGAGTAGGGCTTCATATTCTGCCTCATTGTTTGTGGCTGTGAATTCGAAGAGCAGTGCGTAGGTGAACTCCATCCCTTCTGGATTAGTAAGGATAAGGCCTGCGCGTGATCCATCCACGCATGAGGATCCATCTGTGAATAGAACCCATGGTTCTTGTAGCTCTGCCTTGCCTGTCGAAGGTGTGGTATCGCTATCTTGCTTTTCAACAATAAAATCGGCTAATATCTGCCCCTTGATTGCAGTGCGTGGTCTATACGAGATGTTATACTCACTCAACAACACACTCCACTTTTGTAGCCGTCCTGATGCGTCAGGTTTAGAGATAACTTGTTTGATGGGTTGGTCCGTGATCATAGCTATTGGGTGCGCCTGAAAGTATCTGCGCAGTCGTTTAGCTGCGAATACTAGGGCTAGGACCAGCTTTTCCATAGCGCTGTAGTTAGTCTCTGTCTTTTTAAGTGCCTTGCTTACAAAGTATATGGGCGTTTGAATGGAGTTCCTATCTGTCAATAGTACTGCGCTGACTGCTCCATGGGTTGCAGATAAGTACATGATCAACTCTTCCCCTGGTCGCAGTGCAACAAGTTTGGGAAGTGATGCCAAATGCTGTTTTAGTTGTTGGAAGGCTTTCTCTGCCTCCTCAGTCCAACGAAAGTCTCCCTTTTTTGAGCACTTCGTGAGTGTTTTGAAAAGAGGGAGTGATTTTTCTGCTGACTTGGATAAAAAACGGTTTAGCCCAGCTAGCTTGCCGTTTAATGACTGGACTTCTTTCAATGTGTGCGGTGAGGGAAGATCGATGACAGCTTTTGTCTTTTCTGGGCAAGGTTTGATGCCATCAGGTTCTATTAAATACCCAAGGAACATGCCTTCTGTCGCCCCAAAGGTGCACTTCCTGGGGTTTAAGTGTTTAACTTCATGTTTATTTTTCCCAAGGTTTTGAACGTCTCCTCAATGTCGCGCACCAATTCTTCCTCCGTGTGGCTCTTTATAACGAGGTCATCAACGTAAACTTCCAGGTTGCGACCTACTTGCTTCTCAAAGGCTGTGACCACCAAGCGCTGGTATGTTGCTCCAGCGTTCTTTAGACCAAAGGGCATTTTTGTATAGCAAAAGACCCCTTGACTTGTGTGGAAGGCCATTTTCTCTTCATCTTCTTCAGCCATCTGAATTTGGTGGTATCCTTTGTACGCATCTAAGAAGCACTTAAAAGGATATCCACACAGAGATTCTACCTTCCAGTCTATCTCTGGCAGTGGATAGTAGTCCTGTGGACATGCTTTATTGAGGTCAGTGAAGTCCACGCACATCCTCCAACTGCCATCACTCTTCTTGACCATCACTGGATTGGAAAGCCAGTCATGATAGTAGACTTCGCGCATAATACCTGCGTCTACGAGTTTGTGTACTTCCTCCAGGATGGCTTTTGCGCGATCTGGAGCCTGGCCGCGCTTCTTTTGTCGTACTGGGGGATATCCTTGTCGGATTTGTAGCTTGTGCTCTGTAATAGAGCGTGGCACTCCGGTCATGTGCTTTGGTTCCCACGCAAAGATACTTAGGTTCTTTTGCAAGAGTGCGCACACAGCTGCTTTACCTTTGTCAGATAAAGATCCTCCAATCGATATTTGTTGATCTGGGTAATCAGGGTGAATGGCAACCTTTAGGTTTGGTATTTTTGCTGCGCGCTATTCTGGAACATTCTCTATCTCACTGGTTACCGTGTTACATTCCTTGAGCGGCATCCTGGTATTGTAGAGGGTGACAATCCCTCCTTCTATTGGAAATTTGAGCATCCTCTGCGCTGTGGATGGTACAGCGTGCATGGATGATATTCCAGGTCACCCAATGATACGGTTGTATGGTGAAGGAGACTTGATTATCATGAAGTTTATCCATGTTTCTGTAGAGTGTTGTTCATCGCCCACCACTACAAGTAATCGTAATTGCCCCATAGGCCATATCTTTTCTCCTGTGAAGCCAGTCAGCGACGTCGTGGCCGGTATTAACTGACTTTGTATCTCAGGTCGTAGCCTTTTGAAGCAATGCTCATACAGAATGTCTGCGGATGCTCCTCCATCGATATACATGCGGCGAATCTCGTGTCCCCCAGTATGTATCTCAATGGTTAGTGGCTCTACTACTGCGTTGTCCGCAGCTAGAGTGGGGAAGGATATCTCGTTCTCTGAAGAGAATTTTTGGCTGACTTTTTGCTTTGTTTTGCGCTGCCATGACTGTATCATGTAGATGATGTCCGCTTTATCTTTCGAGGGTTCTTTTTTACCTCCACCCTTTTGTTTGTCCTTCCCTTCTTTAATGTTTTTAACGAGGTGATCCATTCTACCCTCCTTTACTAATTTGTCAATTAGTTGTCATAGCTGGACACACTCGTTGGTGGTATGGCCCTTTTGTCCATGGTATTTGCAGTATCCGTTCCCTATACGCTTGTCCTCTGGGGTGCGCATTAGTGGTGGTTTTGGGAAGTTTGCGCCTTTTGTTACAAATATTTCCCTCGGAGTCTTTGTGAGGGGGTGATGCGTGAGAATTGCACCAGGCTTTACCTCTAGAGGGATCTCGAGAAGCTTACAACCCCCACTAGCCAGTGTAC
This sequence comes from Artemisia argyi, assembly GCA_030686995.1. Classification (NCBI taxonomy): domain Eukaryota; kingdom Viridiplantae; phylum Streptophyta; class Magnoliopsida; order Asterales; family Asteraceae; genus Artemisia; species Artemisia argyi. The sequence continues at coordinate 131,322,697 of CM060688.1, forward strand.
CTGATCGTTGTAGTACAGTATAGTGGCAAGTACCGGGGGATTGATCGTTCAACTCAGGAATAGTGTCGTTAGGATTGAAAATTAATCTAACTAGGTCTAAAGGTGTAGGATGATTCTTTTTGTGCTTTTATATTTTATGGAAAGCAAGTAAAATTCTCGGGTATTGGAAGGAGGGGCGGAATTAATTCCTAATCAACTAACCCAAAAGCTACTAATTAAACTAATTAACAAGAAAAGTAAACTAGGGTTCTACAAGGTAAGTGAAGCATGTCTACCCATGATATGTTACTCCTTGATAGCTATCCAATTCTACCTATTGAATTGTCAAACCTTGTTTTAATTGTCGGGTTGTAGTCCTTAATACCATTTGTGGGGTGGCGTACGTACTTCCCCAACTCTATAAGCTCCTACTTCACTCCTATGTCGAGCCTGCACGAAGCTCCTAACATAGGATCATTAGAATTCGCTCATGCATTAAATACAACCATAATAACCTAGTACGCATTGGTTCATGTTTCTTAAGACGTTCAAGCACGTTACCATAAAGGAGGTTGGCTAGTTTTCTTAAGGCTAACATCGATATCATTCAATTAAACAAGAGACAATAGGAAACAAGAATTATAAGCTAAACCAATTAAATCTATCGAAGTGTCACACCCTAATTGATGAAGATAGACACAAACATCAACAAGGAATCGATAAGATCTAATCAATTATATACAAGTTTCACACAATCATAAGTAGACACAAGGTGAATTAGCAAAACATCATCAAAGAAGAACAAGCAACAATGATAATGGAAAACACAATTAAGATAGAATCAACAAACCAATACATGATGTTTATGGAAACACCTACCTAAACCCAGGAATTGACCTTAGGGTTTAGGGCTTGCAAAAAGTGAAGTTATGATGTTATATTTATAGGCTGATTTTCTGTCGGCAAGGCATGACGGCGTCAGCTCGTTACACATGACAGCGTCACACCCATTTTTTCACCAAATTGTAGATTTCTTCGTCCTCTTCGCGTGGGCTTTTGAATCACCTAAATCCGAGTTCGTATGCAAAAGTTATGACCAAAACCATATCAGCTACTCCGCGCGCCAGTTTTGACAAGTTAACACGTGACGGCCCTGGGTGACGCCGTCACGTTTCTTCTGGACCGTCACCACTTTTACTCTTGACGCCGTCACATGAATGCTCTTGACGCCGTCAGGTACTGTTCCCAGCAAGGAAAATTAAGACTTTGCTGTTTTCTTCACTTTTATGCTCCAAAAACATCCAAAATGCTTCCTTTTATAGAATTCACTCCAAAAGTACCTAAAATCACAAAAGAAATGATTTAAGGCATTATTTGATCAAATAAATTCAATTCTGGGCTTAAATGACCCCCTAAAAACGGTTCATTTTTCGCCTTATCATATATCCCTACACTTGGAATTTGCTTGTCCTCAAGCAAATGAGCTTTTCCACCAATAAAAATACAAGTTAGGGGTCATTTAACACTAATATAAAAGTAATTACAACAAATGATCATTCCACGTTAGTCAAAACAAGCACGGAAATTATACACTACCACCTCACATTAAGTATTTGGATACTCTCATCTCTCGGGTGTTGTAAATTTATATGTCATAATTGGAAATGAAGAAATATCACTCTCTACCTGTCATAGCAAATAGATTACCATAGGCTTGGGAAAGGATCAAACCTCCACTACTTGGCGTAAGCACCTAGGATAAACTATCAAAGAGGTCTTTTAAAGGGTTATAACGTTAGGTGTAGGGGATATGGAAGACACGGTTTTGTTGGATAAACGGATATTTTACTGGTGGCAAGTCAATTGTCTTAGTTAACTACATGTATAATGAGGCGTTGCTAAGCCAAGACTCGACTCAACTTAAACTAACCACAACTCTTTTTGGATTTTCAAGACACTATTTGACTTAAACATAAATAAAAGAAATGGATGGTAGCCCGTATGTTTTTTTTTCTTTTATTTTTCTATATATTTTTTTCTGTTTTCTCTTTTTTTTTATTATTATTATTTTTTTTCGATTTTTTTTTCATACACTTTTACTCTACCATCCAAAATAATACATCAAAGGGAGCTCGCTTCCTCCCTACACTTGAGCTTTTATATACTTTACAATCAACTATTCTAATGACTCGAATCAAAATAATCAAAACACTTGGAGTACTTTTAAATATTAACGCACATATGAGGGTAATATATGATGTTCTTCCCCATTTCTCCATAACACAAGTACTTTACCCATGAGTCCTAATCGTCCCAAATCAATATGTACAAGGATATGACTCGACTTAGCAACCATGTAATCAATTAGACAACTAAAAAAGGGTTTAAACAATTAACAATAATGCACTAAAGATAAGTGCATACAAGGAAGGCTAAGGCGATTTGGTTGCACATTTGGGGTGGATTGTAAACAAATTCTTCCTTTAAGTAAAATGCTTAAAGTGAGAAATGAAAAGATAGGCTTGGAGGGGTGTACTAGGGGTTTCGTGTACTAAAAATGAGTACATCGCAAAGGTGTGGGAGAATTACTTGACCTATGAAGTCAATGTAATTATATTACAGGTGTAGAAAAAGGGTTATCCTAATGCCTCTTATCATGTAGTAAATCCTAACTACACGAATGTAGTCTCACTAGCGGTCTCGGGATGCATCGCTATCACAAGTTCTAGAATCTAAATACTACTGGTACACTCATAAGCACCAACAATGAATGCTTTTTCCTAAAGATCTAAGGGCGAACCTCACATATTTGGGGTGAAAATTTTTGAGTGGTATGGTTTTTGTGCTAGTCATACAACTCCTATCCATGAGACGCTTATTAAGACTAAAGTTTCACTCCTACATGTTGCAAAAAAATTTAAATTTGGTGCTAAAATTGCCCTAACAAATATTTCTCTCAGTTTTATTACACATTCACTATCAAACAAAACAAAAACCAGGTGGAGTAATAGTTTCTAATATAGCCTCCCTACACTTAAACCGATCATTGTCCCCAATGTTCTAGATAAAAGATGTAAAAGTAAAAATAAATAAGAATGAAAGAAACTAATACTCCCCTGATTCGTTCGGTGTGGATAATGTGACAACATGGTTAAATCTTCCTCCAAGAAAATGAACGTTGAAAGCTTCCCTCCAGAAATATAAATCATCTTCTTGTCCTGTAATCAACAAACACAAAAACCAAAGCATCAAACCGAACAAAAATCACAACTAGATGTAATTCCAGACTTAGAAATAGAAACAAGACAAAGCAATAAAAGGATAGGATACTTGTGGAATGAATTACAAATAGGAACTCATAAAACATATCCACAATTATTGACACACAAACAAGATAGAATATATGCTAATCATGAATTGTGAAGTTTTCATGTTTGAATTTAGTTCTTTTTAACAAAATATAAATTTCCCTACACTTATCTTTTTGTAAAATACCTTTATATGCAATTAAGACGAGGTTAAAAACAAAATAAAGCATTCTCACAAATTATTCGAAACATGAAAATTAAACAACTATGATTAAGCATATATGACACAAACAAACAAATAAAATAAAAACATCAAACAATAAAAAACATGGGTTGGGTTGCTTCCCAACAAGCGCTTGTTTTGGTTCGAGTCACGAGCCTGACTCTACCCTTATTTAACGGAAATATGGGAGGTTTTCCCTACACTTAGGATTAAGTGCGGGTGGAAGTAGCGATACACACCCTTAGGGTGGAAATATGCCACGTGAGGTGAAGGGGGTGAGTGAATGGCTTCCTTCATCCTAAAACTACCCGGATAATATTGGTTGATGGGTGGGTCGGTTCCTCTTTTGTCTCCTAGATGTATATCTAAGGATGGAAGGTTGTGTAAAGGTTGAGGTTCCGGTTCATCAACATTAGGAAATTCCCTAGAACTAGGAGTAAGGTTATCACTACAAGTATTCAAACCTATATCCTCTAGTGGTGCTTGGTCCAAGGGTTCTACCTCAATTGGGATTCCTAAAGTTTCTTCTACTTCTTCCGGGTAAGTCACGGGCGGTGTGTACGCATCAAATGATGATAGGACTTGTGGGGTACTTAGTGGGCTTGGGTTTTCTACTATCTCTTCCATCACATCAATATCACCTATGTGTTCATCTTGTATTATGGTAGTGCCTAACCATGACATGCAACTAGGTGGCTCAACTCTAACTTCGTGTGTGTCGTATGTTTTTGTGAAATCTATCCCGCTCATGCAACTAGGTAGTTCAACACTAACCATCTCATAATCTTGGTTTGATTCTAAGTTCATGTTCTTAGAAACTAGGTCATCTTGCTCATAAGAATCCACCAATTCGTTGAGCTTATGGGTCATGGTTAGGAAGCTTTTCTCAAAATTCATCCAACGGGTCTGACTAAAAGGAATTGATCCTGATAATGATCGTCTAATAGAAATCACACAGGCATATAATTCATCAAACCCATCTAACTTTACCCCCAACTCCTCTTGGATGTCATAAAGATCACATAAAAAATCATTGGAATGATAAGAAGCAAATCTATTAGTGAAATATAGTTGTTCCTCTATTGCCAGTGATCTAAATGGAATTTCATCTGCCATAGTGACAAGTGAAAATGGTTTTACAAACAAAGGGCACAAAGAAAAAGATATACTACAAGAAAGCTAATAAAAATCTCACTAAAAAGGAATCTAATGAGTAGACCTAATCAAAATAAATTCCAACCTAAGCAATAACAATTCCCCGGGCTGCGGCGCCAAAAACTTGATGCGTGGAAATTGCACCAGGCTTTACCTCTCGAGGGATCTCGAGAAGCTTACAACCCCCACCAGGCAGTGTACCTGATCGTTGTAGTATAGTATAGTGACAAGTACCGGGGGATTGATCGTTCAACTCAAGAATAGTGTCGTTAGGATTGAAAATTAATCTAACTAGGTCTAAAGGTGAAGGATGATTCTTTTTGTGCTTTTATATTTTATGAAAAACAAGTAAAATTCTCGGGTATTGGAAGGAGGGGCGGAATTAGTTGCTAATCAACTAACCCAAAAGCTACTAATTAAACTAATTAACAAGAAAAGTAAACTAGGGTTCTACAATGTAAGTGAAGCATGTCTACCCATGATATGTTACTCCATGCTAGCTATCCAATTCTACCTATTGAATTGTCACACCTTGTTTTAATTGACGGGTTATAGTCCTTAATACCATTCGTGGGGTGGCGTACGTACTTCCCCAACTCTATAAGCTCCTACTTCACTCCTATGTCGAGCCTGCAAGAAGCTCCTAACATGGGATCATTAGAATTCGCTCATGCATTAAATATAACCATAATAACCTAGTACACATTGGTTCATGTTTCTTAAGACGTTCAAGCACATTACCATAAAGGAGGTTGGCCAGTTTTCTTAAGCCTAAGATCGATATCATTCAATTAAACAAGAGACAATAGGAAACAAGAATTATAAGCTAAACCAATTAAACCTATCGAAGTGTCACACCCTAATTGATGAAGATAGACACAAACATCAACAAGGAATCGATAAGATCTAATCAATTATAAACAAGTTTCACATAATCATAAGTAGACACAAGGTGAATTAGCAAAACATCATCAAAGAAGAACAAGCAACAATGATAATGGAAAACATAATTGAGATAGAATCAACAAACCAATACATGATGTTTATGGAAACACCTACCTAAACCCAGGAATCGACCTTAGGGTTTAGGGCTTACAAAAAGTGAAGTTATGATGTTATATATATTGGTTGATTTTCTGTCGGCAAGGCATGAAGGCGTCAGCTCATTACACATGACGGCGTCACACCCATTTTTTCACCAAGTTGTAGATTTCTTCGTCCTCTTCGCGTGGGCTTTTGAATCACGTAAATCCGAGTTCGTATGCAAAAGTTATGACCAAAACAATATCAGCTACTCCGCGCGCCAGTTTTGACAAGTTAACACGTGACGGCCTTGGGTGACGCCGTCACGATTCTTCTGGACCGTCACCACTTTTACTCTTGACTCCGTCACATGAATGCTCTTGACGCCGTCAGGTACGGTTCCCAGCAAGGAAAATTAAGACTTTGCCGTTTTCTTCACTTTTATGTTCCAAAAACGTCCAAAATGGTTCCTTTTACAGAATTCACTCCAAAAGTACCTAAAATCACAAAAGGAACGATTTGAGGCATTATTTGATCAAATAAATTCAATTCTAGGCTTAAATGACCCCCTAAAAACAGTTCATTTTTCGCCTTATCATATATCCCTACACTTGGAATTTGCTTGTCCTCAAGCAAATGAGCTTTTTCACCAATAAAAATACAAGTTAGGGGTCATTTAAGACTAATATAAAAGTAATTACAACAAATGATCATTCCACCTTAGTCAAAACAAGCACGGAAATTATACACTAGCACCTCACATTAAGTATTTGGATACTCTCATCTCTCGGGTGTTGTAAATTTATATGTCATAATTAGAAATGAAGAAATATCACTCTCTACCTGTCATAGTAAATAGATTACCATAGGCTTGGGAAAGGATCAACCTCCACCACTTGGCGTAAGCACCTAGGATAAACTATCAAAGGGGTCTTTTAAAGGGTTATAACGTTTGGTGTAGGGGATATGGAAGACACGGTTTTGTTGGATAAACGGATATTTTACTGGTGGCAAGTCAGTTGTCTTAGTTAACTACATGTACAATGAGGCGTTGCTAAGCCAAGACTCGACTCAACTTAAACTAACCACAACTCTTTTTGGATTTTCAAGACACTATTTGACTTAAACATAAATAAAAGAAATTGATGGTAGCCCGTATGTTTTTTTTTCTTTTATTTTTCTATATATCTTTTTCTTTTTTCTCTTTTTTTTATTATTACTATTATTTTTTTCGATTTTTTTTTCATACACTTTTACTCTACCATCCAAAATAATACATCAAAGGGAGCTCGCTTCCTCCCTACACTTGAGCTTTTACATACTTTACAACCAACTATTCTAATGACTCGAATCAAAATAATCAAAACACTTGGAGTACTTTTAAATATTAACGCACATATGGGGGTAATATATGATGTTCTTCCCCATTTCTCCATAACACAAGTACTTTACCCATGAGTCCCAATCGTCCCAAAACAATATGTACAAGGATATGACTCTACTTAGCAACCACGTAATCAATTAGACAACTAAAAAAGGGTTTAAACAATTAACAATAATGCACTAAAGATGAGTGCATACAAGGAAGGCTAAGGCGATTTGGTTACACATTTGGGGTGGATTTTAAACAAATTCTTCCTTTAAGTAAAATGCTTAAAGTTAGAAATGAAAAGATAGGCTCGGAGGGGTGTACTAGGGGTTTCGTGTACTAAAAATGAGTACAACGCAAAGGTGTGAGAGAATTACTTGACCTATGAAGTCAATGTAATTATATTACAGGTGTAGAACAAGGGTTATCCTAATGCCTCTTATCATGTAGTAAATCCTAACTACACGAATGTAGTCTCACTAGCGGTCTTGGGATGCATCGCTATCACAAGTTCTAGAATCTAAATACTACCGGTACACTCATAAGCACCAACAATGAATGCTTTTTCCTAAAGATCTAAGGGCGAACCTCACATATTTGGGGTGGAAATTTTTGAGTGGTATGGTTTTTGTGCTAGTCATACAACTCCTATCCATGAGACGCTTATTAAGACTAAAGTTTCACTCCTACATGTTGCAAAAAATTTTAAATTTGGTGCTAAAATTGCCCTAACAAATATTTCTTTCAGTTTTATTGCACATTCACTATCAAACAAAACAAAAACCAAGTGGAGTAATAGTTTCTAATATACCCTCCCTACACTTATACCGAACGTTGTCCCCAATGTTCTAGATAAAAGATGTAAAAGTAAAAAATATATAAGAATGAAAGAAACTAATACTCCCCTGATTTGTTCGGTGTGGATAATGTGACAACATGGTTAAATCTTCCTCCAAGAAAATGAACGTTGAAAGCTTCCCTCCAGAAATATAAATCATCTTCTTGTCCTGTTATCAACAAACACAAAAACCAAAGCATCAAACCGAACAAAAATCACAACTAGATGTAATTCCAGACTTAGAAATAGAAACAAGACAAAGCAACAAAAGGATAGGATACTTGTGGAATGAATTACAAATAGGAACTCATAAAACATATCCACAATTATTGACACACAAACAAGATAGAATATATGCTAATCATGAATTGTGAAGTTTTCATGTTTGAATTTAGTTCTTTTTAACAAAATATAAATTTCCCTACACTTATCTTTTTGTAAAATACCTTTATATGCAATTAAGACGAGGTTAAAAACAAAATAAAGCATTCTCACAAATTATTCGAAACATGAAAATTAAACAACTATGATTAAGCATATATGACACAAACAAACAAATAAAATAAAAACATCAAACAATTAAAAACATGGGTTGGGTTGCCTCCCAACAAGCGCTTGTTTTGGTTCGAGTCACGAGCCTGGCTCTACCCTTATTTAACGGAAATATGGGAGGTTTTCCCTACACATAGGATTAATTGCGGGTGGAAGTAGCGATACACACCCTTAGGGTGGAAATATGCCACGTGAGGTGAAGGGGGTGAGTGAATGGCTTCCTTCAAATGATGATAGGACTTGTGGGGTACTTAGTGGGCTTGGATTTTCTACTATCTCTTCCATCACATCAATATCACCTATGTGTTCATCTTGTATTATGGTAGCGCCTAACCATGACATGCAACTAGGTGGCTCAACTCTAACCTCATGTGTGTCGTATGTTTTGGTGAAATCTATTCCGCTCATGCAACTAGGTAGTTCAACACTAACCATCTCATAATCTTGGTTTGATTCTAAGTTCATGTTCTTAGAAACTAGGTCATCTTGCTCATACAAATCCACCAATTCATTGAGCTTATGGGTCATGGTTAGGAAGCTTTTCTCAAAATTCATCCAACGGGTCTGACTAAAAGGAATTGATCCTGAAAATGATCGTCTAATAGAAATCACACATGCATATAATTCATCAAACCCATCTAACTTTACCCCCAACTCCTCTTGGATGTCATAAAGATCACATAAAAAATCATTGGAATGATATGAAGCAAATCTATTAGTGAAATATAGTTGTTCCTCTATTGTCAGTGATCTAAATGGAACTTCATCTGCCATAGTGACAAGTGAAAATGGTTTTACAAACAATGGGCACAAAGAAAAAGATAGACTACAAGAAAGCTAATAAAAAGAAAATAAAAATCTCACTAAAAAGAAATCTAATGAGTAGACCTAATCAAAATAAATTCCAACCTAAGCAATAACTATTCCCCGGGCTGCAGCGCCAAAAACTTGATGCGTGGGAATTGCACCAGGCTTTACCTCTCGAGAGATCTCGAGAAGCTTACAACCCCCACCAGGCAGTGTACCTGATCGTTGTAGTATAGTATAGTGACAAGTACCAGGGGATTGATCGTTCAACTCATGAATAGTGTCGTTAGGATTGAAAATTAATCTAACTAGGTCTAAAGGTGAAGGATGATTCTTTTTGTGCTTTTATATTTTATGAAAAGCAAGTAAAATTCTCAGGTATTGGAAGGAGGGGCGGAATTAGTTGCTAATCAACTAACCCAAAAGTTACTAATTAAACTAATTAACAAAAAAAGTAAACTAGGGTTCTACAATGTAAGTGAAGCATGTCTACCCATGATATGTTACTCCATGCTAGCTATCCAATTCTTCCTATTGAATTGTCACACCTTGTTTTAATTGACGGGATGTAGTCCTTGATACCATTCGTGGGGTGGCGTACGTACTTCTCCAACTCTATAAGCTCCTACTTCACTCCTATGTCGAGCCTGCAAGAAGCTCCTAACATAGGATCATTAGAATTCGCTCATGCATTAAATACAACAATAATAACCTAGTACGCATTGGTTCATATTTCTTAAGACGTTCAAGCACATTACCATAAAGGAGGTTGGCCAGTTTTCTTTAGCCTAACATCGACATCATTCAATTAAACAAGAGACAATAGGAAACAAGAATTATAAGCTAAACCAATTAAACCTATCGAAGTGTCACATCCTAATTGATGAAGATAGACACAAACATCAACAAGGAATCGATAAGATCTAATCAATTATATACAAGTTTCACACAATCATAAGTAGATACAAGGTGAATTAGCAAAACATCATCAAAGAAGAACAAGCAACAATGATAATGGAAAACATAATTAAGATAGAATCAACAAACCAATACATGATGTTTATGGAAACACCTACCTAAACCCAGGAATCGACCTTAGGGTTTAGGGCTTACAAAAAGTGAAGTTATGATGTTATATTTATAGGCTGATTTTCTGTCGGCTAGGCATGACGGCGTCAGCTTGTTACACATGACGGCGTCATACCCATTTTTTCACCAAATTGTATATTTCTTCGTCCTCTTCGCGTGGGCTTTTGAATCACCTAAATCCGAGTTCGTATGCAAAAGTTACGACCAAAACAATATCAGCTACTCCGCGCGCCAGTTTTGACAAGTTAACACGTGTCGGCCTTGGGTGACGCCGTCTCGTTTCTTCTGGACCGTCACCACTTTTACTTTTGACGCCGTCAGATGAATGCTCTTGACGCCGTCAGGTACTATTCCCAGCAAGGAAAATTAAGACTTTGCCGTTTTCTTCACTTTTATGCTCCAAAAATGTCCAAAATGCTTCTTTTTCCAGAATTCACTCCAAAAGTACCTAAAATCACAAAAGGAACGATTTAGGGCATTATTTGATCAAATAAATTCAATTCCGGGCTTAAATGACCCCCTAAAAACGGTTCATTTTTCGCCTTATCAGGAGGGTATACTTGTCATTATCTCGTCCACTTCCCTGACTGCGATAATTCTTGCTGCGATTGCTGCTCTGATCATTGGATTGTCTCCTAGGCTGTTCTTGCTTCCTATAATTTGAGTAGCCTTTTTTACTGTCCGCAGCGGCTGCTTCTCCTTGGATGAAGGATCTTGTGCGCTTCATTAGCTCATCGAAGGTTTGGGGAACCTTGTCGTTTAACTTCCGAATGAGTTCTGGGTTTTTAATCCCATTCATGAACCCTGAAATTTTTAGGACTTCGGGATACGCTTTGACATGTATACACTCATCTTTGAAGCATTCCATATAAGCACTGGTTGATTCCCCCTGGCGCTGTTTTACTCTGGCTAATTCAACAGGGTTTTTAGCGCACTTCTTTCTTTGGGTGAAGTTTAAGCGGAATGCTTTTCGCAACTCTTCAAACCCATCTATGCTCCATCGTGGAAGATTGCTAAACCAAGTGCGCGCATTCCCTACCAATGTGGAGTTAAACATATGACACCACACAGGTTGTGGCCAATTTTCGATAGTAGCAGCGAATTCGAAAATTTTTAGGTGGTCATCCGGATCACCCGTTCCATCATATGTTTTAACATTAGTGGGCATGCGCCTTCTCTTATGATCTGAGTAGTCACTAATGCGCCGCGTGAATGCATCAATCTTTTGGCGGCGCCAAGGAAGAGATATGTCTTCGTCTTCTTCCTCACGACGTCTTCCTCTGGACTTCCAGTGTCCCGTCTCTTTATCCTCGTTGTCCGAGGAGTCACTAGAGGAGAAGTTATCTCTTTTGCGGCGTTTGCGCCGGTTTTCCTCAAAGGAAGGGCTTGAGGGGCTTTCACTTGGGGAAGTTTGCCTTCCTAACCTGTCGTGAATTCTTCTGCTCCCAGACCTAGAGGAGCCTTCACTTGGTGAATGTTGACGTCCAAGTCTATCCTGTATCCTTCGACTACCAAGTCTGGAGTGAACATTAGTACGCCTCTCGCCATCTTCGTATTCCTCCGAGTATTTTGAGTCAGATGCTGTACCAAGTCTATCATGGACATTGGTACGTCTTTCGTTGTTTTCGTGCCCCCTCTTTGGTAGCGCGGTGGTGATGTTTCGCGCTCGGGACCAAAGTTGAGCCGGGCTTGCAGGCTCATGCTTCACCTTCTCCTTGCTTCTTCTTGCATGAGGGCGGTTAAGGTTTCGTAATTTTGGGATACAAAATTACTTAACGTTAAATCAGGCGCGTCCTCATTTGCTGCAAGGATTTCTGCCTCAACATTAGGCACCCTATCTCGGTTGGGTGCGCCAGGTGGCTCAGTGTTGTCCGCTATAGGTGCCGTTTGTTGGGGAGTATTGAAGAGGGTGCGCTGAAGTTCTTCAACGCTTGGGACCACTGTGGTGGCTTGAGTAGTCCTTGTAGGAAATTCTACTACTGGGAGAGGTAGGGTTGGTCCCGTTTCTTGGTGACCAGGTGCACTGGTTGTTCCAGAGGCCTGCCTAGAGGTCGAGTCTTGAGGGTTCTTCCTCTGGGGGTCACGTTTTTTTCCAACTACGGAGTCCGTTGGCTTGAGTTTTTGTTCTTCGTCAATCTAGTTCTTAGTTCTTAGTGTAGGGTCCCACGGATGGCGCCACTTGTTGATACAAAAGTTGGGCGTTCCTGGTTTGGGCTCTCGCTCTTGTACTAATTCGCTCTTACTGTTTGAGACCTGCGCACTAAGAAAGTAAACAAACACCGTTTGGCTTATCGTGGGATTGTCTCCCACGATTATCCTCCGGTGTGAGAGTAAGTAATCGGTTTTAGGTTATATTAAAGAGTTAGGGTTTTCGTAGATCGTACCTTTAATGAGAATTATGTCATTCTATATATAGGCGCAGAATCTTTGTAGGTTTCGTGCTCCTTACTCTTCGCACACATGGTGCTTATCCGGTCCAAGGATCTTTATCCGTAAATAGAAGATCCTTATCTAGACCATAAATAGTTTTGGTTGGGCTTGGGCCTACGTGAGCCCAACCCATTGGTGGTGCGGCCCAAATCATTGTTATGATAGCCCACGCGTGGTGGGTTTGGGCCTTAGTAATGTTTATCATTTGGGCTTATGGCCCAAATATAGACTATACGTCATCACCTATAAATAGCTTGGACGGGTTATTGATTATGGTACGTTCACTAAACACATACATATCCTATCAAACTTACTTATCTACCATATCATATACTCATTCGCACGCCAGAGGTGATCCGCAGGGCCAACCCCCTACGTAATCACTTAACGTAATGTCTTTGTATTTTATTTCAGGTTATCAATAAGCTTGGCGCACCCTCACAACCTTTGTTTCCTTCGATCATTATCGCAAGGTCTGGTAGTACAATTTATTATACAATCAATAGTTATGTACTCATCCAAATGATAGGCATTTGAGTGTTGGAAATATTTGTTTCGCAGTGTGACATATTGTTACTATATATTGTTTTGCACTCAACCAATCTCCCCACATGCTTATTTTTATTGCTTATAAATCCGTACAAGCGTCTTCAAACGAGTGTGATACAACATATAAAAGAGAAACAGTTGTCCCCAAACACATGTAACAAGATCACACTTACAAACACTCTCACTACAACACTCAGTAACAAACCAGAATAACAAGGTGATGATCAAGATGATCAGCAAAGATTGTGAGAAGACTAAGAGAGAAAACTAAACTATGTGTTATCTTTGAAAGAGGAAATGACTGTGTGCTAGACCTAGGGGGTTGGGATTGAGACTACTTACAGTCTCATTTTAAACATTAGTCCCTGCAAAATATGAGTTAACAAAACAAGACCAAAATACAAAACTTTTAGAATAAAGTGCACCAATATTCCCTGCACTTGATAAAAGCCATAAGTTTGCATTATAACACCATATTTCAACAATAAAACACAAAGATTATTGTGTATTAACATAAAAACAAACAACAAATAAGAGGTTAAATTTTAAGAAAGACAAACGGCAAAACCATGGTATCGTTGGCAAGAAAAACAGGTACTTCATAAACTGTTTACGATGTTAGATTATGGACATTATTTTAGTAGTCGTATGTTAGGATCGAACTCGAAATCACGGGATTGCACATAATACGTATGAAGAGAAAAAGAAATAATTATTTATAAATGTTATACGTAATTATTAATAAACACAAAACTAGTAACGACCGTTAGACGAAGATTAGGAAAGTAATACTAATTAATATTTGGAAACAAGGTAAGGTTCTAGAATCCCTTGGGGACTCTTCAAACCGATCGGCCAAGGAGGTTTCCACACCTCCTTTGTGCCTTGAGCTCCAAGTTTCAATTAGTATATATACAAACCCAAGATGTATTGTTTGCTCATAACTTGTACACACACATCTTGGTGTTTTCTCTCCTTCTCTTTGTCCCATTGTCGATCCATCAAACAATCCCATAAGGGATTTGATTTTATTGATCAAACTAAGTTTTGTGTTTAATTTACTTGCATAAACTTTTTCTTGAATTAGTACGTGTGTACAAGAACGAGATTCAAACATACTTTTATTTGATTCTTGGATTGAATTACAAAAGAGGTAAGGGGTAATTCTTATAATCCACATAAACCTTAATTAGGGTTCTTGAATTGAAGATTGCAATTGATTCTTGTTCGGACTAGAATCACAAAGGTATGTTTACTATTTAATATTGATTATTTAATTACATGTTATATGATCTTGTTATAATTGCTTCCGCATATACTCTCTTGATGTGTTTGGTTTATTTTATATGATTGTCATGATATCATAATTCCAACAGTGGCATCTAGAGCCGTTATATTGTGTAATTAATTATCGAAACGCATAAAAATTGGATCTTGATTCGTTTAGTTACATGTTTTTAGGGTTTTTAGATTCCTAACCCTAATTTTTTTTATGGGTCGATTTGACCTTAAAGGGTTTTAGGGTTTTGGTTTTTGATTTTTTAATATGATTAGAAACCCTAGGATGTCATGTAATTTGTTATGCGTTTTAGTAAACGATCTTGGTGCAATATGTTAATTGTTAAGCATAAATCCATGAAAAAGTGCATATTTGCATGGATTTTATATTGAGTGAAAATTTAAATGGTTTAAATTGGATATATTAATTAATGGTTAAGTTACATCGAAACATGTAAATTTATTAATAGATGTCGAATTAGGGAAGACTCCAATATTAAGTAATCAATTATGTGCTATGTGGTATTTGTTTAGTTTTGGTTTACGCAATCGATTTATCGATGTATGTGGCTCTTTTTCCTAGAAGAAGAAAGCCTTAATTGAACAAATACGTTATACACCTAGATTTGATTATTAATAGGACTATTGAATAAGATCTGCATGTGGCTACATGTTTTATACATATTTAATTGTTATGATTATGTATAAGTTTATTTGGTTGTTTTATTTTTTATTTTATATTACTTGTTTTTGTTTATTATTATGTTAGACATGTTTATAAATGAAAAAGGGTAATTTTTTAATAGAAAAATAATATGGACTAAATAAATGGCGAAATTGTTTTGGTTTTAAGAGTAAATTTCAAAGGATTGGTTGATTGATGTTTTTGTACATAGTGTGCGAAAGGCGGACCGAAGGTTGCCATCCAATGTACTTGTAGAGAGGGGTTTTTAAAGCTCATGCACCTACCGGTTCTCTACAACTGCTTGGTTGCCGACTCTAGACTTACCTATATCACTATATTACGTACACTATCATCTTAAGGGTGAATTCACCAAAATTCCACAATGATTATCCGAAACACTAAGCCTTAGGGCTTATGCAAAAGTACGATATAAGTGGATGATAATTGTTGGTAATTCTTTAATTGGTGAACCCGATACCTCAATCAAAACTTTGTTATTTTACTCTTAGCAAATTGGTAATAAAAATGTTTTGTAAAACCAATGTTATGAAGTTGTATGCATGCTTCTTCATACATTATTTTGATTACACGTCAAAATTTAATACCCTTATAAAATTAAGTCGAATGCCATCTAATTAAGAACACTTGAAGTTGTAATTTACGTCATGTGAGAACTTGGCGAGATTGCAATGAAGAGGTAAATTTCATAAATTCATTGCTAGCAGATCAACTGATGTGATGGATTTGTGAGTTTGCAGTTTTTAAGTTAGACGACTTAAATTGAGTTGGAAGTGAGATCTTGGACTCAAGGCTTTAAGATGGGGATCAAACATGCTTACATTACAAAAGTTTTGTGATTGGAAATCCCATAAATCTAGGAATTGCAATATGATATTGGCAATTATTGTTTGACAATTACCTTGTTGAATAATATCATTACTAGCAGATCAACTGATGTAATGGTATTATGTCAATTTGGATCCTAGCTTTAAGAAAATACTATGGTTTATATGAATATTTACCAATGGGTATTTTATTTTCTTAAAAACCTAATTATTGAAATTACTGAAATTGATTTTTGTAATTCGTTTTAACGTATTAATGCAATGTTCAAACCGTAAACGCACTTTGGGCTTTGGTAAATTGATCTCGTTCTGTTTTCAAACAAATGTTTGATTAAGAATAATTTACTTAAAAGACAAAAGAAGTCTCTTTTCTATGAAAGAAGAGTGAGACACAATCCTGTTCCTTTTCATGAATGAGAAAGGATAATAGGAATATTAGATATGTCTAAATTCTAATATAACTCATAGCAAATTTTTTAATAGTTAAGAAAATTGCGAATATTTCCATGGAGATTTTATCATCCTCATTTGGTGATTAAATTCTTAGTAACAAATATGATATTTGGTTAACAGAAAATTATGTATGACATTTTATGAGTTATTATAATTAGAAGCTAGACTAATTACCGCAAAATGTTTAAAAACAAACTAGTTATTTTGACTATTTTAAAGGTGCTACATACATTGTAGGATGGTAGACCTATTAAGGAAGAAATTGCATGCCCAATTTTTCAAGTTAAAAGCATTTGGTGGATAGTCCATTATTTAAGTAGTAGAATACACTCTTTAGTGCATAAGTAATTGTTACGTATGGACATTCAAAGGTGTAGGAAAGTTAAAAGCACAATATTTTATTTCCCTGGATGTGAAACATTTATAATGTTATCAAATTCAGTGGGAGTATTGTGTACTTATTACTGAATAAGGAATTATTGTAATGATCTTTAATTCAGTGGGAGTTACAAGCTTTGACATCTTGGTAGCCAAAGATAATTACTTTCCAAGTGTAGACACTCATACTTTTAAGGATAGTCTTGTACATTTCCTTACTAGACATTGTTGTTCTACATCTACTTGTTATGCTAAGATCTATGACACAATCATATTGATCACATAAACAAATGCATGGCGTGTTGTTTATCAACTATATGAGGTTGTTCCATGCACAAGTGGGAGAAATGTTATCTTTAATGTATGCAAGAAACAACTCATAAAGATATGATTTAATGGATTATCTTGACTACAAGGTAAGAGAATAATGTTCTAATATGAATTATACTAAGCTAATTCTAGAAACACTTGCTGTTACAATTTATGTTATGTGAGAGCTTAGCTAGATTGCAACAACAAGGTGAATTTCATATTTCATTACTAGCAGATCAACTGATGTAATTGAACTATGAGAATTTGCAGTTTCTAAATTACAATAATGTTCTAATATCAATTATACTAAGCTAATTCAAGAAACACTTGGTGTTACAATTTACATTATGTGAGAGCTTAACTAGATTGCAACAACAAGGTGAATTTCATATTTTCATTACTAGCAGATCAACTGATGTAATTGAACTATGAGAATTTGCAGTTTCGAAATTAGATACCTATTAGAACATGTGTCAATATGATATCAAGACTACTTTAATTTATATATTCATGAATTCATGGAATGACATAAATTAATTAAGTAATCTAATGCTACTTCAATATGAATATTTATGTGTTCTTGGAATGACATAAATAAATAAAGAAATAATGTTATTTACATTATTGTGAAGTAATAAATTAACTTGAAATTACTATTGAAACCAAAAGATGGTGTTCATAATTACTTTAGTTAAACATGTTTATGTTTCATTATAAAGTCTTTTAATTGTTACAAGACTTATAATAAAGTAAGACGTTATATTGTTATGTCTTTTAATTAAGACATATACATGAAGTTATTAAATGGTTAAATGACTTATAACGTATAGTGAGATTATAACAGTTTATGTTTTCTTGTAAAGACAAGGACATGAAGTGACTTTGTAAAAAGTACTTGTGTTATAAAGCATGTAATTGGCTTGAAAATTATTATACCATTAAAATGAATTAGTTGGTAAATAAACAAGTCAAAACGAATATGGTTATCTTAAATATTGTTAGATTGTCTTACAATATTAATCTTAATGAAATGCCAAATGTTTATGGTATGTTCAGTTAGGAAAATCAAACTCTAGTTATATTGTTTGATTAAAGAGAACTGTGACTTCTTTTCTTCCAAAAGTTATCAAGGTTAGAATGTTGAGTATGAACTTGGACATATTTAATATAACTCCAACCTAGAAGATTAATAAGACATCATCATATGATGGAATGTGATGAATGTGATGAATTACATTAAGTCTTAAATTGAGGTTCTAAATTTGTTCAACTGCTTATGAAGAGGTTATTAACAAAGTAAAGTTAGGAACTATCAATAAGTATTTGTAATATCCCAAAAGAGAACATTGTATTGTTTCTTTATTTGCTAAGTATTTAAAGATAGTCTTTAAATTACTAAAAGCAAGTGGGAGTTTTGATCTTTAAAAGATAAAATTACAAGATACATAATCTTCTAAAATACACTAGTAAATATCATGATGAAGTTTGACATTTGAATATTAAATCTCAACATGATAATAAAGTTTGACATTTAAATGTTAAATCTCAAGATGATGGAATTATCATTCATAGAATAGTAATATATCTCAGATATTTGATCAATATGCTGAGGGCTATGATTTACAGGATTATTGTAAACCTGATAATCATTGTGATACATTACCAAATATGTAATTGGGTAAAGTATACATGATATGAATGATTAAGATACTGTCCATAAAGATAATCAATTTTAGAAACTTGGTTTATCTTAATAGTTAGACTATAAAATGAAGATGAGTTTCTTCAAAGATTAGGTAACCCTTGTGGTTTAAATCTTTGTGTAGAAATCATATGGACAATATTGTGCACGTATTTAATGCATGTCTTATGACAAGATTATTAATCACACTTAAGTAATTAACTGTGATTGAATAGTTTATTATAAACACATTAAATATATAAAGATTATGATTGTCATATTAAGTTTCATTAATATGAAATTGACAATGGAATATCAAAACTCTTTCTTGAGTGATTACTTCAGCGAGGACGATAAGTAATCAAAAGGAGTTTATGAATTCAAATAAATCTTTGGAAGTGTACAAAGTGCAATAATCCATGGATAGATAAATGCATGCATCTAGAAGATTACTCTTATGTTTAATTATTAAATTCATGTTTTGATTTATAATTGAAACAAGATAATTTCTAAGTATTCCTGAAAGCTAGTGGGTGTAACACCCCAACCCGACAAGGGTAGAAGTGCCACAAGAATGGTGACATATCAAAGCATACATACATAACATCATACACAGCGGAAGTCTTAAACATAAATCAATAAGAAAGACCAAGCCAACACAGCTTAAGTCAAAGGACATAAGTTCAAATGATGAAGAAATAATCCAAAGGAAATAAGAACATAATCCAAATCCAAAGTCATAACATAGGGTGGTCATCTAAGGTAAAAGCTCCAACACAAGCTCTAACTCCCATCCCATAGCAAAAGCCCAGCTCCTAGCTTAGATACCTGCCGCAGGAAAAGGAAATGCGGCTGAGCTTAAAAAGCCCAGTGAACAGATACATAAACAAAGCAACGATAATGAAATAGAACCGATATATATAGTGCATTGGGGAAAATCATAAGGAATAAACAAATGAATAATGGAAATGAAAATAGGATAGTCATCTACCACGAGCCCAAAACTCAAAGTCATATCTCAAAGTCATAAGCCGTCAATATCATAATCTCACAATCAGAGGGGATACCTCTCAGGCAACCAGATAATATGAGGGGTGTCCTCATGTATCATAAGGGTGGAGTGATCAGCTCCCAGGGGTTGTGAAAGGCGTGTATTGCACACAGCACCAGTCACCTCAAAGTCAACTCAAAGTCATAGTTAAATCCACTAAGCATACATATCTAGGATTGCAACCCATACGCCCCTTACTCAAAGTCAATCTCAAAGTCATATACTCAAAGTCATAATGGCCATAATAATATCATAAAAGGGACGACGTGAGAAATCACTCACCCACGCATGAGTCATGCCAGTGGTGCATCACAGACATGCCTATGGTACCTCCATAGGTAGAAGAAACATAAGTGGCTCGGGTATCAAACTAAGAGTCAGGTCTCAAAATCAACAAAAGGTCATAAAGTAAAGTTTTATCTCAAAGTCAGCTCAAAATCATATCAAAGTTTCAATCAAAAGGGAACATAGCAGTGGCTTGGGGAATCTTAACTGAATCATAACTCAACATCAATGTATAGGAACCTTTTACTGAAAAAGGCAGAGTATCCGTACCTTATTGCAAGCACAGAAAATAGAAACAAACTCAGAAATGACAAGGGCTCAAGATCTCTCCTTCTTCACACCTAGAGGGGAAAGGGGAATCATAATTCATTCTTAAATTCATGTCTTTCCATTTAAAGTAACTTCCCATTTTAAGTAACTTTCCATTTTAAGTAACTTTCCATTTTTAGCAGGTTTCCATAAATAGTGAGTTTCCACTTTTAGAAAGTTTCCATATTTAGAAGGTTGAATCATTATATATGAAAATAAGGTATCTTTTAATCTTTTTACTCATTTGGTCCTTAGGGTTTCATAACTTTGCATTTTATACCCTTTACTTTCCAAAATTACACTTTAACCCTTTTAGTATTCAAAGTTACACATTAAACCCTTAACTTATCCATTTTACCTAATGAGCACTTATTTTATCATATTATACGAATGGATACTCAAATATTCATAATTTACACATTAAGTCCCTCAAGTTATAAAAGTTACATATTTAACCCTTTAATTTACAATTTCAACTTTTAAATATCAATAATTACATATTATGCCCTTAAGTTATCAAAATGACACATAACCCCCTGAATATATTAGATTACTCAAAACAACCTTAAGTTTCCAGAAATTTCATATTTAGTCCCTCTCTTTTAATTATTTTCAAAACAAACCCTAATTAGGTTTAAAATACATTTTAATCCATTTAAATACAAAAATTACACATAGCACCCTCATCTCTCATTTTATTCGAATAGTACCTGCTCCAAATTAAGTTTCAAAAATAACCCTTGAGTTTTAAAAGTTACAAAACTCACCCAAATCTTTTATATACAATCGTATAACATAAAATAACAAAATTAAAAACCCTAACTAACCCTAATCCATTTTTAATCATTACTTCATCATTAATTATCATTCATTATCACAAAACAAGCCCTAGATCACAACCCTAGTTCATACGAATTTATTTTTCTTTTTCTTTCATACGATTTAATCAAAAATCCAATAAATAAAGATAAATTCGAATTACATAATTTAGGCCATGAAAATTATTCCCAACATTTTTCCAGATCATATTACATCATAATAAGCCTATAATAATTTTATTAATAATTATTTTGGATCGGATCATATATTTTACAAATAAACATGTTTTTAGGGTTTTAATTCATGAATCGATGTAGAGCAATGCATGGATCGAATGGAACATTTTATTTGATGTTTATAGGATGTAAGGGACCTGAGAAAAATACCAAACCAATATTTGAACGTGTGGAATAGGCTGTGTGAATTCTTTTGTACGCGTATGAGCAAATCGAACCCAAAATGATTACGCCTTCACCAACGATTCTCCAACCTTGTGAACATTTTTCGTGGGTCTCATATCATGTAAGGATCTCAGGAAAAATAAGAAATAAAGTTTATAGGGATCGAATGATAAATAAACGATTTTACCTTTATAATTGGCTCGACAAAAAGAAAAACTAGACCACGATTGAAACAAGCTTCCACAATTCGAAAGGGATTTTTGTAGGGTTCCTTGGATAGTGTATGATCTCAGAAAAATGCCTAGGGATTTTGGGATTGTCGAATGGAGGCTATGGAATATTTTTGTGTGTTTATTTCCAATCGATCTAGGGTTTTGGGGGAACAAATGATATGTTTTGACCTTTATTCAGATTTGGCCGATTAGGGGGGGGGGATATGGGCCAAAAATTCGGCCCTTGAGCTGAGGATAAGTATTGGTAGCTATTTTCCATATTTAAAAAGGTTTTTATGATTTTTAAATCAAAGTAAATATAAATAAATTGTCATTCGGCCCTTGAGGGGTATTTTGGTAATTTTACCACTTGAACAAATGTTAAATGAAGTTGTTAAAATTATTTGGACACATAACTTGTGCATTGTTTGAAGTTTGGGATTTATTTGGATACTTAATAAGCTTTTAATTAACTTTTAAATTTGTAAGGGCATTTTGGTCATTTCACATGCTTTTAGATTTTAGGTGTTACAACTTCTTCCCCTCTAAAAAGAAAATTTCGTCCTCGAAATTTGAAAGGAATCAAAAATGAAACGAATCGAAACATAACGGAGACATACCAGATCAGAATACAAAGTGAGGATAACTAGCTCGAATAGACTCCTCGGTTTCCCAGGTAGCTTCTCGCTCTGGGTGATTCCGCCAAAGAATCTTAACGAAAGGAATAACTTTACGCCTCATAACTCGCTCTTGGCGATCAAGAACAGCTTCCGGCTCCTCCGGAAAAGACATATCAGGCTGAATCTGATCGAAAGGATAGGACACCACATGCAAAGGATGATAATTGTATCCCCTCAGGAGAGATACATGAAAGACGTCGTGAACATGTGATAGCTGCGGAGGAAGAGCCAAACGATACGAAACCTCTCCAATGCGCTCCAAAATCTCAAACGGTCCAATGAATCGAGGACTAAGCTTGCCCTTGATCCCGAAACGTCTAACTCCACGAAACGGTGAAACTTTAAGGAATACCCGATCACCAACACGAAACTCTAAGTCACGCCGATGTTTATCAGCATAACTCTTTTGACGCGCACGTGCTTCCTTCAACTTTTCCCTAGCAACATCCACCTTCTCGGTAGCAATCTGAACTAACTCCGGACCTTCAATAATACGCTCACCAACCTCATTCCAACAAACTGGAGCTCTGCACTTCCTACCATACAACATCTCGAAAGGAGCCATACGAATACTCGCGTGCCAGCTGTTGTTGTATGCAAACTCAACCAAACACAAATATTCGTCCCAGTTACCAGTCCACTCTAAGGCACATGCCCTCAACATATCCTCTAATGTCTGGATGGTCCTCTCCGACTGACCATCTGTCTGAGGGTGAAAAGCCGTGCTAAACTTAAGGCGCGTACCCCATGCCTTATGCAATCCTTTCCAGAAACGAGATGTAAACCGTGGGTCTCTATCTGATACGATAGCCGTAGGCATACCATGAAGCCTAACGATCTCCTGCTGAAATATGTCCGCCAACTTACTAACTCTGTAGTCCACACGAATAGGGAGAAAGTGAGCAGACTTGGTTAGTCGATCAACAACCACCCAAATCGCATCATGCTTCTTACGGGTAAGAGGTAAACCTGTAACGAAATCCATGGAAATCTCCTCCCATTTCCACTTCGGAATCTCTAACGGCTGTAATAACCCACTCGCTCTTTGATGCTCAATCTTTACTTGCTGGCAAGTCAAACACTTCGATACAAACAACGCCACATCATGCTTCATACCATTCCACCAAAAATGTTGCTTAAGATCCCTGTACATCTTGGTAGAACCAGGATGAATAGTGAACGGGGAACTATGAGCCTCTGATAGAATAGTCTCTCGAAGTTCCGGATCGTTAGGGACGCAAAGACGATCCTCAAACCAAACCACACCGAATTCGTCAACTCTGAACTCTGACTGTTTGCCTTCCTCAACATTTTGAACTATAGACCAAAGCTCACCATCCTCCTTCTGAGCTTCCTTTATTCGCAAGATAAGATTGGACTCAACTTTAAGACTAGCCCAATAACCATCCTGACCTCGAATACAGAACTCCACATCCAGAAGCTCTAAGTCATGCAAAACACGAGGATCAAACTCTAAACTTGCAACCATACCAGACTTCCTACTAAGAGCATCCGCGACTACATTCGCCTTACCGGGATGATACTGAATATTAACATCATAATCCTTCAGGAGTTCTAACCACCGCCTCTGTCTCATATTCAGTTCCTTCTGAGTGAAAATGTATTTAAGACTCTTGTGATCAGTGAAAATGTCACAAGACTCTCCATACAAATAATGACGCCAAATCTTTAGCGCGAAAACCACAGCCGCTAACTCAAGATCATGTGTCGGATAATTCAACTCGTGAGGTTTCAACTGCCTCGAAGCATAAGCAATCACCTTCCCATGCTGTGTCAACACACATCCCAAACCTTTCTTCGATGCATCACTATATATTTGAAAACCACCTGAACCAGATGGAAGAGTCAAAATAGGTGCAGACACTAAACGTTTCTTCAACTCCTCGAAACTACTTTCCCTCTCATCAGTCCAAACAAACTTCTCTCCTTTCCTCATCAATTGTGTTAAAGGCAAAGCGAGACGCGAAAAGCCTTCAACAAATCTCCTATAATACCCAGCAAGACCCAGAAAACTCCTTACTTCCGTCACGTTTGTAGGTCTCGGCCATTTTGTGATAGCCTCCACCTTCGCAGGGTCCATAGTAATACCGTCCGCAGAAACAATGTGACCCAAGAAAGCTACTTGATCCAACCAAAACTCACACTTCGAAAACTTCGCATACAATCTCTGCTGTCGAAGAATCTCCAGAACCATACTAAGATGTTGCGCGTGTTCCTCTTCGGACTTAGAATACACAAGGATGTCATCAATGAAGACAATGACGAACTTATCGAGGAATTCGTGAAATACCCGGTTCATAAGGTCCATGAAAACTGCAGGAGCATTGGTCAACCCGAAAGGCATAACCAAGAATTCATAATGACCGTACCGAGTTCGAAAAGCCGTTTTAGGAACATCTTGCTCCCTCACCCGAAGTTGGTGATAACCGGACCTCAGATCAATCTTAGAGAAATGCCTCGCTCCTTGCAATTGGTCAAATAGATCATCAATGCGTGGAAGAGGGTAACGGTTACGGATTGTGATACGGTTAAGTTCCCGATAATCAATACAAAGACGCATGCTTCCATCCTTCTTCTTAACAAACAATACGGGAGCACCCCATGGAGACACACTCGGACGAATGAATCCATTATCTAACAGTTCTTGCAATTGCTCCTTCAATTCTTTCAATTCGATCGGTGCCATACGGTATGGAGCCTTAGATATGGGTTCAGCACCCGGAATCAGATCGATACTGAACTCAATTTCTCGAACAGGAGGAATACCAGGAAGTTCATCTGGAAACACATCAGTAAAATCGCGCACAACACGAATACTATCAATGCTCGGAACATCCACAGAAGTATCCTTGATAGAAGCAAGGAAACCAATACAGCCATGTAAAATCAGTGTCCGGGCTTTCATAGCCGAAATAATCTTCACGGATTTCAGAGGTTGTGAACCAGAATAGACAAAATCAGGATGATGAAGATTACCAAAGATCACTTTACGAGCATAACAATCAATGGTCGCTTTATGAGTAGCCAACCAGTCCATGCCCAGAATAATATCAAAGTCAATCATATCGATGGGAAGAAGGTTCGCAGCACGAATACGATCATCGAAACGAAGAGGGCAATTCACATACTCAACATCAATAATCACATTAGTTTTCATCGGAGTAGCAATAGATATACGGTTCATTAGTCGTTTTGGGGTTATGTTTATCTTATTTGCAAGTGAAGTAGATATTATGGAATGTGTAGCACCGGTGTCAAATAAAACAAAGACAGTACGATCTCCAATATAAAGAAAGCCCGTAATAGTACCTGAGGAACCAGCTGCCTGATCACGAGTCATAGAGTAAACCCGGCCTGAATTAGGAGCAGCCCTAGCATCAACTTTAGGTTCACCAGCCTTCTTCTTAGGACAGTCTACGACTTTGTGCTGAGTAGAACCACACCAGAAACAACCACCAGAAGCTTTATAACAAGGACCTGGATGAGTCTTCCCACAAGAAGGACATGTAGGAGGAGGGGGTAGAGCTTCAAAAGACTTCTTCTGACCCGACGATCCCGACTGCTGATACTGCTGAGAGTCCCTACGTCGGTTGTTATTATTCTGCCCTTGCCGATCACCACCATACCTACCAGTATCCCGACGGTCCTGGTTCCTGTAATCCTGCTGTCTATTATTATAACCACGGTCCTGACGACCCCTCTGATCATACCCCTGGTCCTGTCGACCCCGAGAATCCTGCCTATGGTCCTGCCGACCCTGACTACGAGAATCCACCCTGTTACCATCCCTATCACGCTTATAAGATACCCGATCCGCATGCAGTAACTCAATGTTGCGGGCGGCATCCTGCACTCCAGCAACATCCTCAAAAGTAGTGTTAACGATCTTGTCCAAAACCCACTTCTTCAAAGCCCACTTAAAATGACGTGCCTGACGCACAGCATCACCAGTAACCTCTGGTCCAACAAAACTAGCCAAACGCAAAAATCTCTGCATAAACTCTCCGGATGATTCCTGATCACCCTGACGAATCGACCCGTACTCTCTCTCATACCTTAACTGTTCAGCCATAGGAAGATACTGTCGGTAAAATGCCTCAATGAACTCAGCCCACGAACAAGTCTCAGCAAAATCACCTCCTTTGGCCTGCACAAGAGCAGTCCACCAGTTCTGAGCATCACCTTCCAACTTGAATGTAGCCAAACGAGTCTTAAACTCGTCACCACATCCCAGAACACGAAACAATTTCTCAACATGTGTGATCCAATCCTCCGCTTCATGGGGAGTAGCAGCGGACTTGAATGTGATAGGCTTGAGCTTGTTAAACCTCTCGATCCACACATGGATACCAGTTGGGGGAACATGAGGTGAAGCATTAGCATTAGGTTGAGTATTTGGTGGGGTAGAAGGTCTATCACCGCTACCAGAAGGACCCGGCCCATTCCTGAGGTTATTGGTCACTTCAGTCACTACTCGTGGAAGAGCAGCTTCCAAAGCAGCGTTAATCATAGCTTGGAAATCAGGGGCATCCCCATCAGTGTACTGAGTAAAGCGGGTGTTCACCATCTGAATGATCATGGAAAGGATTAGCAAAACATAAAAGAAAATAAGCACGAAATGGGAGACGAAGCAGAAACCTATGCTACCCAAATTCTCACCAGCCAAACCTAAAGTCTTAAGGGTCAAATCCTAAGGTCCATAAGACTCACAGGCCATGTTTATGTACTACAGGTCGCAGCCTGGGCTCTGATACCATAATTGTAACACCCCAACCCGACAAGGGTAGAAGTGCCACAAGAATGGTGACATATCAAAGCATACATACATAACATCATACACAGCGGAAGTCTTAAACATAAATCAATAAGAAAGACCAAGCCAACACAGCTTAAGTCAAAGGACATAAGTTCAAATGATGAAGAAATAATCCAAAGGAAATAAGAACATAATCCAAATCCAAAGTCATAACATAGGGTGGTCATCTAAGGTAAAAGCTCCAACACAAGCTCTAACTCCCATCCCATAGCAAAAGCCCAGCTCCTAGCTTAGATACCTGCCGCAGGAAAAGGAAATGCGGCTGAGCTTAAAAAGCCCAGTGAACAGATACATAAACAAAGCAACGATAATGAAATAGAACCGATATATATAGTGCATTGGGGAAAATCATAAGGAATAAACAAATGAATAATGGAAATGAAAATAGGATAGTCATCTACCACGAGCCCAAAACTCAAAGTCATATCTCAAAGTCATAAGCCGTCAATATCATAATCTCACAATCAGAGGGGATACCTCTCAGGCAACCAGATAATATGAGGGGTGTCCTCATGTATCATAAGGGTGGAGTGATCAGCTCCCAGGGGTTGTGAAAGGCGTGTATTGCACACAGCACCAGTCACCTCAAAGTCAACTCAAAGTCATAGTTAAATCCACTAAGCATACATATCTAGGATTGCAACCCATACGCCCCTTACTCAAAGTCAATCTCAAAGTCATATACTCAAAGTCATAATGGCCATAATAATATCATAAAAGGGACGACGTGAGAAATCACTCACCCACGCATGAGTCATGCCAGTGGTGCATCACAGACATGCCTATGGTACCTCCATAGGTAGAAGAAACATAAGTGGCTCGGGTATCAAACTAAGAGTCAGGTCTCAAAATCAACAAAAGGTCATAAAGTAAAGTTTTATCTCAAAGTCAGCTCAAAATCATATCAAAGTTTCAATCAAAAGGGAACATAGCAGTGGCTTGGGGAATCTTAACTGAATCATAACTCAACATCAATGTATAGGAACCTTTTACTGAAAAAGGCAGAGTATCCGTACCTTATTGCAAGCACAGAAAATAGAAACAAACTCAGAAATGACAAGGGCTCAAGATCTCTCCTTCTTCACACCTAGAGGGGAAAGGGGAATCATAATTCATTCTTAAATTCATGTCTTTCCATTTAAAGTAACTTCCCATTTTAAGTAACTTTCCATTTTAAGTAACTTTCCATTTTTAGCAGGTTTCCATAAATAGTGAGTTTCCACTTTTAGAAAGTTTCCATATTTAGAAGGTTGAATCATTATATATGAAAATAAGGTATCTTTTAATCTTTTTACTCATTTGGTCCTTAGGGTTTCATAACTTTGCATTTTATACCCTTTACTTTCCAAAATTACACTTTAACCCTTTTAGTATTCAAAGTTACACATTAAACCCTTAACTTATCCATTTTACCTAATGAGCACTTATTTTATCATATTATACGAATGGATACTCAAATATTCATAATTTACACATTAAGTCCCTCAAGTTATAAAAGTTACATATTTAACCCTTTAATTTACAATTTCAACTTTTAAATATCAATAATTACATATTATGCCCTTAAGTTATCAAAATGACACATAACCCCCTGAATATATTAGATTACTCAAAACAACCTTAAGTTTCCAGAAATTTCATATTTAGTCCCTCTCTTTTAATTATTTTCAAAACAAACCCTAATTAGGTTTAAAATACATTTTAATCCATTTAAATACAAAAATTACACATAGCACCCTCATCTCTCATTTTATTCGAATAGTACCTGCTCCAAATTAAGTTTCAAAAATAACCCTTGAGTTTTAAAAGTTACAAAACTCACCCAAATCTTTTATATACAATCGTATAACATAAAATAACAAAATTAAAAACCCTAACTAACCCTAATCCATTTTTAATCATTACTTCATCATTAATTATCATTCATTATCACAAAACAAGCCCTAGATCACAACCCTAGTTCATACGAATTTATTTTTCTTTTTCTTTCATACGATTTAATCAAAAATCCAATAAATAAAGATAAATTCGAATTACATAATTTAGGCCATGAAAATTATTCCCAACATTTTTCCAGATCATATTACATCATAATAAGCCTATAATAATTTTATTAATAATTATTTTGGATCGGATCATATATTTTACAAATAAACATGTTTTTAGGGTTTTAATTCATGAATCGATGTAGAGCAATGCATGGATCGAATGGAACATTTTATTTGATGTTTATAGGATGTAAGGGACCTGAGAAAAATACCAAACCAATATTTGAACGTGTGGAATAGGCTGTGTGAATTCTTTTGTACGCGTATGAGCAAATCGAACCCAAAATGATTACGCCTTCACCAACGATTCTCCAACCTTGTGAACATTTTTCGTGGGTCTCATATCATGTAAGGATCTCAGGAAAAATAAGAAATAAAGTTTATAGGGATCGAATGATAAATAAACGATTTTACCTTTATAATTGGCTCGACAAAAAGAAAAACTAGACCACGATTGAAACAAGCTTCCACAATTCGAAAGGGATTTTTGTAGGGTTCCTTGGATAGTGTATGATCTCAGAAAAATGCCTAGGGATTTTGGGATTGTCGAATGGAGGCTATGGAATATTTTTGTGTGTTTATTTCCAATCGATCTAGGGTTTTGGGGGAACAAATGATATGTTTTGACCTTTATTCAGATTTGGCCGATTAGGGGGGGGGGATATGGGCCAAAAATTCGGCCCTTGAGCTGAGGATAAGTATTGGTAGCTATTTTCCATATTTAAAAAGGTTTTTATGATTTTTAAATCAAAGTAAATATAAATAAATTGTCATTCGGCCCTTGAGGGGTATTTTGGTAATTTTACCACTTGAACAAATGTTAAATGAAGTTGTTAAAATTATTTGGACACATAACTTGTGCATTGTTTGAAGTTTGGGATTTATTTGGATACTTAATAAGCTTTTAATTAACTTTTAAATTTGTAAGGGCATTTTGGTCATTTCACATGCTTTTAGATTTTAGGTGTTACAGTGGGAGTATTATGTTTAATTTCTTAAATCATATATGTTGTAACATATAAAAGGTAACATTCCATATAAGTTAATAATTAAGTCTTAGTTTGGAATGAAACTTTACTTGAAAGATTTAGAAAATAAAACATACAACCATGGAATCAATGTTTATTTTTGAAACATGTGCGGTAAATAAATCTAATATAACATGATATATTATTTAGAAAGTCTAAATAGATATGTATGACATGAATGAAATCTAAGTATGACTCAAAGTTTTTTTTTATGTACATCATGTTTTGTTGTATCATGCTTGATTACAAGATGATTTGGCAATATTAATTTCTAATTAAAAGTTATTAGATAACTTGTGTAATATTTTAAATAGAATATGTTTGATTATAGAATCACATCCTAATTTGGAACAGCTTACAAATTCTATAAATGAACAATTTTTCAATTGTTGTGAAAATTGTTATAGCTAACAAACTTGAAAGTTTGAAAGGCATCAAACATTACGCAATAGATATTAATGTTTACGGGAAGTTTTTAAGAGCATATTGTTGTTGCATACAATGATGCTAATGAAATTGAGATGACACTCAATACTAGTTATGGTAAGGATTTCATCCTTGGCTATTACTAGTTATGCTTACTAAAAGCATAGTTGCATTATACATTAAGAGAATAAGAATACTTAAACTTTAAAATGTTTGGAAGTTTGATTATCATAAATTGGTAGTTAAGGATGTCACACATTTTATGAACTAATATATGGCATTATCAAAATAGTTGAGTATGTACATACAAGAACTTCACTAGATGAATTCTTAAAATAAGTATTCTCAAAATTCCGATAGATCAAAGTTGGATGATTTATGTCTTGTCAACAAGTATGAATGTCATTACTTGAGACATAATTCATCAACAAGAGTTATCATACATTGATCTATTTATTATTTGGATAAGGGATGTTAAACAATTATTATAATAAATTTAAATACATGGTATGTTTAATTTATAATAAATTGTATCCTATATTTGTATGTTTAATCCATGAATAAATGTTATTTTAAATTGTCCGTTGTCAGTTAATAATATGAGAATATTATTAAATCAAGACAAATATGAAGGTTGGTATAATATACTTAAAGTATATTGATGCGTAGTCATGCCATTTCAGATGATATTCAATGATACCAAATATAGGACTTATCCCAACTACATGATGTTACTTTATGGATTTTGTTATTAAGTAAATCATAGGAAGTTATCCTCAGACTTGAGATGCAAGATAAGTGTCATGAATGTCGTACATTTTTGTGGAACAACTTAACGCTATACGTAACTGGTAGTCATAAGGGTTGTTTTCGGAAGTATTAAAAAGTTTGTGGGTTTTGCTTGTAGTCAAGATAGAATTTGTTCTTTCAAATTTATTTTTGGAGTTTAATACTGCTGGGCCCCTCGTAGGGTTGGTAAGATGTATGTGTGGCCACACCCAAGATCTCCCCTGAATATGTTCAGAAGATTTGGTAATCTTGCTCAATCATAAACAACGAGAAACAGAATGGTTAATTAATGAATGACTTTAATCCATATCCTTATTAACATGGTATTAGAAACAAAAGGATAATAATAATGAGAAATCATTAAAAGGTTTTTCCAGGAGCCTTACTCGAGATCGTACTAGAGGCATCGGCATGTTGCAAGACGCTAACCGATGTGATTACACTATTAAAATATGTCCAAGTGGGAGCTGTTAGATTATGGACATTATTTTAGTAATCGTATGTTAGGATCGAACTCGAAATCACGGGATTGCACATAATACGTATGAAGAGAAAAAGAAATAATTATTTATAAATGTTATACGTAATTATTAATAAACACAAAACTAGTAACGACCGTTAGTATTTAACGGAGAATGACTTACGACCGTTAGACGAAGATTAGGAAAGTAATACTAATGAATATTTGGAAACAAGGGAAGGTTCTAGAATCCCTTGGGGACTCTTCAAACCGATCGGCCAAGGAGGTTTCCACACCTCCTTTGTGCCTTGAGCTCCAAGTTTCAATTAGTATATATACAAACCCAAGATGTGTTGTTTGCTCATAACTTGCACACACACATCTTGGTGTTTTCTCTCCTTCTCTTTGTCCCATTGTCGATCCATCAAACAATCCCATAAGGGATTTGATTTTATTGATCTAACTAAGTTTTGTGTTTAATTTACTTGCATAAACTTTTTCTTGAGTTAGTACGTGTGTACAAGAATGAGATTCAAACATACTTTTATTTGATTCTTGGATTGAATTACAAAAGAGGTAAGGGGTAATTCTTATAATCCACATAAACCTTAATTAGGGTTCTTGAATTGAAGATTGCAATTGATTCTTGTTCGGACTAGAATCACAAAGGTATGTTTACAATTTAATATTGATTAATTAATTAGATGTTATATGATCTTGTTATAATTTGCTTCCGCATATACTCTCTTGATATGTTTGGTTTATTTTATATGATTGTCATGATATCATAATTCCAACATACGAGTCACGAAGTTCTCTCCTTGACCCATCGTCCGCAAGCTGAGTAGCGGGACCCCACCAAGAGGCTTGCACTTTACCCATATTATTTGTAAAACCCATAATTCCCTAATGAATCTCATATGAAATTTATACAGTCTTATGTAATTACGTAAAGAATTAATAACACACATACAAGATTCTATAGAATTTAAAAGAGAAAAATAGGAAAAGCATATATCACAATTTGATGTTAACAAAGACAAGCAATCATACCTGTTGTAATACAACTCATTCACACTCCAAACGATCTTACTTCTTACATTGACAACGACATAGATACAATTAAAGTAAAGTTATTATGATCGAGACTCTTTGTTTCAAATAACATATTAGTTTTGCCTACTAGGGGTGTGGCGATCATTGGCGCCTGATCCTGGATAATCTTGTGTTGATATCATCATCCTTCTCGATAACATGCTTTCATCCCAATTGTCATCTATACTTTCCTGTATTTATCAGAAACAAAGAAATAAAACGACGCATTTTTTACCCTCAAAATGTCTTATGAATATAAAATTATGAGCTACGTTTATATATTGTATAAAGGTTTTCTAAGGTCATTACCGAGTAGGTTGTTCTTGAAACTTCGAGTGATCCTTCATCATTAAGATTTATAGTTCCTGCAAAAAATAATACAGTGTTAATCGTTATTTGTACTCATCGCTGTTGTTGAGGATTTTATACTTTGGTGTTCAAAACATATAAATATAAACTTAAGGGACGACATGGAAAATAATTAGATTACTTGACACCGGGATCGAGTTGAAGGTGGAAACAAGCAAAAAAAATCCAAGTAGAAGAACAATAAATCTAGTGCTTGACGCCATTGTATTCAAGGCAGAACTATTAACTTGGTGAAACAAATTGTCTGAACCATACATACATGATACATATAAAGGGTACGAGTAGTACCCACGATATATAATACATATATAAAATAGTTATTAGATATGTTGCTTTTATTGTTGGTGATGAGTTTGTCTTGCATAAAATGTCAACTTGTCTTTTATTTACGGTATATTTTGTGTTGTGGAAAATTAAATTTATGTCAACTTGTCTATATTTTTGTGTTGTGAAGAAATATAAAATGTCGACTTGTCTCATACATCATAGAAATGATCAACTCTTTTAAGGAGATATCATTTCATCCGTTTACCAACAAAATAAATAAATGAGTAAATTTCATAAATGATCCATGTAGTCTGTCGGGTTTAATGAAAATAATCCCTAATCTTTTTTCTTCTTGGATCCTTTCTTTATGGTTGTGACCCGCAATCAGGTTTGGTCCATGAAGCTAACTGTCGTTAGGCTTTTCCGTTAGCTAACGAACATTTGCAACAAACGTTCAATACTAACGACCGTTTATACTTAAATCAAACTTTTGTTTTCTTATACAGAGTATTTTTTTTCTAAGTATCTTTAAAATTTAAACACATTTTTATAGATATTTTTATACACATTTAATTTCATACACACATTTTTATACACACATTTTATTACACCTTTTTATACACATATTTTTATATACACGTTTTTGTACACATTTTTAAACATTTTTTTCACACATTTTTATACACATGTTTTTATACACACCTTTGTATAAATACCTTTTTATACACGTTTTTATACACATGTTTTATACACACATTTATACACATATTTTTATACACGTTTTTATACACACGTTTTTATACACATGCTTTTATACACACATTTTTATACACACGTTTTCATACACACCTTTGCACATACACTATTTTATACACACGTTTTTATACACATGTTTTTATACACACGTTTTTATATACACATT
Source organism: Artemisia argyi (assembly GCA_030686995.1). Taxonomy (NCBI): domain Eukaryota; kingdom Viridiplantae; phylum Streptophyta; class Magnoliopsida; order Asterales; family Asteraceae; genus Artemisia; species Artemisia argyi. The sequence goes on from CM060688.1 coordinate 131,357,649, forward strand.
TTATTCAGAGTTTTTATATACACATATTTATACATATTTTTATACACATCTTTTTATACATGTTTTATACACACATTTTTATACACATGTGTGTATAAAAATTTATGTATAAAAACATGGGTATAAAAACGTGGATAAAAGGTGTGTATAAAAACGTGTCTATAAAAACATGTGTATAAAAACGTGTGTATAAAAACATGTATAAAAATGTGTGTGTAAAAACGTGTGCATAAAAACATGTATAAAAATATATGTATAAAACGTGTATAAAAAGGTGGGTATAAAAACATATATTTAAAAACAAGTATAAAAATGTGTGTATAAAAACATGTATAAAATGTGTGTATAAAAACGTGTTTATTAAAACATGTGTATAAAAACACGTATAAAAAGGTATGTATTAAAATGTTTGTGTAAAAACATGTATAAACACTTGTGTATAATAACATGTGTATAAAAACGTATGTATAAAAATGTGTATAAACATGTGTGTATAAATATGTGTGTAAAGAAACGTGTATAAAAATGTGTATGAAAACATGTATATAAAATGTGTTTATAAAAAGGTGTAATAAAATGTGTGTATAAAACGTATATAAATTTTAAATATAATTAGAAAAAAAATTACAAGAAAACTAAATTTTGAATTAATTATAAACGGTTGTAGTATTATTGACTCTCACTAATTATTAGAAATCGAAGATAAGAAGAAATAAACATATTTCATAGTCAGATATATAAAATTTGAAACAAGCAAATCATATTGGTGGTGATACAGCTCATCAACGCTCCAAACTATCTCACTTCTTACATTGAGATCGAAATGCATATATCCAAAAGTAAAACGAGAAATTTTTTTATTTGATTTACATATTGTGATCAACTCTCTATGTTTCATATATTCTTGACATTCTATTGCCTAATTAAGGCATAGGCGTATGACTATCGTTCGCACCTGATCCTGGATAATCATTTGTTGATATGGCCATCCTTCTCGATAACATGCTTTCATCCCATCTCTCTGCTTCTATATTTTCCTGCTTTCATCAAAAAAATAAAAATAAAAATAAAATAAAATAAAATAAAAATAAATAAAGTGCACTTTTTAAACCCTCAAAATGTATAAAATCAAGTTAATTTTCTTATTTCATGAATATAAACTTATGACTTAATTATGAGCTATGATTAAGTATTAGTGGCTTGATGCACTAAAATAAGGTCATTACCGAGAGGGTATTTCTTGAAACTTCGAGTGATCCTTGGTCATTAAGATTTATAGTTCCTGGAAACAAATAATATACACTGTTACCGCATGACAGTTTCTGCATTTGTGCTCAAAATGATGTCCATTTGTACATGCTATCAAAAGATATAATCATATTGTTAAGTAGAACAAAAAGGAAAAAAGAATGTGATTACTTGATAGGGGGATCGCATTGAAGGTTGAAACAAGCAAAAACAATGCAAGTAGAAGAACGATAAATCTAGTGCTTGATGCCATTGCATTCAACAAAGAACTATTCACAAACTTTGATTCAATAGATATACGTATATATAAGAGGGTATCAGATCCGTAGCAGTGTAGCACCCCACGATAGTATTAAATATGTTGCTTTTATTGTTGGTGATGAGTTTGTCTTACATATAATGTCAACTTCTCTTAATTTGTAAATCACATATTTTGTTATCACGAGAAAAAAAAAAAAAAGAATAAAGAAAAAGAAATGTCAACTTGTCTCATACATCTTGAAAATAGCCAACTCGTTTAAGGAGACACCATTACTAATTTACCATCCATCTGTTATCAATTAAATACATACCAATTTGGTATTTTATATTGTTTATATCGCCAAGCGAAAGTTGTATTTCTAAAATAGTACTTGTTTAAATATTTTCTAGCTTTTTACTCAAGCTAGCACATAAATAGAAAACTTGTTAAGTTTTAATCCCTCACGCATCAATTCTGCATTAGATAATGAGATAAAAGGCGGTGGATCGATGAAGATAAAAACTCACTCACTCTGATGCCTCTTTCGATATATCGTATGTGCTTGTCAGCAGTCACGATAAAAAGAATTATTTGCACTTTATAAAGAGTTCAACTTCATCTTTTGAACCGGAAATTTTATTTAAGCTCTCTTTGATAAAAGTTGCTAGTCGTTGAAGATGTAGCTTATGAATTTCTAAATGTAAAATGACATTCAAATGCATATAAATTACTAGCCTCTAGACCCGCCCGATGGTCGGGAATTTGTTTAAGATAAAAGTAATCGTAAAATGATTGATAATATAAAGAGTAAAAAGCTTGATACAATCACGTAAAAAAATATTAAGCGAAGAAATATATATTGATGTTTTTTCAAATCGTAAGAAACTACATATTGCAAAAAATAGAATAACAAATAAAAACAAAATTATATTCTACGAAGGAATTCATTATAGACTAACTAAAACTACTTATTGCATATTGAAAATAAGCCATGATATACATGATTAACTTTCAACTCAGTAAATCATTTAGCTTGCATCAACTAAAAGTAGACTTGAAATCAAGGCTGACGAACTCGTGAGTTTACACGTAAGATCGTACGATCTTACGTGCACACCAATCAAAATCGTGTAGGATCGTGGTAGGATCGCATCTGAGGTAGAATCGTAAGTAAGATCGTAGGATCGCACGTAAGATCGTAAAATTGACACGCGATCCGAGTTTTTTTTTTTTTTTCTCTTAATCTTTTAAGTCTATCCCACTTGCTTAGGCCAAAAAAACAAACGTGTGTTTTGCTAATGTCTAATGAGTAAACTACTATTGTTTCATTTTCTAAATAGATTATAGTTTATACATAGTTTTCTACTTTTCTAAATAGATTATAGTCAAAAAGTGTTCAATAGTTTAATTTACTTTACTTCACTGTGATTAAACTAATCAAAAGGTATGTTTTGGAATGCCACTTATGAAACATTTGTTTTCTTGAAATCGTGTTAATAGCTCGTATGTTTTGGGACATTTAAGACCTATTATGTAATATTATTCTACTAAATCGTTAATGTAACGATTGAAACTTGATTTTTTTGTGTTTTAATATTACTTTGATGTTTGGAATTTGAACTTTGTCATTTTCAAGAGGATATTATATGAATTTATCTTTGACGTTGAGTAGAAATGTAAAACAGTTTGGCTCGTATATCATTTGTTTACAAAATATGACAAAATCGTAGGATCGCGGGATCGCGGTTCGATCCTACGATCTCGATCTTGCAAAGACAAAAACGATCCTGTACGGGATCGCGATCTTGACAGCCTTGCTTGAAATGTATAGACACAACCAGTTATATAACTTTCAACTAGAAGTAAATCATTTTGAAGCAATTATATATAAAAGAAAAAACGTTGATGTTCAAGTTATGTACTACAATAATCAAAAGTCTTTAAGTTGTAGTTTCATCATCAATATGCACATGAAATTCAAGCATTACCTCTAAATTTTCAGTTTCACTTTCAAGCATATTCATTTAGTTTCAATTTAAGACAATTAATTAAACTCTCTTTACATTCATAGGATTCCTCACAAACAATGTTAAAAACATTTTAAGCTGAGTTTAAGCAACCAGAAACACCCCTTTAGACATCAGTAACCAAAAATGACATAAAACAAACACCTATTTAGACATGTGTAACCATCAGCAACCAAACACCCCTTTAAGCAGTAGGCAAGCACATCTGTATACAATAGTATACATTAACAACATGACCAAACACCCCTTTAGAAAAATATTTCTAGAAGCTAAAAGTTTTTAAAGATAAACCTGCAAGGCCCTAGTTTGTGCAACAATTGCATAGCGGTTCTAGCTTCTAGCTCTTCAAGAGTCTCCCCAACTCAAAGCAATCACCTAAAAACCAACAGTGCGAGTGTTTGTCATAATGGAAAATGTGTAAGTAATTGTCATTATCAGTTTAATGCATGTTTTATGTGCCACATATGTTGGTTCAATGCATAAAAAATCTTCCTAATTCTGCAATTGAATGCAACTCCTTTCTTGACCCAATAATTTTGATGCGCGAGATGAAAATAATACTCTCCCCGTCCCAAATAAAGATGAAGATTAAGGAAAAATGATGACATCTTAAGCAATATTGTCAGGTCATTTGGATAAACAGCTTCATCATGGGCAACTATTACTTGACCAATAATAACATAATCATTCTCTTGGGCATCTTCTTACGCATCATTATGTATCAGGTAGAAAACGTGTATATGTACAGAAAAAGAAGAAGAAGCTTTGTTAGTAAAGTTATAGAGGTGCAATTTAACCCGTTTATACTTAGTAAGGGGTCGATTTAGGTTGTATTTAAACTCAGACGGGTTACATAATAACTTTAGCTAAAATGGCAATGGGTCAAGCGGGCTAAAAGGCACCCGAAATCTAAATGGTTCTATTCAATGGGCTAGATTATCATATAAAATATATATTGGTGATATTAAATCTAAATCATAAAGTATGCAATAATCTTAGATGACCCATTTCAAGTAACTTACTCGGCAAGTGACCGATTTAGATTTAACCAAAAAAAAGTGACCCATTTAGATTCTACACTTCTAGGAATAATTAATTAAGATGAGCGGAAAGTATTTAGTAGTGGATGTTACCTCTAAGACAAAACGATAGTTGCCAACATTAATAGGCCGAACTAACACACTTTCAACAACTTGGTCGTAGGTCTCATAAGTAAAACAATACACTAATTTGTAATATAAGTAGAACAATACACTAATGCGTAATATAGCCATTGTAGACACCTGACACAAACACATGAATAAGATCCTTCCTACTCAAAAGCAAAACAAATACAAATAAATCTCCTTTAAACCATGTTTTCTTCTAATTTTGTGGCCTAAAATTAGTGTTACCATTTTCTTTTAAGAAAAAACACCCTTAATACTTTAACCACAATATTCACATTCTAAAGATTGTAGATTAAGATAGTTGATAAAAAAAAAAAAAAAAAAAAAAAAAAAAAAAAAAAACAAAAAAAAACAAAAAACAACCTCGCTAACTTTTACATTTTGCCACAACGTGTAGGTTAATGAATTTTAGTGTTGTTAATGCCAAATTGATGTGTGCTTATTCACACATCATTTTTAGGCCTTAAATCAAACCAAAAATATCAAATACTAACCAAATATGCCAAGAGAATGTATGTTTTTGTATTTGTGTATGTGCAGGTACGGATATATGAAAAATGGACAAAAACAAAGCTAAAATCGACAAAAACGAGCACGAGAATGAAAAAAGGTCAAAAGCCGGAGCCGGGGAAGCCTAATGATCAAAGAAAGCTTGAAATGTCAATAGAAGTCCTCAAAGATTCATATATTTACAAGAAAGGTCCCTGATCAAAGATTGGAAGAATTTACACAAATAGTCCTCCAAGTTTCACATAAGTACAAAAATGGTCCCTTGAAGAAATTTTTGAAGATTGGTCAAAGTCAACCCTCCAAGAATCAAGAAATGTCAACAAATACCCTTGGAAAATATTTTGGATAATTGTCATTTTCAGCCCTCATACTTTTCAGAATTATACATATGGTCCTTATTAGATTTTACTAATCCTAAACAAAATACCAAACCAAACCTGATCCACAACTTATAATCCAATAAGCCCAAAACAAAACCTCATCAGCCCACTTCCCTTTATACACTTACCCGGTCAAATAAATCCACCCAAGTCAATACCCGGTCAACACACTAATAAAAACCCCCAAACCTTTCCTGCCCCCTAAATTTTACCCAAACCCAGAAACATTCACTGTTTCACGAACCCTAATTACCCTCCCACCAAATTAACCCCACTTAAGTAATTATTACCCAATGATTGGGGCTTCTAGAAGCTGACAGCAGGTCAGGAGTTGTAAGTGAATACGTGGACCAATGAATGAACACACGCATGATACTTCACATCATGATAACTAATCCAAGGGACCAAATTCACGCGTAGGATTGAAGCGTAATCCAAGGGATGAGATGAGATGAAGAAAGCACATCTACAAGCTTTAGGAGCCTACACCCTCTCCCCAGCTCACCTATCTATACTCTCCCCTGACTCACGGATTTAGGTGTTAGAATTTAGGAGTAGGAGTAGTGTAATTTAGATAAACCTAGTTTAATTGTTACAGTTTATGGAATTTCAGATATAAAGCTTTGTAATCATTTCTAGTTTTAATAAAACTAGCAGGGTATCCGCGCGATGCGGCGGCGGGTACCCTGTGAATATTTTCTAGTAATATGATGTTATGCGGTCATATTTTTTTTAACGATTAATTTACAAATAACAATAATTTTAGGGTTGGATAAGTTGGAAAACCCCTTGCATCTTAACCTAGAGGTCAATGGTTCAATCCTCACTCCCTACAAAAGGCCGGAGGTCCTTTTCTATCTTAGATAGAACTGTAAGTAGCATCTCTACCTTAGGTAGGGGTAGGTATAGTAAGGCGACCGACATTTATATTTTTATTTTTATTTCAAAAAAGTCCATCTTTTTTACAGTATGTATATCCCCTACATTTTCATTTTTAATATACACTATTCACATGACCCAAATATCAATATTAGCCCAAAATCAACTATACCATACAAATAATATACGGCCCAATTAGTAATTAGTCTAAAACTATTTTCAGTCTAAACAAACTTTAATCATCAATATCTATTAAGACCCATAATAAAACTACCAAACAATTTGTGATATCATTTGGCCAGCCATGATTTATAAATACGTTTACAAAACCTAAATTACCTCATTCCTGCCCTAATTTCCCTCACAAAAATACGCAGCCATGATTTGCAGTCACACGAACATCACGTACTCTTCCTTTCTTTCTTATCTTGATAACCGAACATAACCAACAATCTATATTTGTAAGAAAATCATACCCTTTTCTTGAATATCAAACGAAAACGCTTTCTAAGGTTTTATGTTGTGTTGACCGTGATGGTGGTTTTGAGATAGGGTTAGAACTGAGGTAGATATAGATGTTGGGTTTTATTGTTGTTGTATACTTCCTGTTCGTAGACCATAGATGGAATAAGTTTGATGTTTGTTTTGGCTTGATTGATGATTGTTCTTTTCTTCTTTCGTTTCATGTTCGTTTTTCTTTTGATACGTTAATTGGTCGAGGGGGTGACTGGTTTGTGAATTTTGGAGCCGTCCGACCTTCATCGATCTTGTGGTTGCAGTGGCAGCGCAGGGGCAACCGGTCCGGTCGACCGACCACTGTGCCCAGCGTAATTGCTTTATTTTTAAGTACTTGGATTAGTAGCTTGATTAGCTTGTACATTATGGTTAAATGATTGTATATTTTGGTGAAGGGGTGAATTAATTAGTGTATTAATTATATGTGTTGAATGAATTGTTGACCTTAAAATCATTGTGCTTTACATACTTGTGCTTTGTGTTTTATGACTTATATTTACTTAAAAGCTATTGTACATTGTGCTTAAATGGTTGTAATTTTTGGTGAAGGGGTGTTTTTAATAGCATTAATGTTGTTTGGTAGAATTTTGGTCTTAAAATGACATCACACTATTTTTGTTGTACAATATGCTTACTTTGTTGTAATTCTGAAAATTGTGTGCATTAAAGTGTTGTAAACCATGCATTATTTCTTGTAAATCTGAAAATTTTGGAGAGAGAGTGCTTAATGCATTATATGTAGTATAGATTTCAAGTTTTCATGATTTTGTCATTTAATTTTTTATGCAATTTAGTTTCATTATTTGCTTCTAGTTTACATTTTCTGTTTCCATAAGTTCATTCAATCTAAAAAATAGCTTGTTAGTGAGTTCATTAGTTTGTTTCTGCTTAATTTTGTCATATTGATTCTGGTCAACAATAGTCAACATTCAGCTTATTGAATAAGCTGAGCTTATTGAGGGGAATTGGATAGTTCAAAGAAGTAAGGGAAGTCTTTGGCCTATCATAGAGATAGGCTAGCTTAGTGAGAAATCCCTGTTTAGCTGGTATTATAATTCAGTAAGTTTCTGTTCTCATTTTCTAGTTCAATTCTGCAATATCTACTTAAGTAGTTTAGATCTGTTTTAGTTACCTGTTTACTGTTCCATTTATGATTATTTGATGATTAGTAATGTTGTTTGTTACCTAGTTGTTGCTGTTTGATCATTTGAAGTTCTATTCTGTGTTTCATATTTGTTAACTGCTCATTATTGCTTGAGTCTGCCTTATCTTGTTCTAGTAGTTTATAGTTAGATTTTACTTTTCATTTGGCTTTTCATATAGCTAGGTAACTTAGATAAATCTGTGGTTTGGTTAAATTAAGCTTTAATCAATAGAAGTTAGTGTAAGTCATCAGTTTAAGGGGTGTTTGGATCTACTTTGCTCTTTATGTTCTAATTGATATTTTGTTGATTCATCTGCACTAATAGTTCACCTTAGGTTATAATAGGATAGATATATCATAACATTGATAGGTTATTTACAATAAGTCAACATTAGCTTAGATGCTCTCTTGTTCCTTCATTTCTGTAATATGAACCTGCTGATTTCATTGATCAATTGCATTTTATGTTTCTGATTGTGTTTTTAATGTTTAGACTAGTTTAATATACATCTAGGGTAAAAATTAAGCTGCTTAAATTCAGAATACTCATAGTTTTATAAACATCAAAAAGTCAAAAATAATACTGCATACCTGTTTTTGAGAAATAACTTAAGAGATCAGTAGGACTTAATAGTATTTGGGAGTGATAAATTTTTATTGTTTTGCTTTTATTGGTTGCTAAACTAGCTTTCTAAATCATAAAAACTCATTTCAAATGCCATTCACTCACTAAATTCTTGGATCCAATGGGCCTGTTTGAGCAAGGTACTGCCCTGTATCATCAGTATTGGCATACTTTCTAGGTCATAGTCAAGTGAGCAAATAAGTTTTTGAGTTAGTACTTTTGGTGATTCTGATATCTCAGTAGGTCAGAGGATTGTTTGCCCCATAATCTCACCATTATCAACTTATTTGGGTAGCTTCTTGGCTTATCTAGTTGAGAAGTTTGACCTAGTTTATGGTTCCATTTTAAGGGCTGCAAGTAAGATTTTGAGCTTGATACTTGAGATTTGCTGTTCATTTCAGTTCATAGTTGACTGTAATTGCTTATTTTGTTGGTCTGAGATCCATAGCTTATCCTGTTTACTACTGCTTACGCTATTCAAGTGCTTATTGAACTGTTTGAGTCCATACCTGTGTTCCAGTGATCAATTTGGTCTTGTATCAGCTTATTGAAGTTTATTTGAGTCTAAAAACCATTTTGTATAAGTTTGGTCAAGGAGTGCTTATAAATAAGCACCCCAATTAATCTGTTTCAAGCCTTTTAGCAGTTCAAGTGCTTATTTTTCATATTTTAAAATTTTCCTAGGTTTATAATAATATTTTAGGATTTCCCTGAGTTTTTCATATTTTTCTGAATTCATTTGCTATTTTTCTTATTTAATTTTAGTTTTCAATCAATTTTTAATACTTTTTAATTACCAAAAATACCAAAGAAATCAGAAAAAGCCTAAAAAATTCAAAAATATTTTAGAAATTAGTTTTTATTTATTTCAGATTTTTAGAAATTTATTTTGCATTTTTCTCATTTAATCTCAATTTTATTTGAATTTTTCTTACTTTTTAATTAGTTTAAATACTATTTAATTCATAAAAATTACACAGAAAGCCAAAAAAAATATATTTTTAGTTTTAACATTACTTTTGAGTTATTTTTGAATTTTCAAAATTTATTTTGCATTTTTCTCACTTAATTCCATTTTCTTTTAATTTTTAATTAGTTAAATTAGTTTTAAATTCATAAAAATTAAATAAAAAGTCAAAAAAATACTTTTCTTCTTCTCAAAATTTTCTTTTATCATTTTTAACTTAGGGAAATTATTTTCAAGTCCGTAGGATTAGTATAGATTCAAATTCACTTTTTATTTCGCGCGTCTACGTTTATTTTTCGTTTTAGCTTACGTTTTCGATTCCACGTTGCGTTTTAGGTTTGATTACTTGAATTACGTGCTTAATTGATTAATTGTGCTTCATTTTCATATTTCTTAGTATAATCTCATTGAAATCACTTTTTCCACTTTCACTACACGTTTCACGAATCGGGAATTCGAAATTCCATTCACCCTTCACACGGACTACGACCTCGGGTTATCCGTATTTCTTTGCGGATTTCTTTAAGTAATACTATACTACATATAACTTGATTTTGATTCTATCACATCAAAATTTTGGCGCCGCTGCCGGGGAAGGTTGAAGTGAATTTTTGATTTTCATTTTCGAAATTGTGTTTTGAAAACCTTCCTTGTATATATTTTCTATAAAAACCAAAAAAATTGAAAAATCAAAAACAATTTTCCTAAAGTGTTTTCAAAAATACCAAAAAGAAACTTACAGCCTCGACTCTCCCGTGGAAGGGGGGCGTTGTACACCAAATAAGCTTCCCAATATAAGAACGCGTGAAATTAGTTGCTAATCGGATTACTTTAAATTCTACAACCGAATAAGCAAAGATACGGAAAGCTTTGACATTAAATTGCAAGCTGAAGAGAGAAACACTCTTCTCTCCCGTTCCGTCGCGAGTAGTTTTGAAGGAAACGATTACGATTAACGTAACGTTTGAAAAAAGAGAATAAAAGTTTTTGAATTTTGTTTTCCAATATATTAAAAAAAAGCCAAAAATAATTTCAAATTAAAAATACAAAAAGATTTTCCTTTTCTACTTTGATTTTCATTTTCGATAATTAAAAACCAAAAATAATCTTCTTATCCTCTTATTATTTGATTCTTCTTCTTTAACCATCTAAACCGATAATTCTTTCACCTTCTCCCTTATATGTTTAATTCTTATGGATCCGACTTGTTTTAAGTGTGGAGAATCGTTCTTTGAAGGTTCATGTGTTTGGTGTTCATGCGAACAATGTGGTAGTGATATTAATGATGGAGTTTGTTGGTTTTGTAATTCTCCCGCGTATGTTTAAAGAGCAATCCTTCAAAACGATCCCGATTACTATCTGATGAGGCGAAAAATGAACCACTTTTAGGGGGTCATTTAAGCCGGAATTGGAATTTATTTGATCAAATATTACCCTAAATCGTTCCTTTTGTGATTTTAGGTACTTTGGGAGTGAATTCTGGAAAAGGAAGCAATTCGGACGTTTTTGGAGCATAAAAGTGAAGAAAACGGCAAAGACTTAATTTTTCATGCTGAGAACAGTACCTGACGGCGTCAAGAGGAAGATCCCGACGGTGTCAAAAGTAAAAACCATGACGACCCAGTGAAAACCTGAAGGCGTCACAACAAGGGCGTCAAGACTATTTTTGGTGATGGCCTGCATAAGGTGTATACATGACGGCGTCAGACCCAGATCTAGGCAGTCGGAGAAACTCTTTGGCGGCGAGATGACGGCGTCAGACTTTTATTCTTGATGCCGTCACCCATCAAAATCTGTATATAGTTTTCTATTATTCATTCATTAGAGAGGAACTTGTGTGGAGAAAACTAGGGCCGAACTTTGTAAACCCTAGGTCATATTTTATAGTGTTTTCAAGGGTTTTCACCCCTTGAATCCTTTCATGTTCAATTGAGATAAGTCTTCTCTTAATTCATTCAATATGTCTATGTGTTATTTGAATTTATCTTGTACTTGTCTTGATTTCAACATGCTAGGCTAGATCTATCTTGTGTTTGCTTAGATGTAATGAAACCTAGATGTTAATTATGTGTTGATTACTTGTTTATGGTTGTATTGGATGAATGATTTCAATGTTAGGCTTAAGAAAACTGGCAGATCTGCATTGTGTAACATGCTTGAACGTCTTAGGAAACATGAACCGATGTGTACTAGGTTTTATTGGTTGTATTTAATGCATGAGCAAATTCTAGTGATCCCATGTTAGGAGCTTCTTAGCCGGCTCGACATAGGATGAAGTAGGCGCTCATAGGATTAAGGAAGTAAGTACGCCACCCCATGAATGGTATTGAGGAATACAACCCGTCATCCACGCAGCTATAACAAGTAATTAACATGTAAAAGATATCTAGGGAGTAGTGAAATCTAAGTAAACACAATTCTCCCACATATTGCTCACAACTCTAGTTTAATATAGTTTATTTTCATTTCTAGCATTTTATTTTGATTGCATCTTTAGTATTGGGTTAGTTGACTAGCAACTAATTCTGCCCAACTCCTTCAAACCCGAGATTTTTACTTGCTTTCATAAAATATAAAAAAATACAAAAAGAATCATCCCTCGTCTCTAGACCTAGTCTTTAGGTTTTCTAATCCTAGCGTCACTATTCCTAGCTGAACTATCAATCCCCCGGTACTTGTCATTATACTATACTACATCGATCAGGTACACTGCCTGGTGGGGGTTGTAAGCTTCTCGAGATCCCTCGAGAGGTAAAGCCTGGTGCAATTCCCACGCATCAAGTTTTTGGCGCCACAGCCTGGGGAATAGTTATTGTCTAGGTTAGAATCTCTTTTTATTAGGTCTACTTGCTAGATTCCTTTCTAGTAAGATTTTATTTTTATTTTTAGGTTCTCTTTAGTCTATCTTATTTCTTCGTGTTTTTGTTCGTAACTCTTCGCCATCCGACATCATGGACGATGGTAACATCTTTGAACCCGTCATCCCACCACAACAAAACCCACCACTAGATAACCAACCTCTTAAGCCCCGAACCTTAGGAGAGTATTCCCGACCTAGCTACCAAGGCTACCGAAACACCATTGAGCTCACCCAAGGAGCCAATGTGACCCCCTTGCGATCCGACACCATCCGGTTGGTGCAAGGCGGATGTGCATTCCATGGACTTCATTCCGAAGATCCAAACCAACATCTCAAGGACTTCCTTAAAATCGTAGATTCTATAGACCTTGATGTTACAACTAGAGAGTCAACCAGATTACGCCTATTCCAATTCTCTCTACGTACAATTCTAGCACTCCCGACCGTAGGATCATGGAACTTGAAGGTCGAGTCAAGTCTCTCATGAAATCTTACGAAGCTCAAAAGCCTTCAAGCAAAATGAGCAGAATCACTTCTGCATGTAAATTGTGTAATGGCCCTCACGAATTCACATCATCACACATTGGTCGAGGCCCTCGAAACTCTGACGAGGCCTATGAGGCATGGAAGGTTAAACCTAATTTCAGAAGGTACCAAACGCGGAGTGTATCCTTCAATGACTCCTCCCCACTCAAATGGTCTGAGCATTTTCCATCACAGAGCACTCCTAGGCAAAGCTGTGAAGATGCCTTGCGAAAATTCATTATATCTCAAGAATTGCAGCTCTCTACGATCGAGGCTAAATTTAGACAACAGCAAGCCAATATGAATAACAAGATTTGTAATCTGTTAACTGCTATCAAAGAGCACGCTGTTAATAAACTGATTCACGTTGATGAGGTCAAAACTGTTACCATCATGAATCAGCCAACTTCTCCTGTGAAAATAAAAAGTCCTAGTAAGCTATTTAAACATCTATCACCAAAAGCGAAAGACCCTATCAATCCCCTAGGACCGATCCATTTCGTAAACACTATCACCACGATATCTGCTTCTACACTTAACCTGAACCAACAACAAACTGGAAATATGGGTCATACGGCTAAAGATGCAACCTCAAGGATGGACCACGAATTGGCCAAAAGCCCTAGCAACTCATTCGAGCAGTCCGCCACGCAAGAGTCTGGCAAATCGGATGAGGGGAAAGAGAGATTGGAAGTGCATACGAGAAATCCATCCATTTTGGGTAAATCTATTATAGAGGAACCCGAGAGAAAAATGGAGGATGTTACTAGTGGGAGTAGTGATAGGACTGAGGAAAACAACTCTAAAGTTTTTAATATTTCCTGCACTATTAGGAAAAAGCTCTTAACCGATAGTCATATAAATCCTAGCCTCCCCGTCAACATAATCCCCCTTTTCCTATACCACGAAGCCTTCCCAGAACGCATGGTGTATAAGAGAGTCAATAACGCAAGGATAATAAAAGATTTATCAATCATGATTGGAGAACTTGCTTACAACATTGACCTCACTGTGGTCGATGACATAGACCCTGTCACTAATCAAACATTAACCAACCTTGTTCTAGGGAAACCATTTATCAATGAATCGGGAGTAATCCTTGACGAGAAGGATGGTAGTGCATTGTTCACCAATGGTGTCAAGAAGGTAATTTTTCGTAGGGGTAATAAGGAGGTGTACGAGTACCGTCCTTCCCTTTAAGGGAATCTATATGGGTCAAGGTATGGAGGATCGGGGAAGATAAGGAGGCGTGACCCGAAAAATCTCAAAATCCCCTGCATGATTGGTCATAAGTATTTCGATAATGTCTACATCAACGTATTCCTACCTAAGAATTTTATGTCCCTATTCCACTATAACAACATATGTAGATGGGGAATGATTTATAAGGGAGAGAAGGTGGTTGGTAGAGATCATGAAATCCAGGTGTTCGTAGGAAATATGGCATTCACTATGGAATTTACAATCGTGGACAACATCGAAGACTATGTCGACCCGAGGTTGTCACAAGTTATTTTCGGAGCACCCTTTTGCGAAATCACCAATTTAATAGTTGATGACCAGAACGGAATCATGACCTTTGCTGATGGAATTAGGAGGGTTTCATACCAAACACCATACAAGAGACAAGATCTCAAGGAAATCGATTGTAACAGGCTTGATAGGCTAAGTTCTCAACTTATCTTATGTGATGAAGATGTTCGGAGAGGGTGTAAGGATACTTCTGATTTATCATGTGGGTTCTTTAAGGGTGTTAGCAACCTTTGGTCTAAGTATCAAAAAAATGTCTTTGAGTTCGAATACCCAAAATACCTGCACTATGAAAGCGATACCGATATAGGAGATGGCCTAGAGAGTGAAACCAACGATGAGGTCACGTAGTAACCTATCACCTTGAGTCTAGCTACAAGACTCATAAATAAAGAAAAGCGCTTCTTGGGAGGCAACCCATGTTTTGTGTGATTTTTATTTTGTTTGTTTGTTATTTGCTTCCGTATGCATGCTTTATTTTTATTGTTGGTAGATCATGTTTCAAAACTAAAATAGTGAAAATACTCTACTTTGTTGTTTGGCCTAGTCTTAACTTCATCCAAAGGTATTTTTGCAAAAGATAAGTGTAAGGGGAAACCCCAAATATGTTTTTAAGAAACAAAACCGATCATGATTCTCCTCAATATTAAGTGAACATGTATATTCGTATTTGTTAGAGTCAAATGCTTGTATCGAGTCATAATGAAGTTTTGCAGGATTTTCCAGGAAGTAGGACGAAGTTTTTCCAGAAATTTTCCGGAAACTTAACATAAGAATTTCTGCAGGTCACTTCTGACGGCGTCACGAGTTTCCTCTTGACGGCGTCACGTGTAAAAATCTGGAAATTTTACCAGTTTTGTTTTTCTAACGGAATCTTAAAGTTTTTGTTAAATTATTAGTTTTATAATCTCTAGGAAATCTGCAAACATCATTCCACAAGCATTATATCTTATTTTGTTTTCTAGGATTTATTAGCATATGTAGATTTCCGCCGATTTTATGCGAGGTTGCCTTGTCTGTTTTCTCAGATTTTACAAGTTATGAATGACAAGAAGATGATTTATTTTCTGGAAGGGAAGCTTTGATTGTTTATTTTCTTGGAGGAAGATCTAACCTGGCCACCTTATTATCCATACCGAGCGAATCAGGGGAGTATTGATTTCATTCATTTTACTTATTTCACTTTTACATTCTTTACTTGAACATTGGGGACAATGTTCATCCTAAGTGTAAGGGGAGGGTAAAATGATGATACCTTACAGATACACTTTCGCTTGAGTTTGTTTGTTTAATAGTAGATGTGTAATAAAACTATGAGAAATACTTGTTAGTGTAATTTTAGCGCCAAATTTAAATTTTTTTACAACATTTAGGAGTGAAACTTTAGCCATAGCAAGCGTCTCATGGATAGGAGTTGTATGACTAACACAATACCGTACCATTCAGAAAAATGTTCCACCCAAATATGTGAGGTTCGCCTTTAGATTTGATAGGAAAAGCATTCATTATTAGTGCTTATTAGTGTACCGGTAGCATTTAGATTCTAGAACTTGTGTTAGTGATGCATCCCGAGACCGCTAGTGAGACTACATTCGTGTAGTAGGATTTACTACATGATAAGAGGCATTAGGATCACCCTTGTGTTAAACCCGTATCATAATTACTTGACCATTTAAGTCATATTACTTGGCTAGTAAAGTCAATTAATTTTTCCCACACCTTAGCGTTGTACTCATTTTTAGTACACGATAACCCTAGTACACCCCTCCGAGCCTATCTTTTCGTTTCTAACTTTAAGCATCTTACTTAAAGGAAGAATTTGTTACAACCCACTTAAATGTACAACCAAATCGCCTTAGCCTTCCGTGTATGCACTCATCTTTAGTGCATTATTGTTATTTGTTAAACCCTTAGTTAATTATCTAATTAATTACATGGTTGCTAAGTCGAGTCATATCCTTGTACATATTGTTTTGGGACGATTGGCACTCATGGGTAAAGTACTTATTTTATGGAGTAATGGGGAAGAACATCATTCATTACCCCCGTATGTACATTAATCTTAAAAGTACTCAAAGTGTTTTGATTATCTTAATTCGAGTCATTAGATTAGTTTATTGTAAAGTACGTAAGAATTCAAGTGTAAGGGGAATGTTCAATCCATATGATGAATTATTTTGGATGCTAGGGTAAGAGTGTATGCAAAAAAAATAAAAAAAAAAATAAAAAAAAAATAAAAAAAACGGACTACCATCCCTTTTCATTCTATGTTCGTTTTATATTTTTGTTATTTTTGATTTATTAGCTTAAGTCGAGTCTAGTCTTGGCTTAGCAACGCCATATTGTACATGTAATTAACTAAGATTGTTAACTCGCCACCAGTAAAGACTGCCTATATCCAACAAAACCATGTATTCCATATCCCTACACCTAATGTTACAACCCTTTAAAAGACCTCTTTGATAGTTTATCCTAGGTGCTTACGCCATGTGGTGGAGGTTTGATCCTTTCCCAAGCCTATGGTAATCTATTTTGCTATGACAGGTAGTGAGAGATATTTTCTGTTTCCATATTGTGATATTACTTTATTGCACCCGAGAGATGTGAGTATCTAAACACTATTTGTGAGGTGCTAGTATATGACCTCCGTGCTTGTCTTTGGTCTTTAGTGGAATGATTATTTGTTGTAATTACTTTTATATTAGTGTTAAATGACCCCTAACTTGTATTTTGACTAGAATAAAAGCGCATTTGCTTGAGGACAAGCAAATCTCAAGTGTAAGGGTATATGATGAGGCGAAAAATGAACCACTTTTAGGGGGTCATTTAAGCCAGAATTGGAATTTATTTGATCAAATATTACCCTAAATCGTTCCTTTTGTGATTTTAGGAACTTTGGGAGTGAATTCTAGAAAAGGAAGCAATTCGGACGTTTTTCGAGCATAAAAGTGAAGAAAACGGCAAAGACTTAATTTTCCATGCTGAGAATAGTACCTGACGGCGTCAAGAGGAAGATCCTGACGGCGTCAAGAGTAAAAACCATGACGACCCAGTGAAAACCTGAAGGCGTCACAACAAGGGCGTCAAGACTATTTTTGGTGACGGCCTGCATAAGGTGTATACATGACGACGTCAGACCCAGATCAAGGCAGTCCGAGAAACTTGTTGATATAAATAAACGACTAAAAACGTTATTCATATCTTTCGATATCTCTATGTTTTGATAATCACAAAACGAAAACACATTAAATCAAAGATAATGACGTAAACAAGTATTTAGTAGTTAATAATCACTTTCACCATCTAATCACTTAAGGTATGAATAAACATAGTGTTTAAAGCATTATAAAATCAAAGGAAAGTTTAATTAAGCATTACAAAGTTTATTTAATTATATAAACATATTATATATTTTTGAAAAACACTTTTGGTAATAAAGAAAAATGTTTTATTCATACTAAATATATGAATTCAAATTTTTAACCAAAATCAGTTAGTTTTTCACCAAATAAACTTTCCCTACTAAAAGACAAAGAATCTGGCCGTTTCAGCTGGGCGGCCCCCTTAATTACAAAGGGCGGTCCCCTTAATTTTAAGGGGGCCGGCCATGATTTAAGGGGACCGGCCACGCTCCTCTGTCAGAATCTGTTACCTATAAATACCACCTTAAACCTGGATTTTTTCCTCACCTTTTTGCACTAAAAACTTTCTGATCTAAACATCTCTTTCCATCTTCTAAAAATGCTTTGATCTTATATACTTTGATCTTTGTTTCAAAGTGATTCAAGCCTCAACACTCAAGTGCAAAGAGAAGAATACTTCTACTAGAAGTATTACAACTTAGTATCATCTTGCTATCTAAGTTGTTTGGTTGTTTTATCTTGTTGATCTTTCATACTTTGGTGAATAAGGTGTATGTATTAGTTTGCTAGATTTAGTTGTAGAATCTAAAATTATTGTAAGTGTGTAGTGGAAGTTGAAGTGAAGAAGTAGTGTTGGATAATAGTGAAGATAGGAGAAAGTGGCAATAGGGACTAGTAGTGAAGAAAGTGAAGCTTTCAAGTGAAGAAGACTTGAAGACATTAGTTGATTGAAGTTGTGAAGACATTGGTGCTTTGAAGTTGTGAAGTTGCAAGACATTGAAGTTGTGAAGAATTTTGTAAAGGCGTGAAGATACTAGTGGTGTGAAGACTTATTGAAGAAGTCAAAGGTGTGAAGAAATCGTGGTGTGTTAATTGGTGTGAGATTGGTTCTAGCTACGATTAGAACTCGACATCTTGCTTTGTGTTGTTAATTGGTGTAAGCATTTGGTGTGTACGGTTTTCTCGGCCATAAGGGAGGTTATTGACTTAGTGAAGAAAACTCTCGAGTTCGGTGCTCGGGGAGTGGAGTAGGGCAAGGAAGATGTCCTTGTAGCCGAACCACTATAAATCCTTTGTCTCTCGGTTTGATCTTTCCATCCCTCACTCTTTACTTGTTTACTTACTTGCCTTCTCATACATTATTATTATTGTGTGATTGTGCATATATTGGTTTCACATAGAGATCAAAATAGGTTCCATTCAAAACATTAATTATACATTAGTAAATTAAAGTATATACAATCATTAAAACACATATACACATATAAATACAAACTTATATTTAAGTGAGATTTATGAAATTATAATTTCTATTTAACACTTTAAATAAGAAGTATTTATGTGACATATGTGAATTAATTTGTATCTATACTTTAGCTTCAAAGGGTTTTTACAAACTACCATTAATTATTTGAAAGCAAACTTTTATTGAAACGAAAAAGACGCAAAACTATTCAACCCCCCTTCTAGTTTTCTACAATTGGTATCAAGAGCCACGTTTAGCAAGATTTTTAAAATAGATTGTATTTTAAAACTTGCAACGATCAATGGAATTTGAAAAATATGTAGAAGGGAAATTTGCAGAACAACCACCGTTATTTGAAAATGATCATTTTCTTGAATGGAAAAACAAATTTGAAAACTATGTGAAATCAATAGATCTTGATCTTTGGCATATCATTTCAATTGGTGATCTTAAACCAACCAAAATAGAGTTTGAAAATCAATATAATAATCTTCAAACTAATATTGATAAAAACACTAAAGCCAAATTACTTATTTTCAAAACTCTACCAAAAGCTAAATATGAAAGATTATTTCGTTGTAAAACGGCAAATGATATTTGGAAATGTCTTTTAAAGTTTCACCAAGAGAAATGTAAAACCAAAGATAATAAACTTGATATTGCACAAGAAATAGTTAATCTAGAAAATTTAGTAAATAAATATTTAGTTGAAATAAATACATGTACTACTAGTTCAAATGTGATCATTGAAGGTATCTACAACGAAGAATACATGAGTCAAATCCAAAGAAAGAGCGTGAATAAATCATGGTGCAACAAGTGCAAAGAAGACGATGATAATACGGCTTATGAGAATATTCAAACAAATGAGAACACAAGTATTGGTGGCAAGAACTACATGTTCCTAGATCTAAGTGAAACTACAAACAAAACAAGGAGCGACATGGAAAATGAAATTGATCACCGTATAGCATGTGAGGAATGTACAACTACAAAGAAGGTACAATTCAAAACTGAACATTTTTGTTACGATCAATTTATATTAGAATTTTTAAAAATGGAAAACAACTTCAAACATTTTTGCAACATTGACTCGAAAATTATTTTTAAGAATGAATTTTCAACATCCGCTGAAAACAACTTTGAAAAAGAAATTATTTTAGAAGATAAAATGTCTAGACTTAAAAGTAATATTGAAATCGATCTTGTATGTAAAAAATGTCGAGACTACAAACATGAAATTAAAATGGAAAATGAAAAAGCAAAAACATTGGCAAAATTCGAAAATAGCTCTAAATCTTTAAAATATCTTCTCGACATTCAAAAGCCATTTTATGATAAAACCGGGTTAGGATTTATTGTAAATGATCCTTCAACAAATGTATTAAAACAAATAAAATTTGTTAAATCTAGTGAATAAATTTAGAACTAATACTATTAACATTCATTACTTATTATTCTAGTCAAGAAAGTCATTGTTTGTTAATTAAAACAAACTATTGATGAATTCTTGTACTTATCGACGACATCCACATCATGTGCATTCAAATGCAATGGATGTTGTCATCTAACCAACTAGGACCGATGAGAATCTGGGTACCAAGCTATTTATCATGTTTAGGTAATTAACGAATGAAGAGTCTATTACGTGTTGATTTACTCATCTCGCTCTATTACCTTTGACGGATATTGGTCTCTATCACATTGTTTCACTTTCTGCAAATGTTTCGCCTATGACGTTGTTGCGGATTTATTCTTGTCTCGACATTTTGTTCTTCACTCTTTGAGTATTGGTATCATGGTGTGTCCATTACTATTTCAAGATGAAGCCACCTAAGTACTACTTCTTTTAACCTTCACGACTTGTGATGATTGGTGTGATCGATTGAGCATCTCGGATCTAGTTACCTTGTTTTCTATTCATGGGAATATTACTTGGCTACTTCGACATGTCTTGGACTTGCTCTTAAGATTTCTTCTTTCACCGTCATGCCCATTCTTTTTGAAAAGCTGGACCTGAGATAAGTTTTCTTTTCAAAAACTTGTCAATGTTATATTATACTTTAGAATGTTTTAATTAGTGTGTGAATACGATTTAACTGATAAGTTGCCATGCTTTTAGATTATTAACACTAATATATGCATACATGATATTAGCATTATTAACCTTCTCGTTGTTTAGTCTATTATTATGTTTCTTAAATCTTCTATGATCTATAGTAGAACCCTTCCACTTAAGCTATATGATCTTACTAGTTGTATTAATAGATGCATTATAATTGATATTTGTTTGCAACTTGATATTATGATGTTCTTTGTGTATATATATATATATATATATATATATATACATATGTCTATCTTGTATCCATGAACTATTTACCTTGCTCCTTCCTGTCCCATTGCATTTAGATCATAAGTATCTATCAGTTCACTTTAATATCTTTAGGTGTCATTAAAGATGATTATATGTGACAATGGGCTTAATTGATTCTCTTGAAGATGACAAGCTTCCACTTCAAATCCTTCACTTGCAACTTCTTGATTATTATGATTAAAACATCATGTTTAAAACTTCTCTCTTTTTGAATGAAATATTTCTTACTTAACTAAAACTTCTTTCATAACCATTATTTCAATCAAAAACAAGATTAAAAATTTTTTCGTTATTATAACGCACACTTGAATTTACTTCAAAATATTGTTGAATAAAACTAAAAACGTTTTGCTTAAAACACATTTAACCTTCTCACATGTGTCATACACCTCTATTGGAAATGACATTCACAATTTAATCAAATCATTTCATGAGAATCATGACTTGCCCAAATGGATCTTGTTTGTAACAAGTCTTGAAGTCCATATAATCATATCCACCTATATGTTACTTGTTAACAATCATCAACATGTTTGCTCTAGGCTAAGTGTTGTCATTTTCATATAGTTGCTCATTTAGCTTATTTACCTTATTGCCTCCTTAATTGCATATCTTAATTGATAAATAAATAGATAGCATGATTATTAGAAATTTATTGATTATTTCTATTATTTCTATATCACTCTCTACATTCATGAATAGTATGCCCTATATTGCCTCAAAGAGTTGAACTTACTTGAATCCAAATCCAAAAACACAACCTTTTTGAAAATTTTCTGCCAAAAATCCATTTCTGGCATTCTGGGAATCACCAGATGGGCGGCCCCCTTAATTATATAAGGCGGCCCCCTTAATGATTAAGGGGACCGGCCCCTAATTAAGGGGACCGGCCATCTGATGGTCGGGGATACTGTTTTCTTTATTACTTTTTGACCCATTTCAGCCTATACTTCCCAAAATTCACAAACATATTTTGTCCCATGTTATCCCTCAAAATTTACCTTCCTAAACCACATTTCTCATACACTATAAATACCCTCTTCCTATCATTAATGCCGTCACACCCAAACATGTCATCTCCCAACAACCAAAAACCTAAGATTTCAAGAACCGCAAGGATCTCCGTCAAACCCGTTTGGAGGAGGAAACTTGATTCTTGTCATAACTCAAGTGATGTTGTTCCAAGTCAACCAACTACTAAACCTCAAAACCACAACAATGATTCATCTCACAACCTATCACCCTCTCATTCCCTCATTCATGCCTCTTCTTATGATGAGCATGCTAAATCCCAAAACATCAATCCCAATCTCTCAATCAACACTTCACATGTTGCTCATTCAACAAAAATATCACCCACTCATGAAGAACCTCTCCCACACATTTCATGTTTTCATGACTATCCAAGCTCAACCATGTCTCCACCACCTAGAGTACCACCACCACATCCTACAACTTCACATGCTACTCCCATGTTGCATGTTCAAACTTTCACCCAAGACAACTATCAAGCTCCACCACCATCACCTTCCTCCGAACACTTGAAGTTCGTTGAGGAGCTAAAAGAGGCACATGAACTTAGTGCTCTTTTAGCATTACATCTTGCTCAACGCAATTTGGATCCACCACAATCAAGCTCACCATCATCACCACATAACAAAAACCAAATCGAGAAGCATGTTAACAATTGCCCTTGTTGCATCTTCCTCCAACAACAAACCATTGCATTGAATGAGCACTTTACTTGGATCGAATATCTTCTTACTAGATCTCAACAAACACCATCACTTGAACAACATCAAAACCCTCAATTAACTAACCCATCTTCAATTTCACCACCTACAAGCTCCACATCTCCAAACCCAACAACATCCATGCAACCAAATGTTTACCTCCACTAAACCATCAAGCATTTTACATGCTTATGTTTCTCATTTTCAAATAAAACTCCTCAACCATTTTGGGATTCAAGAAAGTTTGGTGACACTTCTTGTTGGCACATTAGGACATTCTACTTAGCTTAGAATTTCATCTTTGTAGCCTATGTAACAATGATTATGGGTTGACGTAATCATTTTCTTTTAATGAACGATTTAATATATGTTTCTAATTCTCTTTTGCCATGCTCATTATTAGTTAGTACTATGCTATATGTGTTTGCTTGTGCCATGCTTGTGCTTCTAATATTTTTCTTGCAAGAATCCCATTTCTCGAACTCTTGGTGCTCTCAAACGAGGGGGAGCATACATCAAGGGGGAGTTTTCATCTTATTGGATTAAACCTTTTTGATTCTACAAAAAGGGGGAGAAGTATATGTAAACTCACATAATACTTGTCTAAAAATTAATTTTTAGATTTAATGAGTTTAGGTTTTGTAATCATCAAAAAGGGGGAGATTGTTGATATAAATAAACGACTAAAAACGTTATTCATATCTTTCGATATCTCTATGTTTTGATAATCACAAAACGAAAACACATTAAATCAAAGATAATGACATAAACAAGTATTTAGTAGTTAATAATCACTTTCACCATCTAATCACTTAAGGTATGAATAAACATAGTGTTTAAAGCATTATAAGATCAAAAGAAAGTTTAATTAAGCATTACAAAGTTTATTTAATTATATAAACATATTATATATTTTTGAAAAACACTTTTGGTAATAAAGAAAAATGTTTTATTCATACTAAATATATGAATTCAAATTTTTAACCAAAATCAGTTAGTTTTTCACCAAATAAACTTTCCCTACTAAAAGACAAAGAATCTGGCCGTTTCAGCTGGGCGGCCCCCTTAATTACAAAGGGCGGTCCCCTTAATTTTAAGGGGGCCGACCATGATTTAAGGGGACCGGCCACGCTCCTCTGTCAGAATCTGTTGCCTATAAATACCACCTTAAACCTGGATTTTTTCCTCACCTTTTTGCACTAAAAACTTTCTGATCTAAACATCTCTTTCCATCTTCTAAAAATCCTTTGATCTTATATACTTTGATCTTTGTTTCAAAGTGATTCAAGCCTCAACACTCAAGTGCAAAGAGAAGAATACTTCTACTAGAAGTATTACAACTTAGTATCATCTTGCTATCTAAGTTGTTTGGTTGTTTTATCTTGTTGATCTTTCATACTTTGGTGAATAAGGTGTATGTATTAGTTTGCTAGATTTAGTTGTAGAATCTAGAATTATTGTAAGTGTGTAGTGGAAGTTGAAGTGAAGAAGTAGTGTTGGATAATAGTGAAGATAGGAGAAAGTGGCAATAGGGACTAGTAGTGAAGAAAGTGAAGCTTTCAAGTGAAGAAGACTTGAAGACATTAGTTGATTGAAGTTGTGAAGACATTGGTGCTTTGAAGTTGTGAAGTTGCAAGACATTGAAGTTGTGAAGAATTTTGTAAAGGTGTGAAGATACTAGTGGTGTGAAGACTTATTGAAGAAGTCAAAGGTGTGAAGAAATCGTGGTGTATTAATTGGTGTGAGATTGGTTCTAGCTACGATTAGAACTCGACATCTTGCTTTGTGTCGTTAATTGGTGTAAGCATTTGGTGTGTACGGTTTTCTCCGCCATAAGGGAGGTTATTGACTTAGTGAAGAAAACTCTCGAGTTCAGTGCTCGGGGAGTGGAGTAGGGCAAGGAAGGTGTCCTTGTAGCCGAACCACTATAAATCCTTTGTCTCTCGGTTTGATCTTTCCATCCCTCACTCTTTACTTGTTTACTTACTTGCCTTCTCGTACATTATTATTATTGTGTGATTGTGCATATATTGGTTTCACATAAAGATCAAAATAGGTTCCATTCAAAACATTAATTATACATTAGTAAATTAAAGTATATACAATCATTAAAACACATATACACATATAAATACAAACTTATATTTAAGTGAGATATATGAAATTATAATTTCTATTTAACACTTTAAATAAGAAGTATTTATGTGACATATGTGAATTAATTTGTATCTATACTTTAGCTTCAAAGGGTTTTTACAAACTACCATTAATTATTTGAAAGCAAACTTTTATTGAAACGAAAAAGACGCAAAACTATTCAACCCCCCCTTCTAGTTTTCTACAAAACTATTTGGCAGCGAGATGACGGCGTCAGACTTTTGTTCTTGATGCCGTCACCCATCAAAATCTATATATAGTTTTCTATTTTTCATTCATTAGAGAGGAACTTGTGTGGAGAAAACTAGGGCCGAACTTTGTAAACCCTAGGTCATATTTTACAGTGTTTTCAAGGGTTTTCACCCCTTGAATCCTTTCATATTCAATTGAGATAAGTGTTCTCTTAATTCATTCAATATGTCTATGTGTTGTTTGAATTTATCTTGTACTTGTCTTGATTTCAACATGCTAGGCTAGATCTATCTTGTGTTTGCTTAGATGTAATGAAACCTAGATGTTAATTATGTGTTGATTACTTGTTTATGGTTGTATTGGATGAATAATTTCAATGTTAGACTTAAGAAAACTGGCAGATATCCATTGTGTAACATGCTTGAACGTCTTAGGAAACATGAACCGATGTGTACTAGGTTTTATTGGTTGTATTTAATGCATGAGCAAATTCTAGTGATCCCATGTTAGGAGCTTCTTAGCCGGCTCGACATAAGAGTGAAGTAGGCGCTCATAGGATTGGGGAAGTAAGTACGCCACCCCATGAATGGTATTAAGGAATACAATCCGTCATCCACGCAATTATAACAAGTAATTAACATGTAAAAGATATCTAGGGAGTAGTGAAATCTAAGTAAACACAATTCTCCCACATATTGCTCACAACTCTAGTTTAATATAGTTTATTTTCATTTCTAGCATTTTATTTTGATTGCATCTTTAGTATTGGGTTAGTTGACTAGCAACTAATTCCGCCCAACTTCTTCAAACCCGAGATTTTTACTTGCTTTCATAGAATATAAAAAAATACAAAAAGAATCATCCCTCATCTCTAGACCTAGTCTTTAGGTTTTCTAATCCTAGCGACACTATTCCTAGCTGAACGATCAATCCCCCGGTACTTGTCATTATACTATACTACATCGATCAGGTACACTGCCTGGTGGGGGTTGTAAGCTTCTCGAGATCCCTCGAGAGGGAAAGCCTGGTGCAATTCCCACGCATCACTATCTAACACCACCGTCACCTTCGTTTACTTGTTTTAATTGTGGAAATCCATCCGACGAAGGATTACCGTGTGGGCAATGTTTTTGTAATCAATGTGGATACGCAAATTGTATATGCTACGCCCCGAGTGCTGAAACGTCTTACGCTTACGATACGAGCTTTGATAATTATCCTTAAAATGATTTCAATTTTCCTTCTCAAAACTCTTATGAGCAAGAACCATATTTCAATGATAATTCATTCCAAAGTTCATCAAATTTTGAAAATTGTGGGGGATCATTTGAAAATTTTTATGAGCCGAATTCATGTTACGATTCTCATGGTTTTAACCAACCCTCATAAACTCCCGACAAGTTTTAAGTTCTGATTGAATTTATTGCTGAAATGAAATCCGTTATCGAAACGTTACGAGAGTGGGTGGCTAATCGTGAAATTCATACTCCCGAGCCTCAAGAGAAGTCTATTGCAGAGTTACTTGCTGAAGAGAGAGCATCTAATCCTTATAAATCTTTTGTTTACTATGATTCGGACGACGATGATGAGAAAATTACGATCATTCTTAATCCTCACAAAACTTCCATTTTATCTCCCGTAGAACCCGAGGACCCTCTAAAAATGGGGGACGAGCATCTAAACACTATTCCGGCAACGAAATCGGACGAATTCAATAAGTCTAGTGTTGAGAACCTCGTCCCAATCCCAAGTGAGTCCGGGGAAATTTCTAACGGTGATTGTGAATTTATTGAAGATAAGCCGTCAGATCCTTTGGAGCCCGAGCTCAAGGATCTTTACCTGATTTTGAGAAATATGTTTTTGATATGGCTGAAGAATGTGTGTTATCTTCGATTGATAATTCGAATGATCGAGTTGAGATGTTCTCCGATTCTGACGATGACGATTCTTTATCTTGTGGAGACATCGAATATGTAGAAGATTTAGCTTCTGAGCTCGTCAGCTTAGAAGAAAAGAATGAATTAGAAGTTGACACTGAAATCCAAGATGAAGTAATTGGTGAGAAATTATTGAATATCAATCTTCTCATTTCTAAGATCGAAGCATTGAAAGATCCTCCGACTTCTTCTCCTATCCCCGTTATGGATAGTGATTTCTTACCCGAGCTTGAAATTTTTCGATTTGAAGAGGTGAGTAGTGGCCGTCCCACTATTCATGCTATCTCTCTTCCGGATTATGAGCGTTTTGACTTTAAGATCGACTCTGAACTTATTTCCGATAATCCGTCTGATTGAGGCAAAAGCAGTCAACTAAAGTCCACCACAGATGTGGTCAATATAGTCAAACTCCTTAGGCTCAATTCTCTGCGGAATACAGGGTTTCCCCGGGTCATTATGTCCCGACGAGGTGTGGATGGTTATCAAACGGGTTTGTGATCGGGTGAATTTGGACAAGAAAGGGTTTGTGATTGATTTGAACTAAGGGATCTACAAGGAAATAGCTTAAATAAGCTATTATAACAAGACTGTAAAGTTTTGAAATCCAGAAACGTTTAAAACCTAAAAACAAGTACGTTTAATTTAAATTTACGTGAACGTACGAAATAAAAAGTGAAAACTGAAATCTGAAAACCCCCAGGGGGTGAAAATGACTTTTTTACAAACCTAAGGATAAAACAAAATTTTTAGAAAAAGAAAATAAATTTTTACACTAATTAATTATTTATTATTAATTAATTACTAATTATTAATTACTTAAATAATTTTAATTAATTTAAATTATTAAAAATAACAAACTAACTTATAAAATTAAGAAAAATTTTACAAATCAAATTAACCATCACAGGAATCCTAAAAAATTATAAAAAGTTTGTTTTATAAGTTTTTACACTATTTTACTAATTATTATATTAAATATTAATTAATTACTAACTAAACTATTTAAATTATAAAAATTACAAGATGAACAGTAGAAATTACAAGAAAATTCCTAAAAATGTTTTATAACTTTTAAAAGCTAGAAAAAATATAAAAACTGGGGTTTACTTTATAAAAACTAATTATGCTACTTAAAACTTTAATATAGATTAATTATTTATTAAACTAATATTAAATCTAATAAATACTAAATGACAAAATTTAAAATCAATAAAAATTACTGAAATTAATTTAACATAAAAGGAATTTAATAAAAATATAAAAATACTAAGTGCTTAAAAAAAATCTAAAAAGGAAAATTAAAATTTAAATTACATTAAATAGAAACTATCACTTAATTTTAAATTGGTTTTTCTGGATTTTTCTTTTACAAAACTCTTAGAATACTAAAAACATGAAACTTTTGTGAAAACCAAAATTTCCAAAATTTAAAAATAAGACAAATGCAAGCTAAAAAGCTTGACAGTTGACTTATGTTGACCAAAAGAGAAATTAAGCTCAAATGAGCTTAAGTGGGGTCCACAATGGTGGAATCTGGTACAAATGAGTTACATGGACAAGTTTTAGCAAGAAAAATCACATGGGGACCACTGGATAAGCCAATAAGTCACAATAATCACATGGTTGTCTTGATACTTAACTGAAAACGGGACAGACTTTTGTAGTTAATTCAGGTGGGTCCCAGAGGTCATAAGCTCAAAAGCTTGGTCAAAGGAAGAAGAGGGACAGGAGGGGGGTTGAAAGAACCAAGGATGGGGCCTGTGGACCACTGTGGTGGCCAGAAAAGACCACCAAAGTGGTGGTGGTGACTGAGGTCTGCTACAGCAGGGGATAACCTCCCCCTACAGGTAGTGAGAGATATCGTCCGTTTCCATATTGTAATTTATACTTTATTACACCTGAGAGATGGGTAAATATACAATGAGTGTATATCCCGATTCACTAATACGCAAAACCGTTTAGAAAAACGCGCACAACCTCCCCGGCAGCGGCGCCAAATTTTGATTGAGGCAAAGGCAATCAACTAAAGTCAACCACGGATGTGGTCAATGTAGTCAAACTCCTTAGGCTCAATTCTCCGTGAAATACAGGGTTTCCCCGGGTCGTTATGTCCTGACGAGGTGTGGATGGTTATCAAACGGGTTTTTGATCGGGTGAATTTGGACAAGAAAGGGTTTGTGATTGATTTGAACTAAGGAATCTACAAGGAAATAGCTTAAATAAGCTATTATAATGATGAGGCGAAAAATGATCCATTTTTAGGGGGTCATTTAAGCCCGGAATTGAATTTATTTTATCAAATATTGCCCTAAATTGTTCCTTTTGTGATTTTGGGTACTTTGGGAGTGAAATCTGGAAAAGGAAGCAATTCGGACGTTTTTGAAGCATAAAAGTGAAGAAAATGCCAAAGACTTAATTTTCCATGCTGGGAACAGTGTGTGACGGCGTCAAGAGTACTTTCCTGACGGCGTCAAAAGTAAAGACCATGACGACCCAGTACAGAAATGAAGGCGTCACAAGTAGAGCGTCAAGAGTTAAAAGTGTGACGGCCTGCAAAAATGGACAACATGACGGCGTCAAATGTAGATCAAGGCAGTCTGAGGATTATTTTGGCGGCGAGATGACGGCGTCACAAGTTTGTTCTTGACGCCGTCAGCCTCTAATATCTATATATAGTTTTCTAATTTTCATTCATTAAAGAGGAAGAAGTTTGGAGAAACCCTAAGGCCGAACCATATACGAATTTTACAGCTTTTCAAGGGTTTTCAACCCTTGAATCCTTACATGTGTTATTAAGATAAGTCTTTTCTTAATTCAATCAATATGTCTATGTGTTGGTTGTCTATATCTTGTGCTTGTCTTAATTCCACCGTGCTAGGCAAGATTTATCTTGTGTTTGCTTAGATCTAATGAAACCTAGATGTTGATTATATGTTGATTACTTGTTTATGGTTGTATTAGATGAATGATTTCAATGTTAGGCTTAAGAAAACTGGTAGATCTCCAAATGGTAACATGCTTGAACGTCTTAGGGAACATGAACCGATGTGTACTAGGTTTTATTGGTTGTATTTAATGCATGAGTAAATTCTAATGATCCCATGTTAGGAGCTTCTTGCAGGCTCGACATAGGAGTGAAGTAGGCACTCATAGGATTGGGGAAGTAAGTACGCCACCCCATGAATGGTATTAAGGAATACAATCCGTCATCCACGCAACTATAACAAGTAATTAACGTGTAAAAGATATCTAGGGAGTAGTGAAATCTAAGTAAACACATTTCTCCACTTATTGCTCACAACCTTAGTTTAAATTAGTTTATTTTCATTTTTAGTATTTTATTTTGATTGCATCTTTAGTATTGGGTTAGTTGACTAGCAACTAATTCCGCCCAAATCCTTCAAAACCCGAGATTTTAACTTGCTTTCCAAAAAATATAAAAATACAAAAAGAATCATCACTCATCTTTTGACACTATTCCTAGCTGAACGATCAATCCCCCGGTACTTGTCATTATACTATACTACATCGATCTGGTACACTGCCTGGTGGGGGTTGTAAGCTTCTCGAGATCCCTCGAGAGGTAAAGCCTAGTGCAATCCCTACGTACCAAGTTTTTTGGCGCCACAGCCCGGGGAATAGTTATTGTCTAGGTTAGAATCTCTTTTTATTAGGTCTACTTGCTAGATTCCTTTCTAGTAAGATTTTATTTTTATTTTTAGGTTTTCTTTAGTCTATCTTATTTCTTTGTGTTTTTGTTCGTAACTCTTCACCACCGACATCATGGATGATGGGAACATCTTTGAACCCGTCATCCCACCACAACAAAACCCACCACTAGAACCTCTTAGGCCCCGAACCTTAGGAGAGTATTCCCGACCTAGCCACCAAGGCTACCGAAACACCATTGAGCTCACCGAAGCCAATGTGACCCCCTTGCGATCCAACACCATCCGGTTGGTGCAAAGCGGATGTGCATTCCATGGACTTCATTCCGAAGATCCAAATCAACATCTTAAGGATTTCCTTAAAATCGTAGATTCCATAGACCTAGATGTTGAAACTAGAGAGACTACCCGATTACGCCTATTCCAATTCTCTCTACGGGATCAAGCTAGTCAATGGCTTGAGCGTTTACCCGCGGGATCCATCACCTCATGGGATGATCTCACCACTCGTTTCCTTGCTCAATTTTTCCCACCGGGGAGAACTACTAAGCTTAGAAATGACATCTTGATGTTCCAACAACGTCAAAATGAATCTCTTTATGAAGCATGGACTCGTTTCAAGGACTTACTCCAAAAAGTCCCTCATCATGGTATAGATCTTTGGCTCCAAGTCCAAATCTTTTATGACCATATCGATCTCTCCACGAGGCGAGCCATTAACCAATCGGCTGGTGGTAAGCTACGTGATCTAAGTGCGGAACAATCATGGGAACTCATAGAAGATCTTGCTCTCTATGACAACGAAAGTTGGAATGATCCCCATGATTTGAACAAAACGGTCAAGGCAATATCTTTGCCTTCGAACAACTCTAGCACTCTCGACCGTAGGATCATGGAACTTGAAGGTTGAGTCAAGTCTCTTATGAAATCTTACGAAACTCAAAAGCTTTCAAGCCAAGTAAGCTGAATCGCTTCTACATGTAAATTGTCTAATGGTCCTCACGAGACTCATAACTGTATGGAGCTTCCAAAACATGCTTATAACGAATTCACATCGTCACACGTTAGTCGAGGCCCTCGAACTTCTGACGAGGCGTATGAGGCATGGAAGGATAAACCTAATTTCAGAGGGTACCAAACGCGGAGCGTATCCTTCAATGACTCCTCACCACTCAAATGGTCCGAGCATTTTCCATCACAAAGCACTCCTAGGCAAAGCTGTGAAGATGCCTTGCGAAAATTCATTCTATCTCAAGAATTGCAGCTCTCTACGCTCGAGGCTAAATTTAGACAACAACAGGCCGATATGAATAACAAGAATTGTAATCTGTTGACTGCTATCAAAGAGCTCGTTGTTAATAAACCAATTCACGTTGATGAGGTCAAATCTGTTACTATCATGAGCCCGCCAACCTCTCCTGTGAAAATAAAAAGTCCTAGTAAGCTATTCAAACATCTATCACCAAAAGTAAAAGAACCTGTCAACCCCCTAGGACCAATCCATTTCGTAAATACCATCACCACGATATCTGCTTCTACACCTAACCTAAACCAACAACAAACGGAAAATGTCGGTCATACAGCTAAAGATGAGACCTCAAGGGTGGACCACGATTTGGCCAAAAGCCTCACCAACTCATTCGAGCAGTCCGCCATGCAAGATTCTAACAAATCGGATGAAGGGAAAGAGAGATCGGAAGTGCATATGAGAAATCCTGCCATTTTGGGTAAATCTATTATAGAGGAACCCGAGAGAAAAATAGAGGATGTTACTGGTGGGAGTAGCGATAGGACTGATGAAAGCAACCCTAAAGTTTTCAAGATCTCCTGCACCATTAAGGAAAAGCTCTTAACCGATAGTCATATAGATCCTAGCTTCCCAGTCAACATGATACCCCTTTCCCTATACCACGAAGCCTTCCTAGAACGCATTGTGTGCAAGAAAGTCGATAATGCAAGGATAATAAGAAATTTATCAATTATAATTGGAGAACTTGTTTACAATATTGACCTCACCGTGGTCGATGACGTGGATCCTCTCACCAATCAGACATTAACCAACCTTGTTCTTGGGAAACCATTTATCAATGAATCGGGAGTAATCCTTGATGAGGAGGATGGAAGTGCATCGTTCACCAATGGTGTTAAGAAGGTGATTTTTCGTAGGGGTAATGAGGAGGTATACGAGTATCGTCCTTCCCTTGAGGGGAATCTATATGTATCAAGGGATGGAGAATCGGGGAAGATAAGGAGGCGTGATCCGAATAATCTCAAAATTCCCTACATGATCGGTCATAAGTACTCTACATTAATGTATTCATGCCTAAGAATTTTATGTCCCTATTCCATTATAACAATATCTGCAGATGGGGAATGATTTACAAGGGAGAGAAAGTGGGTGGTAAAGATCATGAAATCCAGGTGTTCGTAGGAAA
This sequence comes from Artemisia argyi, assembly GCA_030686995.1. Lineage (NCBI taxonomy): Eukaryota > Viridiplantae > Streptophyta > Magnoliopsida > Asterales > Asteraceae > Artemisia > Artemisia argyi. The sequence goes on from CM060688.1 coordinate 131,391,377, forward strand.
TATGGCATTCACTATGGAATTTACGATTGTGAACAACATCGAAGACTATGTTGACCCGAGATTATCGCAAGTCGTTTTTGGAGCACCCTTTTGTGAAATCACTAATTTGATAGTTGATGACCGGAACGGGATCATGACCTTCGCTGATGGAATTAGGAGGGTTTCATACCAAACACCGTACAAGAGTAGAGATCTCAAGGAAATCGATTATGACGGGCTTGATAGGATAAGTTCCCAACTTATTTTGTGTGATAAAGATGTGCGGAGAGGATGTAAGAACACTTCCGATCTATCATGTGGGTTCTTTAAAGATGTTAGTAAACTTGGTTCAAAGTATCCAGAAGATGTCTTCGAGTTCGAAGACCCGAAGTACTTACACTATGAAAGCGATACTAGTTTAGAAGACGACCTAGAGAGTGTAACCAACGATGAGGTCACGTAGTAACCCATGGCCTTGAGTCTAGCTACAAGACTCGTAAATAAAGAAAAGCGCTTCTTGTGAGGCAACCCATGTTTTGTGTGATTTTTATTTTGTTTGTTTGTTATTTGCTTCCGTATGCATGCTTTATTTTTATTGTTGGTAGATCATGTTTCTAAACTAAAAAGTAGAAATACTTTACTTTGTTGTTTGGCCTAGTCTTAACTTCACCCAAAAGGTATTTTTGCAAAAGATAAGTGTAAGGGGAAACCCCAAATATGTTTTTTAGAAACAAACGGATCATGATTCTCCACAATATTAAGTGAACATGTATATTCGTATTTGTTAGAGTCAAATGCTTGTATTGAGTCATAATGAAGTTTTGCAGGATTTTCCAGGAAGTAGGACCAAGTTTTTCCAGAAATTTTCCGGAAACTTAACATAAGAATTTCTGTAGGTCACTTCTGACGGCGTCATGAGCTTGCTCTTGACGGCGTCATGTGTAAAAATCTGGAAATTTTACCAGTTTTGTTTTTCTAACGGAGTTTTAAAATTTTTGTTGAATTATTAAGTTTTATAATCTCAAGGAAATCTGCAAACTTCATTCCACAAGCATTATATCTTATTTTGTTTTCTAGGATTTAGTAACTTATGTAGATTGCCGCCGATTTTATGCGAGGTTGCTTTGTCTGTTTTCTCAGGATTTACAAGTTATGTATGACAAGAAGATGATTTATTTTTCTGGAAGGGAAGCTTTGATTGTTCATTTTCTTGGAGGAAGATCTAACCTGGCCACCTTATTATCCATACCGAGCGAATCAGGGGAGTATTTGATTTTATTTGTTTTACAGTTTTCACTTTTACATTCTTTACTTGAACATTGGGGACAATGTTCATCCTAAGTTTAAGGGGAGGGAAAAATGATGATACCTTACAGATACACTTTCGCATGAGTTTGTTTGTTTGCTAGTAGATGTGTAATAAAACTATGAGAAATACTTGTTGGTGTAATTTTAGCACCAAATTTAAAATTTTTTACAACATTTAGGAGTGAAACTTTAGCCATAGCAAGCGTCTCATGGATAGGAGATTGTATGACTAGCACATTACCGTACTTTCAGAAAAATTTTCCACCCAAATATGTGAGGTTCGCCTTTAGATTTGATAGGAAAAGCATTTACTATTAGTGCTTATGAGTGTACCGGTAGCATTTAGATTCTAGAACTTGCGTTAGTGATGCATCCCGAGACCGCTAGTGAGACTACATTCGTGTAGTAGGATTTACTACATGATAAGAGGCATTAGGATCACCCTTGTGTTAAACCCGTATCATAATTACTTGACCATTTAAGTCATATTACTTGGCTAGTTAAGTCAACTAATTTTTCCCACACCCTTAGCGTTGTACTCATTTTAGTACACGAAACACCTAGTACACCCCTCCAAGCCTATCTTTTCGTTTCTAACTTTAAGCATATTACTTAAAGGAAGAATTTGTTACACCCCACTTAAATGTACACCCAAATCGCCTTAGCCTTCCGTGTATGCGCTCATTTTTAGTGCATTATTGTTATTTGTTAAACCCTAAGTTAACTATCTAATTGATTACATGGTTGCTAAGTCGAGTCATATCCTTGTGCATATTGTTTTGGGACGATTGGGACTCATGGGTAAAGTACTTATTTTATGGAGTAATGGGGAAGAACATCATATATTACCCCCATATGTACGCTAATCTTAAAAGTGCTCCAAGTGTTTTGATTATCTTAATTCGAGTCATTAGATTAGTTTATTGTAAAGTATGTAAAAATTCAAGTGTAAGAGGAATTTTCATTCCCTATGATGTATTATTTTGGATGGTAGGGTAAGAGTGTATGCAAAAAAAATAAAAATAAATAAAAAATAAAAAAAATAAAAAAGAGAGAAAAAAAAAAACATACGGACTACCATCCCTTTTCATTCTATGTTCATTTTTTGTTTTAGTTATTTTGCATTTATTAGCTTAAGTCGAGTCTAGTCTTGTCTTAGCAACGCCATATTGTACATGTAATTAACCAAGATTGTTAACTCGCCACTAGTAAAGACTGCCTATATCCAACAAAACCGTGTATTTCATATCCCTACACCTAACGTTACAACCCTTTAAAAGACCTCTTTGATAGTTTATCCTAGGTGCTTACGCCATGTGGTGGAGGTTTGATCCTTTCCCAAGCCTATGGTAATCTATTTTGCTATGACAGGTAGTGAGAGATATCTTCCGTTTCCATATTGTAATTTATACTTTATTACACCCGAGAGATGCGTAAATATACAATGAGTGTATATCCCGATTCACTAATACGCAAAACCGTTTTGAATAACGCGCACAACCTCCCCGGCAGCGGCGCCAAATTTTGATTGAGGCAAAAGTAGTCAACTAAAGTCAACCACGGATGTGGTCAATATAGTCAAACTCCTTAGGCTCAATTCTCCGTAGAATACAGGGTTTCCCTGGGTCGTTATGTCCCGACGAGGTGCGGATGGTTATCAAACGGGTTTGTGATCGGGTGAATTTGGACAAGAAAGGGTTTGTGATTGATTTGAACTAAGGAATCTACAAGGAAATAGCTTAAATAAGCTATTATAATGATGAGGTGAAAAATGATCCGTTTTTAGGGGGTCATTTAAGCCCGGAATTGAATTTATTTTATCAAATATTGCCCTAAATCGTTCCTTTTGTAATTTTAGGTACTATGGGAGTGAAATCTGGAAAAGGAAGCAATTCGGACGTTTTTGAAGCATAAAAGTGAAGAAAATGCCAAAGACTTAATTTTCCATGCTGGGAACAGTGTGTGACGGCGTCAAGAGTACTTTCCTGACGGCGTCAAGAGTAAAGACCATGACGACCCAGTACAAAAATGAAGGCGTCACAAGTAGAGCGTCAAGAGTTAAAAGTGGGACTGCCTGCAAAAATGGACAACATGACGGCATCAAATGTAGATCAAGGTAGTCCGAGGATTATTTTGGCGGCGAGATGACGGTGTCACAAGTTGGTTCTTGACGCCGTCAGCCTCTAATATCTATATATAGTTTTCTAATTTTCATTCATTAAAGAGGAAGAAGTTTGGAGAAACCCTAAGGCCGAACCATATACGAATTTTACAGCTTTTCAAGGGTTTTCAACCCTTGAATCCTTACGTGTGTTATTAAGATAAGTCTTTTCTTAATTCAATCAATATGTCTATGTGTTGGTTGTCTATATCTTGTGCTTGTCTTAATTCCACCATGCTAGGCTAGATTTATCTTGTGTTTGCTTAGATCTAATGAAACCTAGATGTTGATTATGTGTTGATTACTTGATTATGGTTGTATTGGATGAATGATTTCAATGTTAGGCTTAAGAAAACTGGCAGATCTCCAAATGTTAGGAAACATGAACCGATGTGTACTAGGTTTTATTGGTTGTATTTAATGCATGAGTAAATTCTAATGATCCCATGTTAGGAGCTTCTTGCAGGCTCGACATAAGAGTGAAGTAGGCACTCATAGGATTGGGGAAGTAAGTACGCCACCCTGTGAATGGTATTAAGGAATGCAATCCGTCATCCACGTAACTATAACAAGTAATTAACGTGCAAAAGATATCTAGGGAGTAGTGAAATCTAAGTAAATACATTTCTCCACTTATTCCTAGCTGAACGATCAATCCCCCGGTACTTGTCATTATACTATACTACATCAATCAGGTACACTGCCTGGTGAGGGTTGTAAGCTTCTCGAGATCCCTCGAGAGGTAAAGCCTGGTGCAATCTCTACGCATCATATAACAAGACTGTAAAGTTATAAAATCGAGAAACGTTTAAAACCTAAAAACGAGTACGTTTAATTTAAATTTACGTGAACGTATGAAATAAAAAGTGAAAACTGAAATCTGAAAACTCCCAGGGGGTGAAAATGACTTTCTTACAAACCAAAGGATAAAAGAAAATTTTTAGAAAAAGAAAATAAATTTTTACACTAATTAATTATTTATTATTAATTAATTACTAATTATTAATTACTTAACTAGTTTTAATTAATTTAAATTATTAAAAATAAAAAACTAACTTAGAAAATTAAGAAAAATTTTACAAATCTAATTAACCATCACATGAATCCTAAAAAATTATAAAAAGTTTGTTTTATAAGTTTTTACACTATTTTACTAATTATTATATTAAATATTAATTAATTACTAATTAAGCTATTTAAATTATAAAAATTACAAGATGAATAGTAGAAATTACAAGAAAATTCCTAAAAATGTTTTATAACTTATAAAAGCTAGAAAAAATATAAAAACTAGGGTTTACTTTATAAAAACTAATTATGCTATTTAAATCTTTAATATTGATTAATTATTAATTAAACTAATATTAAATCTAATTAATACTAAATGACAAAATTAAAATCTAGAAAAATTACTGAAATTACTTTAACATAAAAGGAATTTAAGAAAATATAAAAATACTAACTGCTTAAAAAAAATCTAAAAAGGAAAATTAAAATTTAAATTACATTAAATAGAAACTATCACTTAATTTTAAATTGGTTTTTCTAGATTTTTCTTTTACAAAACTCTTAGAATACTAAAAACATGAAACTTTTGTGAAAACAAAATTTCCAAAGCTTAAAAATAAGCCAAATGCAAGCTAAAAAGCTTGACAGTTTACTTATGTTGACCAATAGAGAAATTAAGCTCAAATGAGCTTAAGTGGGGTCCACAAGGGTGGAATCTGGTACAAATGAGTTAGATGGACAAGTTTAAGCTAGAAAAAGCACATGGGGACCACTGGATAAGCCAATAAGTCAAAATAATCACATGGTTGTCTTGATACTTAACTGAAAATGGGACAGACTTTTGTGGTTAATTCAGGTGGGTCCCAGAGGTCCTAAGCTCAAAAGCTTGGTCAAAGGAAGAAGAGGGACAGGAGGGGGGTTGAAAGAACCAATGATGGGGCCTGTGGACCACTGAGGTGGCCAGAAAACACCACCAAAGTGGTGGTGGTGACTGAGGTCTGCTGCAGCAGGGGATAACCTCCCCCTGCAGGTGTATTTCTTGTCTAGTGGGGCCCAGAGGAAAAATGGAAAAAATATAAAAAGGCAGGGACCTTGAAGCTGAGGTGGTGGACTACAAGTCCTAAAAAGCTCATGATCTAAAACACATCACAAAAATCTCTAAAAATCCTACAAGATTTGAAAAAATTGAAAACATGCAAATTTGACTTTTGATGAAACTTAGAACTTTGACTTAAGTGAAGTTTGATCTTACTTTAATAACTGAATATGATATGAAAAGGTGAAATGAAACTAAATTAAGTAACTACAACAGCTATTGAACACATAATGATGATTATGGTACCTTAATCCTAGACAGTGAATAATGAAATGAGATAAAATGTTCATTTTGACTTTCTACACAAGACCTAGGTAAAAATTGACTCAAATGAGCTACCTATGCCTACTGGATTATGTTTCAACCAAACCTAACCACAGAAACCAACAACCTCAATGTGCAATCAACAAAACCAAACACTCCTTAAGGAAGTGTCTGCTAAGCTATTACTAAGCAACAAATTAATTTTGGATCAACCTCTTGCCAAACTAGTTTGAGACAGATTTAGAAATATAAAATAAGCACATTCTAGTAACCCATAAGCAGTGCACAATAAGTAAACCTCATTAAGCAACATTAAGCTAGCCTAACAGTTAACTTAGCAATTTTAATGCAAGCACAAACAAGTTACAGGAATTGAACAAGGATGAATCTAATAAGCAATTAGGAACTAGAATAAGCTGAAGAAACACACATTAGATAAGCTACAATAAGCAGAAGTGCAGAAAATGAAAATTTGAGAAAACTTACAAAAAGGGCTATGGACTACCACTTCATCATAAAAATAAGCTCAGATTCTTATCCAACCATTTTGTTGACTTTTGTTGACTAACTGAATTTTTAAGAGCAAAGGCAGCAACAACCACAATATATGTTTACATTAAGCTTTTTTGGAACTTATGAGACATAAACAAAAGTTTATGAAAGCTTAAACAACCATTCTCACTATATTACTTAAAGCTTAAAAGGTAAATTTTAATTTTGATAGAATTGCAATTTCATTAATACTAAAAGCTTGAATACAATTTTTGAACAGAAAAATAAGAAATTACAACTAGGTTTAAGAGCTAAATGAAACTGAAATTTAAAATTACATGAAAATTAACTTAAAGATACACTAATAACCTACTACTATCTAATGCCTCTGCTTCTCGTTTTTTTCTTCACTTAAAAGAGCTGGGAAGTGCTTCTCTCTCATTCCCACGTTAGTTCTGGACCATTGGATGATTGAAACTCATCCTAGCCTTTGAATTTGGTTTTGGCGCCAAATTGGGTATAAGCAAATGGGCACTGATAACTTGGATGAGAGGTAATCATTTAATGGAATTTGGTTTTAGTGGAGATAGTGGGGAACAAGGGATAGGATAAGTGATGTGGAGGAGGGGGGTTGTGGAGTGCGGCAGAAGGTTTAGCAGGCAAGTGGGAGGGGAAGGTGGAGGGGTTTGACCTTTGTTGACTGGAGGGAGTATATAAAATGGGGTGTTTTGTTTTGTGGAGTGGGCTGGGGTTTTTTTGTTGGGCCAGGGGATTAATATTGGGTGGGCTGGTGTGGTGTTTGGGGTGTTATTTAGTTTTAGGTAATTAAAATCAAGGGTTTGTTTGGTATTGGTATGGAATAAACACAAGGACCAAATTTGCAATTTTTAGAAACATGAGGGCAGGTTTTGACAACTGTACAAAGCATACATAAGGACCAAACTTGACAAGGATGAATAGTACAAGATCCATTTTGATAATTTCCAATTTTTGGAATTCTAAGGACTAATCTTGCCAAATGTGAAAACTTCAGGGACCAAATTTGTAATTTCTTCAAAACTTTCACCCAAGGACCAAATTTGACAACTTGTGAGTTTCCAAGGACCAATGTTGACTTTTCTTTCAAAAATATCCCACCAGGGACCAAATCTACCAATTTATGAAGTTCAGGGACCAATCTTGTAAATTTCCAAAACTTTTGAGATTTTTCACCAAAGGACTAAATATGACAACTTATGATTTCAAAAAGGACCTCTGGTGACTTTTCTTTTAAAATATGTGCTCAGGGACTAATTTTGTAAATTTTTGAAAGTTGGGGGACTGAAACTGCCTATTTTGCAAACTTTGTACGTTTTTCATCTGTTTTTGCTCATTTTGCATCTAAAACATATAAAACACAATTTTGAAATATTTTTAGTATTTTGATGCATTTCTGAGTGTTTTTGTATGTTTTGCAGTTCAGATTTGACCAAAAATGATGAGTGTTTGAGCACTCATCAATCCCCCACACTAAACTATTGCTAGTCCCTAGCAATAAACTGTTTTGAAAACTTAATGGATTTTAAACTCTTTACCAAAAGCCATCACTTCTGGAGTAGCCAGATGTATCGATTCAAGTATGAACTATCGTCCACCTGATAACCATGTGATTTTGAGTAAACCACCAGCTGTCAACGGATTTGATTAGTCTTTACCAAAAGCCGTTTGCTTCTGGACTAGCCAACTCTTGATGGACAAAGTCAACATCTTGGTGAGTTGATTACCAATTATGGTTTTTCCACTGCCTTTACCACAAGCCATAATCTTGCGGGCTAGCCAACTCATTCGCTTTTTAGGATATGGCGAGTTGATTTACCATACAATTTTGGGCAAATTGCAAGCCGTCAACGGATTTGAGTTATCTTTACCAAGGGCCATTTGCTCCTAGATTAGCCAATCCTTTTGTCGGTTAGACAAGGCGGACCGGTAACCACAAAAAATTTTGAAACTCAAGTGAAAATTTTTAAAAATTTTTTGAGATTTTGGCCAAAAACGGGGGTACTAGATAGTAAAATGTGATAAAATTCGCTAGAATAGCGAAATACCCAAATTTTGATTGAGCCAAAAGCAGTCAACTAAAGTCAACCACGGATGTGGTCAATATAGTCAAACTCCTTAGGCTCAATTCTCCGCGGAATACAGGGTTTCCCCGGGTCGTTATGTCCCGACGAGGTGTGGATGGTTATCAAACGGGTTTGTGATCGGGTGAATATGGTCAAGAAACGGTTTGTGATTGATTTGAACTAAGGAATCTACAAGGAAATAGCTTAAATAAGCTATTATAACAAGGCTGTAAAGTTATAAAATCCAGAAACGTTTAAAACCTAAAAACGAGTACGTTTAATTTAAATTTACGTGAACGTATGAAATAAAAAGTGAAAACTGAAATCTGTAAACCCCCAGGGGGTGAAAATGACTTTTTTACAAACCTAAGGATAAAAGAAAATTTTTAGAAAAAGAAAATAAATATTTACACCAATTGATTATTTATTATTAATTAATTACTAATTATTAATTACTTAACTAGTTTTAATTAATTTAAATTATTAAAAATAACAAATTAACTTAGAAAATTAAGAAAAATTTTACAAATCTATTTAACCATCACAGGAATCCTAAAAAATTATAAAGAGTTTGTTTTATAAGTTTTTACACTATTTTACTAATTATTATATTAAATATTAATTAATTACTAATTAAACTATTTAAATTATAAAAATTACAAGATGAACAGTAGAAATTACAAGAAAATTCTTAAAAATGTTTTATAACTTATAAAAGCTAGAAAAAATATAAAAACTAGGGTTTACTTTATAAAAACTAATTATGCTATTTAAAACTTTAATATTGATTAATTATTAATTAAACTAATATTAAATCTAATTAATACTAAATGACATAATTAAAATCTAGAAAATTACTGAAATTACTTTAACATAAATGGAATTTAAGAAAAATATAAAAATACTAAGTGCTTAAAAAAATCTAAAAAGGAAAATTAAAATTTAAATTACATTAAATAGAAACTATCACTTAATTTTAAATTGGTTTTTCTGGAATTTTCTTTTACAAACTCTTAGAATACTAAAAACATGAAACTTTTGTGAAAAGAAAATTTCCAAAGCTTAAACATAAGCCAAATGCAAGCTAAAAAGCTTGACAGTTTACTTATGTTGACCAAAAGAGAAATTAAGCTCAAAGGAGCTTCAGTGGGGTCCACAAGGGTGGAATCTGGTACAAATGAGTTTGATGGACAAGTTTAAGCTAGAAAAAGCACATGGGGACCACTGGATAAGCCAATAAGTCATAATAAACACATGGTTATCTTGATACTTAACTGAAAATGGGACAGACTTTTGTGGTTAATTCAGGTGGGTCCTAGAGGTCATAGGCTCAAACGCTTGGTCAAAGGAAGAAGAGGGACATGAGGGGGTTGAATGAACCAAGGATGGGGCCTGTGGACCACTGTGGTGGCCAGAAAACACCACCAAAGTGGTGGTGGTGACTGAGGTCTGCTGCAGCAAGGGATAACCTCCCCCTGCAGGTGTATTTCTTGTCTAGTGGGGCCTAGAGGAAAAATGGCAAAAATATAAAAAGGCAAGGACCTTGAAGCTGAGGTGGTGGACTACAAGTCCTAACAAGCTCATGATCTAAAACACATCACAAAAATCTCTAAAAATCCTACAAGATTTGAAAAAATTGAAAACATGCAAATTTGACTTTTGATGAAACTTAGAACTTTGACTTAAGTGAAGTTTGATCTTACTTTAATAACTGAATATGATATGAAAAGGTGAAATGAAACTAAATTAAGTAACTACAACAGCTATTGAACACAGAATGATGATTATGGTACCTTAATCCTAGACAGTGAATAATGAAATGAGATCAAATGTTCATTTTGACTTTCTACACAAGACCTAGGTAAAAATTGACTCAAATGAGCTACCTAGGCCTACTGGATTATGTTTCAACCAAACCTAACCACAGAAACCAACAACCTCAATGTGCAATCAACAAAACCAAACACTCCTTAAGGAAGTGTCTGCTAAGCTATTACTAAGCAACAAATTAATTTTGGATCAACCTCTTGCCAAACTAGTTTGAGACAGATTTAGAAACTTAAAATAAGCACATTCCAGTAACCCATAAGCAGTGCACAATAAGTAAACCTCATTAAGCAACATTAAGCTAGCCTAACAGTTAACTTAGCAATTTTAATGCAAGCACAAACAAGTTACAGGAGTTGAACTAGGATGAATCTAATAAGCAATTAGGAACTAGAATAAGCTGAAGAAACACACATTAGATAAGCTACAATAAGCAGAAGTGCAGAAAATGAAAATTTGAGAAAACTTACAAAATGAATCAAAAGCTCAATAAGAGAAATATATGGGAGTGAGTTCTGACAGAACTTGTGAATAAGAACAAAAAGGGCTATGGACTACCACTTCATCATCAAAATAAGCTCAGATTCTTATCCAACCATATTGTTGACTTTTGTTGACTAACAGAATTTTTAAGAGCAAAGGCAGCAACAACCACAATATATGTTTACATTGAGCTTTTTTGGAACTTATGAGACATAAACAAAAGTTTATGAAAGCTTAAACAACCATTCTCACTATATTACTTAAAGCTTAAAAGGTAAATTTTAATTTTGATAAAATTGCAATTTCATTAATACTAAAAGCTTGAATACAATTTTTGAACAGAAAAATAAGAAATTCCAACTAGGTTTAAGAGCTAAATGAAACTGAAATTTAAAATTACATGAAAATGAACTTAAAGCTACACTAATAACCTACTACTATCTAATGCCTCTGCTTCTCCTTTTATTCTTCACTTAAAAGAGCTGAGAAGTGCTTCTCTCTCATTCCCACTTTAGTTCTGGACCATTGGATGATTGAAACTCATCCTAGCCTTTGAATTTGGTTTTGGCGCCAAATTGGGTATAAGCAAATGGGCACTGATAACTTGGATGAGAGGTAATCATTTAATGGAATTTTGTTTTAGTGGAGATAGTGGGGAACAAGGGATGGGATAAGTGATGTGGAGGAGGGGGGTTGTGGAGTGTGGCAGAAGGTTTAGCAGGCAAGTGGGAGGGGAAGGTGGAGGGGTTTGACCTTTGTTGACTGGAGGGAGTATATAAAACGGGGTGTTTTGTTTTGTGGAGTGGGCTGGGGTTTTTTTTGTTGGGCCAAGGGATTAATATTGGGTGGGTTGGTGTGGTGTTTGGGGTGTTATTTAGTTTTAGGTAATTAAAATCAAGGGTCCGTTTGGTATTGGTATGGAATAAACACAAGGACTAAATTTGCAATTTTCAGAAACTTAAGGGCAGGTTTTGACAACTGTACAAAGCATACATAAGGACCAAACTTGACAATGATGAATAGTACAAGATCCATTTTGAGAATTTCCAATTTTTGGAATTCTTAGGACTAATCTTGCCAAATGTGAAAACTTCGGGGACCAAATGTGTAATTTCTTCAAAACATTCACCCGAGGACCAAATTTGACAACTTGTGAGTTTCCAAGGACCAATGTTGACTTTTCTTTCAAAAATATCCCACCAGGGACCAAATCTGCCAATTTATGAAGTTCAGGGACTAATCTTGTAAATTTCCAAAACTTTTGAGATTTCTCACCAAAGGACTAAATATGACAACTTATGATTTCAAAAAGGACCTTTGGTGACTTTTCTTTTATAACATGTGCTCAGGGACTTATTTTGTAAATTTTTAAAAGTTGGGGGACTGAAACTGCCTATTTTGCAAACTTTGTACGTTTTTCATCTGTTTTTGCTCATTTTGCATCTAAAACATATAAAACACAATTTTGAAATATTTTTAGTATTTTGATACATTTATGAGTGTTTTTGAATGTTTTGCAGTTCAGATTTGACCAAAAATGATGAATGTTTGAGCACTCATCAATCCCCCACACTAAACTATTGCTAGTCCCTAGCAATAAACTGTTTTGAAAACTTAATGGATTTAAAACTCTTTACCAAAAGCCATCACTTCTGGAGTAGCCAGATGTATCGATTCAAGTAAGAACTATGGTCCGCCTGATAACCATGTGATTTTGAGCAAACCACCATCTGTCAACGGATTTGATTAGTCTTTACCAAAAGCCGTTTGCTTCTGGACTAGCCAACTCTTGATGGAAAAAGTCAACATCTTGGTGAGCTGATTACCAATTATGGTTTTTCCACTGCCTTTACCACAAGCCATAATCTTGCGGGCTAGCCAACTCATTCGCTTTTAAGATATGGCGAGTTGATTTACCATACAATTTTGGGCAAATTGCAAGCCGTCAATGGATTTGAGTTATCTTTACCAAGAGCCGTTTGCTCCTGGATTAGCCAATCCTTTTGTCGGTTAGACAAGGCGGACTGATAACCACAAAAAATTTTGAAACTCAAGTGAAAAATTTTTAAATTTTTTTGAGATTTTGGCCAAAAACGGGGGTACTAGATAGTAAAGTGTGATAAAATTCGCTAGAATAGCGAAATAACCCCCCCCCCCCCCACACTTAGACTGAATATTGTCCTCAATATTCAAAGTCCCGGCTATTATGCCGACTCTTAGAACGTAAAAGGGCAGCATTACAAGCTAAATGTGGAAAACACCATTTTGTATTTTCACTTCATAAGTAACCACTGCAGGGGTAACTCCTCCACACTTAGGGTGAAAACCCTATAAAACATGCTACTGTTTTTGTTTACCGAGTCGCTAGCTTGACTCGACCCCGAATTTATTTGTCCTTGGGGAAGCATGATGTGGAAGAAGCAATCTCAATCGGACTTTCATTCAGGATGTTTGGATAAACATTTGAAGCACGTGAAAGTTCCACACCGATGAGATAAGTATCCGGCTCAAGATAATGATACATGAAAATGCTGGGGTCAAATATAGTGTCTTCATTCCCGAAGGAGTGAATAAGAGAAGAAGGCACCTTATAGGTGAAGAAAAGGAAGAAAACCATGATGAAAATCATGATTTGATATTCTTCCTCGAGAGCAGGCTCATTAGCCTGAATTTGGATTTCAAGGGTTAAGCTCGTAAACATCCCGGGAGGGTGGGTGGGAATTTGCAAATCCTCATGATTGAGTGCATCTCCCCCGGGCTATCAAACTCCGAAGGAGTCATGATATGATGAGTGAGTTCACCGGAGAACTCCTCATGAAGAGAATTATTCACAAGATGTAAATCTGTGAATTCATGTTCCGATATAAACTCATCACTATCCTCGTTCTGAGCACCAAAGATTGGATTGTCAGAAATCAAAGTGAATTCAGATTCGAATTCAAATATAGGATTGGTGAGAGTAGTATTGAATGATTCAGGAACAAAGTGATTATCATTCTCTATTGGACTGCTGGGATAAGAACTGAGTGGTAGATCATGATATAGGAGACTTTCAGTTTCTCCCAGATCGGCTTCGAAATCGAGGAGACCATCATCACTTTCCAATGAAAGTGGATTGATGTGAGTAAGTTCATCGGCGAACTCCTCAAGAAGAGGATCAGCATCAAGTGATGCCTCAATATACTCAATGTCTCCATGAGATGTACAATCATCATTAAAATCTGAGAAAGTCTCAAAATTATCGTTTGAACACTCAAGAGGGGAAGGTAAATCACACATATGATCAAAAGTTTCCTATGACTCTCTTAGGATTGGGACAAGGTTCTCAACACTAGACTTTATGAATTCGTCCGATTCCTTTTTAGGAACACTGTCAAGATGCTCGTCCCCCATGCTCAGAGAGTAAGTGGGAACCTCGGGTGTGATAGCAGTTGTTTGAGATGGAATCTCAACTGCAGGGATATCCACTGATAAACTTGATGAAGTTTTATAAAATTGAAGAATATCAAGGGTATCTTCATCATCACTGTCATCAGGAATAAAACGGAACTGAGAGCTAGATTTGGCTGCTTTTTCTTTTGCAATCGATTCCCTAATAGATTTTTCATAGGCATCTTGGGAATTTATTCTAGCAGCCTGCTCTTTAGCTAGCAATTCTTCCATGGATTTTTGATAAGTGTCTTTTTGGGCAAAGTCTTTAACTAAACCCTTAAGCTCATCAAGTATTTCCAGTACATTTTGAATTTCTGGAAGAATTGCTTGATTCATTTGGTACTGTGGAGGTTGGTCATAATAAGGTGTGTCAAAATTGTCACAAGGATATGGATTTCCCGTTTGACAATCTGAGCTGAAGTGAGGACCTCCACAGTAATCACAACAGTAAAACTGTTGGGTCTGGACTGGTGAATCCTATGGGTATTGGTCATAACCAAAGTTCTGAGCATCACCAGAAAACTGTTCATAGACAAACGTGTTTCCGGCTTGACACTCAAATCCTTGGTGAGGACCTCCACAAAACTCACACAGATATGTCAGTATCTCATGATGTGGTGGCTGGTAAGATGAATCAGATGTGTCATGGTAAGGATAGGGAGCTTGGTTATAGACAGACCCATCTCCTGACTCTACCATACTACAGCTGGGACAATTCCCACCATTATGAGGACCACCACACCATTGGCAACCCAAATGGTGTGGATACGACATAGGCAAGAATCAAAGGTTCATAGAGGGGTAGGGATGAAGAATCAAAGATGTGAGAGGGTAAAGGTGAATATTTTTGGATTTTTGGATAAACATTTTTGTACAAATAAGAAAGAAAATGTTTTTGGGTTTTTGTGTTCGTTGAAAACTGATTTTAAAATGTTTTCATGAACAGTTTTGTTTTTATAAGAGAATATGAACAAGGATGGGTAAATATACAATGAGTGTATATCCCGATTCACTAATACGCAAAACCGTTTAGAATAACGTGCACAACCTCCCCGGCAGCGGCGCCAAATTTGGATTGAGGCAAAAGCAGTCAACTAAAGTTAACCACGGATGTGGTCAATATAGTCAAACTCCTTAGGCTCAATTCTCCGCGGAATACAGGGTTTCCCCGGGTCGTTATGTCCCGACGACGTGTGGATGGTTATCAAACGGGTTTGTGATCAGGTGAATTTGGACAAGAAAGGGTTTGTGATTGATTTGAAAGTAAATAGCTTAAATAAGCTATTATAACAAGACTGTAAAGTTATAAAATCCAGAAACGTTTAAAACCTAAAAACTAGTACGTTTAATTTAAATTTACGTGAACGTACGAAATAAAAAATTGAAAAGTGAAATTTGAAGACTCCCAGGGGGTGAAAATGAATTTTTTACAAACCTAAGGATAAAAGAAAATTTTTAGAAAAAGAAAATAAATTTTTACACTAATTAATTATTTATTATTAATTAATTACTAATTATTAATTACTTAACTAGTTTTAATTAATTTAAATTATTAAAAATAACAAACTAACTTAGAAAATTAAGAAAAATTTTACAAATCTAATTAACCATCACACGAATCCTAAAAAATTATAAAAAGTTTGTTTTACAAGTTTTTACACTATTTTACTAATTATTATATTAAATATTAATTAATTACTAATTAAACTATTTAAATTATAAAAATTACAAGATGAACAGTAGAAATTACAAGAAAATTCCTAAAAATGTTTTATAACTTATAAAAGCTAGAAAAAATATAAAAACCAGGGTTTACTTTATAAAAACTAATAATGCTATTTAAAACTTTAATATTGATTAATTATTAATTAAACTAATATTAAATCTAATTAATACTAAATGACAAAATTAAAATCTAAAAAAATTACTGAAATTACTTTAACATAAAAGGAATTTAAGAAAATACGAAAATACTAAGTGCTTAACAAAAATCTAAAAAGGAAAATTAAAATTTAAATTACATTAAATAGAAACTATCACTTAATTTTAATTTGGTTTTTCTGGATTTTTCTTTTACAAAACTCTTAGAATACTAAAAACATGAAACTTTTGTGAAAACAAAATTTCCAAAGCTTAAAAATAAGCCAAATGCAAGCTAAAAATCTTGACAGTTGACTTATGTTGACCAAAAGAGAAATTAAGCTCAAATGAACTTAAGTGGGGTCTACAAGGGTGGAATCTGGTACAAATGAGTTAGATGGACAAGTTTAAGCTAGAAAAAGCACATGGGGACCACTGGATAATCCAATAAGTTACAATAATCACATGGTTGTCTTGATACTTAACTGAAAATGAGACAGACTTTTGTGGTTAATTCAGGTGGGTCCCAGAGTTCATAAGCTCAAAAGCTTGGTCAAAGGAAGAAGAGGGACAGGAGGGGGGTTGAAAGAACCAAGGATGGGGCTTGTGGACTACTGTGGTGGCCAGAAAACACCACCAAAGTGGTGGTGGTGACTGTGCAGCAGGGGATAACCTCCCCCTGCAAGTGTATTTCTTGTCTAGTGGGGCCCAGAGGAAAAATGGCAAAAATAAAAAAAAGGCAAGAACCTTGAAGCTGAGGTGGTGGACTACAAGTCCTAACAAGCTGATGATCTAAAACACATCACAAAAATCTCTAAAAATCCTACAAGATTTGAAAAAATTGAAAACATGCAAATTTGACTTTTGATGAAACTTAGAACTTTGACTTAAGTGAAGTTTGATCTTACTTTAATAACTGAATATGATATGAAAAGGTAAAATGAAACTAAATTAAGTAACTACAACAGCTATTGAACACAGAAGGATGATTATGGTACCGTAATCCTAGACAGTGAATAATGAAATGAGATCAAATGTTCATTTTGACTTTCTACACAAGACCTAGGTAAAAATTGACTCAAATGAGCTACCTATGCCTACTGGATTATGTTTCAACCAAACCTAACCACAGAAACCAACAACCTCAATGTGCAATCAACAAAACCAAACACTCCTTAAGGAAGTGTCTGCTAAGCTATTACTAAGCAACAAATTAATTTTGGATCAACCTCTTGCCAAACTAGTTTGAGACAGATTTAGAAACATAAAATAAGCACATTCCAGTAACCCATAAGCAGTGCACAATAAGTAAACCTCATTAAGCAACATTAAGCTAGCCTAACAGTTAACTTAGCAATTTTAATGCAAGCACAAACAAGTTACAGGAGTTGAACTAGGATGAATCTAATAAGCACTTAGGAACTAGAATAAGCTGAAGAAACACATATTAGATAAGCTACAATAAGCAGAAGTGCAGAAAATGAAAATTTAAGAAAACTTACAAAATGAATCAAAAGCTTAATAAGAGAAATATATGGGAGTGAGTTCTGACAGAACTTATGAATAAGAACAAAAAGGGCTATGGACTACCACTTCATCATCAAAATAAGCTCAGATTCTTATCCAACCATATTATTGACTTTTGTTGACTAACTGAATTTTTAAGAGCAAAGGCAGCAACAACCACAGTATATGTTTACATTGAGCTTTTTTGGAACTTATGAGACATAAACAAAAGTTTATGAAAGCTTAAACAACCATTCTCACTATATTACTTAAAGCTTAAAAGGTAAATTTTAATTTTGATAGAATTGCAATTTCATTAATACTAAAAGCTTGAATACAATTTTTGAACAGAAAAATAAGAAATTACAACTAGGTTTAAGAGCTAAATGAAACTAAAATTTAAAATTACATGAAAATGAACTTAAAGCTACACTAATAACCTACTACTATCTAATGCCTCTGCTTCTCCTTTTTTTCTTCACTTAAAAGAGCTGAGAAGTGCTTCTCTCTCATTCCCACTTTAGTTCTGGACCATTGGATGATTGAAACTCATCCTAGCCTTTGAATTTGGTTTTGGCGCCAAATTGGGTATAAGCAAATGGGCACTGATAACTTGGATGAGAGGTAATCATTTAATGGAATTTGGTTTTAGTGGGGAACAAGGGATGGGATAAGTGATGTGTAGGAGGGGGTTGTGGAGTGTGGCAGAAGGTTTAGCAGGCAAGTGGGAGGGGAAGGTGGAGGGGTTTGGCCTTTGTTGACTGGAGGGAGTATATAAAACGGGGTGTTTTGTTTTGTGGAGTGGGCTGGGGTTTTTTTTGTTGGGCCAGGGGATTATTTTTGGGTGGGCGGGTGTAGTGTTTGGGGTGTTATTTAGTTTTAGGTAATTAAAATCAAGGGTTCGTTTGGTATTGGTATGGAATAAACATAAGGATCAAATTTGCAATTTTAAGAAACATGAGGGCAGGTTTTGACAACTGTACAAAGCATACATAAGGACCAAACTTGACAAGGATGAATAGTACAAGATCCATTTTGATAATTTCCAATTTTTGGAATTCTAAGGACTAATCTTGCCAAATGTGAAAACTTCAGGGACCAAATGTGTAATTTCTTCAAAACCTTCACCCAAGGACCAAATTTGACAACTTGTGAGTTTCCAAGGACCAATGTTGACTTTTCTTTCAAAAATATCCCACCAGGGACCAAATCTGCCAATTTACGAAGTTAAGGGACCAATCTTGTGAATTTCCAAAACTTTTGAGATTTTTGACCAAAGGACTAAATATGACAACTTATGATTTCAAAAAGGACCTTTGGTGACTTTTCTTTTAAAATAAGTGCTCAGGGACTAAGTTTGTAAATTTTTAAAAGTTGGGGGACTGAAACTGCCAATTTTGCAAACTTTGTACGTTTTTCTTCTGTTTTTGCTCATTTTGCTTCTAAAACATATAAAACACAATTTTGAAATATTTTTTGTATTTTGATACATTTCTGAGTGTTTTTGTATGTTTTGCAGTTGAGATTTGACCAAAAATGATGAGTATTTGAGCAGTCATCACCGTCACGTGACCCTCTTTTAGAGGATGTCGATCCATTTCTTGCTGCGAATGACTCGATACCACCGGGTATTGAAAATGACGAGAATGGCCTTCAAAGAAATATTCTTGAAGAAATACATAATGATGATTTACTTTCCGATGCTGATTCATTTCTCTTCGATTCTCCATCTTCTCGTCCACCGGTGAAACCACCGGATGTAGATTTTAAATCAGATACAAATGAAGATATTTTTGGAGTGGTGGACGAGATTTTTGAACATGATGTTCATGTGCTTGATATTTTACCCACCCAACCCACCCGTGATGCTGAACTTGACTTTGCTTTTATCATCCGAGTGTTTCAACCATTCTTTGCTTCTCCCATCATTTCTTCACTTTTCCACTCCACCGGGAGTGAGGATACCGTCTTTGACCCCGGCATCTCCATTTATCATGCCGGGTGTCCGTTCCATCTGCTCTCCCCAAGGACGAATTAAATTCGGGGATCGAGTTAAGCTCATGTGACTCGGTGAACAAAAACAAGCGCTTCGTGGGAGGCACCCCATGCTTATCCATTTCATTTTCTTTATTTTCTATTTCTTAAGTAATGTGACGTGAGGGGGGGACCCTTTCCAAACTCATGTTTTCGTGGTTGTTTGTGAATGTCCAGGAATTTCCCCTAAGATTGAGGACTCTCGTGCTCGTATTTTGTCATTCTCCCCACTCGAGTCTCATTCTTCGCTGCTCTTTTGGAAATTCACCATATCCAAAATCTTATCGACTAACGTTTATCTCTTGGCAGACTTAATAAACGGCCTTAGATTTTACGTAAGACTACCCGTACCCTTAAAACATTGAGGACGATGTTTCACTTTAGTCTGGGGGGTGAATGTTCGATTCGCTTTGTCCTTGTACCTTCGTCTGAGCTGTTAACTTACGCAACTCCGTTTTCCACCAAAAAGTTAAAATTTTGTCACCTTTTTATATTAAAAAAAAATTAAATGAAAAAAAAAATGATATATGGTATTATAATAAGATTTGACACCTTGTTTTGACTTTCCTACCGGCGAGAGTAGAAATAAATGTTCCGACTTGACCGGGCATGTTGAGCCCTAGCTCGTCTGCCTTAACCAATATAATCAAAAGATTATCGACTAAGCATCCGCGGATCTCATTATTTGGGATTTTAAATTTGCGGAGATCCAGGAATGATAGAGTTTATTTAGAAGTTTCGTGCTAAACGTGGAGTAGTTGGATCTCTTTAGAGCCTACTAAAGGTACTTGTGGCCTCCTTGTTCCCACAAGATTGCACACCAATAAAAGTAGATCTCTAGGATTAATTAAGTTTATGGGGTTTGGGCAATACTTAGTGTTTTCTCGTTCCCAACAAAATCTCTGCATATGGGGGTTTAGTACACATAGGGTTACTGCCAGTGTTACGGTGAAGTAGACTATTGCATCTTGCCGGTTCGCAACCGATGTTGTGATCTTAGTAAAGGCCATGGGACTCGGGGTTTGGCATATGATTATGAATATCAATATTAATAATCCAAAGCCAAAAATAAGGCAGAGGAATCCAAAGCTATAAAAAGTAGTGAAAATAAATCCAAGGTCATAATAAAGCTCTTACATCTTAACGGATCAAAAACCGTTGTTGTGATTGAAATAAAGGACTAAGGACCAAATATTATTAAAGTGCTTATAATTATGCAAAAATGCCAAGCTTTGACTCCGGGGGCTTCCTAATAAAAAGATTCCGTCTCGGGTCTCAAGCATGGGATGTTTCGGCTGTAAATAAAAAGGGGCCCTCAAGTTTTGGCTTTGACTCCGGGGGCTTCCGAATAAAAAGATTCCGTCTCGGGTCTCAAACATGGGATGTTTCGGCTGTAAATAAAAAGGGGCCCTCAAAATCGTGTTAAATCAGAGACCTTCATGTGGACCCGATTTCTGTATGCAGGGGTTTTCGAGGGAAAGTTTAGAAATTACTTAGCGTTCAAATTTTGTGCTCTTATCGGACTAACAACTATCAAAACGAGAAAATATGAAGAAATTCATTTCTCACAAAAATAAAATCTTGAGATACAAAACTTAGGAATTGGGAACAAGAGGTAATTACCCAAGTAACTTTTGTGGGTAGTGTTAGCATCTAACTTGTGGATAAACAATGATTTCGGGGGCTTGTGAAAAATCAAGGATGACAATTTTTATCCGTATGGTCTCCTCTGTGAGAAGTGTTTCTATTCGTAGACCCTGAAAATTATCAACAGATATGAATTGATAATGAAAGTCAAGTAAACCGTCACATATAAAAATGAAAAAGTACAAAAAGAGTAGTAGTAGTTGTTATTCATGAAAATCAGAAAACAGAGTGTTTATGAGAATAAATGATTTTGAGATCTCTTTTGAACATCATTGCTACTTTACAACATTAGTAAAGAGAGGTTTTGAAATTATTTATCTCTTAAACGTGAGGTGATGACATTGCGTGAGGGCACGGCAATACCTTCGTCTGGGGGAGTTTTGATGTGTGCTTATTCACACATCATTTTTAGGCCTTAAATCAGACTAAAAATACCAAATACTAACCAAATATGCCAAGAGAATGTATGTTTTTGTATTTGTGTATGTGCAGGTACGGATATGTGAAAAATGGACAAAAACAAAGCTAAAACCGACAAAAACAAGCACGAGAATGGAAAAGGTCAAAAGCCGGAGCCGGGGAAGCCTAATGATCAAAGAAAGCTTAAAATGTCAATAAAAGTCCTCAAATATTCATATATTGACAAGAAAGGTCCCTGATCAAAGATTGGAAGAATTTACACAAATAGTCCTCCATGTTTCACATAAGTACAAAAATGGTCCCTTGAAGAAATTTTTGAAGATTGGTCAAAGTCAACCCTCCAAGAATCAAGAAATGTCAACAAATACCCTTGGAAAATATTTTGGATAATTTTCATTTTCAGTCCTCATACTTTTCAGAATTTTACATATGGTCCTTATTAGATTTTACTAATCCTAAACAAAATACCAAACTAAACCTGATCCACAACTTATAATCCAATAAGCCCAAAACAAAACCTCATCAGCCCACTTCCCTTTATACACTTACCTGGTCAAATAAATCCACCCAAGTCAATACCCGGTCAACACACTAATAAAAACCCGCAAACCTTTCCCGCCCCCTAAATTTTACCCAAACCTAGAAACATTCAATGTTTCATGAACCCTAATTACCCTCCCACTAAATTAACCCCACTTAAGTAATTATTACCTAATGATTGGGGCTTCTAGAAGCTGACAGCAGGTCAGGAGTTGTAAGTGCATACGTGGACCAATGAATGAACACACGCAGGATACATTCACATCATGGTAACTAACCCAAGGGACCAAATTCACGCGTAGGATTGAAGCCTAATCCAAGGGATGAGATGAGATGAAGAAAGCACATCCAGAAGCTTTAGGAGCCTACACCCTCTCCCCAGCTCACCTATATATACCCTCCCCCAACTCACGGATTGAGGTGTTAGAATTTAGGAGTAGGAGTAGTGTAATTTAGATAAACCTAGTTTAATTGTTACAGTTTATGGAATTTCAGATATAAAGCTTTGTAATCATTTCTAGTTTTAATAAAATTTCAAGTTTTCAAAATTTTGTCATTTAATTTTTTATGTAATTTAATTTCATTATTTGCTTCTAGTTTACATTTTCTGTTTCCATAAGTTCATTCAATCTAAAAAATAGCTTGTTAGTGAGTTCATTAGTTTGTTTCTGCTTAATTTTGTCATATTGATTCTGGTCAACAATAGTCAACATTCAGCTTATTGAGAGAAATTGGATAGTTCAAAGAAGTAAGGGAAGTCTTTGGCCTATCATATAGATAGTCTAGCTTAGTGAGAAATCCCTGTTCAGCTGAGATTCTTATTCAGTAAGTTTCTATTCTTATTTTCTAGTTCAATTCTGCAATATCTACTTAAGTAGTTTAGATCTATTTTAGTTACCTGTTTACTGTTCCATTTATGATTATTTGATGATTAGTAATGTTGTTTGTTACCTAGTTGTTGCTGTTTGATCATTTGAAGTTCTATTATGTGTTTCATATTTCTTAACTGCTCATTATTGCTTGAGTCTGCCTTATCTTGTTCTAGTAGTTTATGGTTAGATTTTAATGTTCATTTGGCTTTTCATATAGCTAGGTAACTTAGATAAATCAGTGGTTTGGTTAAATTAAGCTTTAATCAATAGAAGTTAGTGTAAGTCATTTGTTTAAGGGGTGTTTGGATCTACTTTGCTCTTTATGTTCTGGTTGATATTTTGTTGATTCATCTACACTAATAGTTCACCTTAGGTTAGAATAGGATAGATATATCATAAAATTGATAGGTTATTCACAATAAGTCAACATTAGCTTAGATGCTCTCTTGTTCCTTCATTTCTGTAATCTGAACCTGCTGATTTCATTGATCAATTGCATTTCATGTTTCTGATTGTGTTTTTAATGTTTAGACTAGTTTAATATACATCTAAGGTAAGAATTAAGCTGCTTAAATTCAGAATACTCAAAGTTTTATAAACATCAAAAAGTCAAAAATAATACTGCATACCTGTTTTTGAGAAATTACTTAAGAGATCTGTAGGACTTAATATTATTTGGGGGTGATAAATTTTTATTGTTTTGCATTTATTGGTTGCTAAACTAGCTTTCTAAATCATAAAAACTCATTTCAAATGCCATTCACTCACTCAATTTTTGGATCCAATGGGCCTGTTTGAGCAAGGTACTGCCCTGCATCATCAGTATTGACATACTTTCTAGGTCATAATCAAGTGAGTAAATAAGTTTTTGAGTTAGTACTTTTGGTGTTTCTGATATCTCAATAGGTCAGAGGATTGTTTGCCCTCATAATCTCACCATTATCAGCTTATTTGGGCAGCTTATTGGCTTATCTAGTTGAGAAGTTTGACCTAGTTTCTGTTTCCATTTTAAGGGCTGCAAGTAAGATTTTGAGCTTGATACTTGAGATTTGATGTTCATTTCAGTTCATAGTTGACTGTAATTGCTTATTTTGTTGGTCTGAGATCCATAGCTTTTCCTGTTTACTACTGCTTACACTATTTAAGTGCTTATTGAACTGTTTGAGTCCATGCCTGTGTTCCTTTGATCAATTTGGTCTTGTATCAGCTTATTGAAGTTTATTTGAGTCTAAAACCCATTTTGTATAAGTTTGGTCAAGTTTGGTCAAGGAGTGCTTATAAATAAGCACTCCAATTAAGCTGTTTCAAGCCTTTTAGCAGTTCAAGTGCTTATTTTTCATATTAAAATTTTTTCCTGTATAATAATATTTTAGAATTTCACTAAATTTTTCATATTTTTCTG
Source organism: Artemisia argyi (assembly GCA_030686995.1). Lineage (NCBI taxonomy): Eukaryota > Viridiplantae > Streptophyta > Magnoliopsida > Asterales > Asteraceae > Artemisia > Artemisia argyi. Next base: position 131,415,810 of record CM060688.1, read on the forward strand.
AGTTCATTTGCTATTTTTCATATTTAATTTTAGTTTTTAATCATTTTTTAATACTTTTTAATTACCAAAAATACCAAAAAAATCATAAAAAGCCTAAAAAATCCAAAAATATTTAAGAAATTAATTCTTATTTATTTCAGATTTTTAGAAATTTATTTTGCATTTTTCTCATTTAATCTCAATTTTATTTGAATTTTTCTTACTTTTTAATTAGTTTAAATAGTATTTAATTCATAAAAATTACACAAAAAGCCAAAAAAATATATTTTTAGTTTTAAAATTATTTATTAGTTATTTTAGAATTTTCAAAATTTATTTTGCATTTTTCTCACTTAATTTCCATTTTCTTTTAATTTTTAATTAGTTAAATTTGTTTTAAATTCATAAAAATTAAATAAAAAGTCAAAAAAATACTTTTCTTTTTCTCAAAATTTTCTTTTATCATTTTTAACTTAGGAAAATTATTTTTAAGTCCGTAGGATTAGTATAGCTTCAAATTCACTTTTTATTTCCCGCGTTTACGTTTATTTTGCGTTTTAGCTTACGTTTTCGATTCTACGTTGCGTTTTAGGTTTTATTACTTGAATTACTTGCTTAATTGATTAATTGTGCTTAATTTTCATATTCCTTAGTATAATCTCATTGAAATCACTTTTTTCACTTTCACGACACGTTTCACGAATCGGGAATTCGAAATTCCATTTACCCTTCACACGGACTACGACCTCGGGTTATCCGTATTTCTTTGCGGATTTCTTTGAGTAATACTATATTATATATAACTTGATTTTGATTCTATCACATCACAAATACGTATTAAATAAATTTGAACCAAATGAAATGATCAAATTTACTCTAATAGTCGACCTGATATTTCGGTTACCTCTATATGAAATTTTATTGACCATGTTTATGCTACTTTTCCACTATTCTCGCAAATAAGCTCTACTTACAAAACAACATTTCCGTAATACAGGCTCTAGAAGAACTGACCTCAAGAATCAAGCCATGATGCCATTATTTTTTCTATACCTGCAAAGGCAAAATTGTATAAAAAAATGTGCAATGCTTCTAACGCCACGCCGATTCCCAATTTTGAAACTCGTGAATGAAGGCACCGCATATTTAAAAAAAAAAAAAAAAAAAAAAAAAAAAAAAAAAAAAAAGAAAAAAAAAAAAAACAACAACAACAACAACAACAACAACAAATGAGGAACTCAAATTAAGCATGAAACACTTTGCAGACTTTGTGGTTATATTTTATCTTAAAATGGTCAAACATCAACTGAAGTGTATACTCAATTTAATGCATAAAGCATCCTAAGTCATTTTCTTTAAACATTGATTGTTGTTGAAATGATATAACCTTTTAAGAAGCTTACATAATTTTGATGCAAAACAAACCATAACAAAAAGATTACCCATTTTGACTCATTACACAACACGCCCCACCCCTTCTTTTTCTAACAATATTATTAGCACCGACTATGTACCATTTAGAAGTCAAACCAACCTGAGTTGCTATCCCTACCTGGTCCATTTCATGCACCAATGTACTGTACATTCTACTCCAACGAATAATTGTGTCTTGCATAAATGATTATTAATAAATACTTAGATGAGGGAAACTACAAAAGAACAATAGCTATAGAATAGATAGGTGTAAATCATGAAACCTGGATAGCAGCGGTAATAGTATGACCAATATGTAAAGTTCTGTTACCTTAGGAGGTGGAAGAACCTGCATTGACAATCTTACCCAAATTTTGACTTTCATTATTATTTATATGAATTGAAACATTAGGCCAATGGTATAAATGTACCTTATGCCAACAATCTCATAAAATCATATTCCATTATCCATAGAACTGTTTGAAAAAGATACCTACAAATAATAAAATATTTATGATTTTCAGCCATGGTATGTATAAGTTTTATGTGACGCTAATAGGAAATTTAGGGAGGTAGACTTACTATACAGCTCAGTACATACAACTTTCTGTAATGTCCAATAGTACATTGTGTCATGAGTCCTATTTCTAATTGTATTTTTATGGTTCTAATTATTGGTTTGATTTTTTGGTGCGTGAAAGTAATATAATGTGAACCCTCACCTCTACACATCTCTTGAGGGCAAAATCAATACACCATACACGAACCAAGTCATTCTGCACATGCAAACAAAGTGAAGTTCATACTTAATAGTAAAAAAACACAATTGGTCGATTATAGATGTATAGTAAAAGTCTTAAAACCTGGATCATATACCAAATGTAGCGCCATGCATTCCGTGAGATTGCAGATGCCATACTCTAAACAAATTTGTGGCATTAAAAATACTTGTAAGCATTTTTTTTTAAGTTTTCAGCATAACTGATGCCTTATTGTTACTATCCCCAAACAATAAAAAACAGAAAAAGTACATAATCATGAAGTTTACTCATAAGTACTCACTGAGAACACATTTTAATTATTTGGTATGCAACATAATAATACCTGACCTTGGCCTTTTTAAGGATTTTACATCCGGGTCAGATTTTATTTAAGATTTGTACGACTTCATGTAAGTAGTATGGATGATGTATTGTGATCGGGAATTTGATCAAACCATGTGACCTGCAAGATGGGAAGTTAAAGATTAGAATCAACTTGTTATAAAACACAGAACAACACAAAAAAACACAAAACAAAAATAATACAAACATGATCACACACCTTCACAGGTTCTGTAATCTATGGCACCACATGTATGGCACTCTAATGCGGTATTGCCAATGCACTATCATTTAATTGATTCGCTATCGCGATTTCGTTCACATATGCCTTCTCCTAATACACAAGTATTTATCATTTCATAAGGTAATATATCTTAAAGTTTCTGGATCTTGATAAGACAACAAAAAGTATGATTGACTTACGACATCCTTCATGGAACTTTGAATCTAATGCTTGTAAAAACACCAATGGTACTTTTTGCTCTATATAGTCTTCATTTTGACAGCAAAATAGAAACCAATAGCCCCTTTTTTACAGCTAAAATACAAACCAAATGACCCCTAGTTTGACAGCAAAATAGAAACCAAACAGCCGTAAGAGTTAAGACACAAAAAATAATTAGTTTTTAGAATACCTTTATTTTCAATAGCCATTTCCAATCATAGCAGTCAAAATCATGTAAACTTGTAAATGATAAGTGATCTTCAGTTAGAACCATTTCTCTTCATTCGGGCATTTCATCAAGCACTTAGTATGCATATAATATTGTAACTTACATAGAACTTTTATCTATTTGTGAAGATGATGAACTTAAATAATGATTGTTGTAACCATCAATTCACAAAACCCCCTAAATGAAATTCGAAAATTGGTTAATTCAAACAAACATATCACATATAATGAATTAAAATTTGCAGAAAAACGAACCATCATCAATGATTTATAGGCGGCATGATTTTTTTGATTTTTTGATTGTAGGCAAAAGTTAGGGATTTTGATATTGATGTGGAATTTTTTATGGATCTACAATTGATTTGAATGGAGATTGGTTTTAATTTTAGTTTAGGGTTTTAGAAAGAGGATCTTGAAAGAGAGAATGGTGTGTGTGTTTTTAGATGGATTGTATCAAATGAAAAGTTTTTAGTGATGCCGCCAAAACTTGCTCCCATTCAATGTCCCACATTAAATGTTTTTTTTAGTGAAATACAATACCAGCCGTTGATTAAAGGTATTATCTAGGTGTTGAATTTAGAGGTATTTTGGGCTAGAGATCACCTTTCAAAACTCTGCTTTATATAGTTTGTAGATTTTTGAAGTTATTATTAACGTAATCAAACTTTTTAAGACGACATGTTTCTTTTAAAGTTATGGGTAAATTGTAAATTTAGTCACTGAGGTTCTGCGAAAGTGCAAAAAAATACCCCGATTCATAAAGGCATGCAAAAATGCCACACACGTTCCAGTAAATGCAAAAAAGACACCGAGACCAATTTTTGCTAATGCCCGTTATTTTCCTCGTTAGTGGCATGCGAAATGACTAATATACCCTTTCTTCCTCACTTTCAGGGACATAATTTGCAATTTACCCACTTTGATTTTCATTTTATTTTTTGCTTAGAATCTTTGATTTTTCCCACCACATCACAAACACAGCCACCATCACCACCACCACCCTCTACCACCACACTACCAACACCACCCCCTCTACCACCACACATTTATATTTGGTGTTGAGAACAAATGATCTTGAAAAAGTTAGCAATAAACTAATCACAGAATCTACTTATATTCTATTATATTTACGTATTAGGTATGGCATGAAAGAAAACTGAAAATGGCTTAATGGTGTAGAAAAATGTATGTTATGATTATCAATTTTCTGTTTTATGGCAATAAGTTTGCTTTTAGTGAATGAGATAAAGATTTACGTTTTGAATAATTCTTGATGATGCAGAGTGAATTAGTGTGGCTACTAGCCAGGGCATCTTATCTTTTGTTTGCAACAGTTTAGTTTTGTTGAGACAATGCATTTACTTGAATTTATACTTGTTTAAACCATGAGAAATGGTTATACTTTTCTTGGTTTCTTGACGTAAACATATATGAATTCTTATTTGGGTTAGACGGGAGGTTATTTGGATCACCCAAATATCGACTTCAAAAAGGATTTTGAATTTGGTTTCCGTTACTTGCCAATAAGTTTAGACATGATGAAACCGCACAGCTGCACAATTCGTTGATAGTGTTGAGTGGCAAACTGGTCCTAGCGAACCATCTATAATAATTTTATAGGGTAAATTGCAAAAATGGTCCTTAACGTTCCACAAAATTGCAAAAACGGGACCGAGACAAAAAGTAGCGCAAAAAAGCCACCCACGTTCCACATTTTCGCAAAATCGCCACTGAGAGCCATTTTCCGTTAACTCCCGTTAGTTTTCCCGTCAGTCAAGGGTATAATCGCCATTTCACTCGCTTCCTGCCTTTGACTACCCCAACTTTATTTCAATGACCAAATTTGCAAAGTTATAAAACTTAATTTTGGAGGCACACTTGGCGTTTAACCTTTCCCTCTTTTTTTGTGTAACTCGGCAACCCAAGCGATTGCATAGGACTATAAAGTCCATGTTTATCCCGCTTATTCAACCATAACACACACAATTCCAACGATCAAAACAACCGATGATGGCAAACAATAGAAAAGGGAAGAGTATCTACATTGGTACCGAGGAAGAGGAATTTGATAAAGTTTTAAGAACGTATTATCTAAACGATTTACTTCTTGATGCATTTGGCGGAGAACCAATTGCTGAGTATGGTTCTTATAGGAAGATACCTAAGGAGTTAAGAACTAAGATTCTGACCCATCTGAGGAAACAAGATGGCTACTATGAAGCACTTTTGAGTGATGATGAGAAGGAGGAGGAGGAGGAGAAGTAAGAGCCTGTGGATACCGTTTTACCCAAGTTTGATGAGTTAGAACAGAAGATTTCCAATCTTGAAAAGGTGTTCAAGTATCTAAAGGAGAAGAAGGACAAGAAAGAAAAAGAAGAAAAGGGGTAATGCGGAGGGCAGCGGTTCAAACTACTAAACAAGTGTTTGTTTAGATATCTGTTGGAAATTTGTAATGGTTGTGAACTCCTATGATCAATGAAAGTTGTAATGTTTATGTTACTGATATGTTTGTATTTCAATTTTCATTTCTTTATGTTTGTGTTTCATTTTTGAAATATATGGGTACTTCCTATGCAGCTTATGCAGAAAGCATTAGATAGTTGATGTTTTGCATGAAAGTCAAACAGGTGAAAGTCAAACGGGTGAAATTCACTTGGTTTATTGACTAGCACTAGTAAGAAGTTAATACTCCTTGACCTACCACACAAAATGAAGTAAATTATCCAACCAACTAGTATAGTAAAGTCTCCTATCCAACTTTATCAAAAACATACATATGGCAGAAAATGAGTCGTAATAATACACAGGTAGAGAAAGTAAGTGGTTGTGTAATTGGTCTCGGTATCAGAAGTGGGAAACAGGAGTGGGTGGTGTAAAGATAGAGGTGTTGGACGAAAGATGCTTCATCTGTTGTGGGGATGTTAAGTGTTGGAGGCATAGAGTTGTGATACTTGAACAGGCAGGTTGTGCAACGGCAGAGGTAGTAAGTGGTGGTGTCATTGGTTTGGGTATTACAAGTAGAAACATAAGTGCAGGGGGTGCTGCAGATGCAACTCAATCAACTGAAGCTAAGAAGAAGAGGAAAAAGAAGCCAAGAAAGTTCATTAAAAATAACACCACAAACTGAATCATTATGTTTAGTCTGTGTTTGTAGGATGTACTCTTGGGCATGTCCAAACCACAAACTGAATCACTATGTTTAGTCTATGTTTTAATGTTTCATTAATGTCAACTTCTTGTTTATGTTTGTGATACCTATCAAATACAATAACGAAGTATAAACATATGTGAAGACATTATTCATACAAAATCTGGATCATGAGATCCATTACATTCATTAACCATCACTAATCTCAAAACAACCAACCCCCTCATGGATATTTCATCTTTACAACAAACTCAATCTTCTTAAACATCTTGTCCTTGACTTGCCTAGACATCATCAACAGTGCATTCGCCCAACGCTTATCCATTGTTTGTAGCCTCCTAAGCTTCTTTGTATTGCTCCTTGCAGTTTTTGCACGTGAGCAGTTTCGAAGTCTACCAATCACATCCCCCCTATGTTCGACCCTTTCAGTAAATTTTTTTGGACTTGTACTCCAAATCCTGTGCCTGCTGCAAGTCTTGAAGAATCTCGATGTGGTAAGGGCCAAGCATTAGTTCAGTTAGCACATACGAGTTACAGACAACCCTTAGATTAATATCACATTCAGAGTTGTTCATGGTCAAGGAAATAGAGAGTTGTGTTTTGCAAGTGTGTGTTTTAAGAGATGCGTATTTAGTAGCCTTCATGTGTTTACCTATAAAAGGGCTTATAAAAGATTGCCACGTACTGTGTAGTCTTCATGTATGGACCAAAATAAATGACAATTGACTTTATGCAATTCAACATTTGCAGTTTGAATTTTGAAAGTCTAAATGCAATGGGTGCAAACAAACATAGAATATAGAATCCATTACATTCAGAAACATAAATATTTTTGCAAGTTTGACTTTTGAAAGTCCAACTGCAATGGGTTCAAACATATTGTTCTAAAGACAATCAAGTTAAACAAAGATTACAAATATAGAATCCAACAGACAATAACATTTAACATATTGTTCAAAGATCAGTGGGCAACACATGAAGAAGTTGGAAGTGCATGCTCATCATTTGACTTCATCTTTTTAGTTGGCCTGTCAACCTGAGGTCTGTGATTGGGTGGTACTATAACTGTTGTAGACTCAATTCTTGGCCAGTATCTGCGGCTTGAACACCCATTGATCTTGAATGAGTACATACGCGCCCATGTTTCTAGGCTGTAAGCAGCATGAACCCACTCTTCAGGCACATCAACTCCTTTTCCATCCTCATTCATATAGTTTATTGCAGCAACAACATGTTTACATGGTATTCCAGTCAGCTCCCACATCCTACAACCACACTCCTTCCTATCCATGTTAGCAACACAATGATCCTCGTTAGGCACATATACTTTATATAACGAAGCTGCAATCCATTCAACAACACAATCATTAGCTTCTTTTTTGTTTCTATCAACCATGGCTTGCACAGTAGGAGTAAGTTGTCCAACACTCCTTTCTATTATTTGCTGAACTACCACAATCCTCTTCACCAAGTACTCCCTGATATATTCAAGACAAACGATGATGGATTTATCTTTGACATTATTTAGCTGGCTACAGAACACCTCACATATGTTGTTTAAGAGTAGTCCACATAGGGCTTTGCCTGTTGAACAAATCACACATTATGTATTAATATATGATCAATTATCAGTATGCTTTTTTCCACTGCCACTTAATGAATTACCTGAAAAATGTGATCGGCTCCATTGTTCAGCTGGAATCTTCAGCAACCAATCATAAGCTACAGCATTGTTATTCTTCAGATGATCCATCTCTTTGTTGAATTGAACAACAGTTGTGGCTCTTGAAGCCTTCCAAAGCATGTCCTTGTAAACACCTCCTTTCAAATGTGACTTCATTTCCTCATGAATATGCTTAACACAAAACCTGTGTGCAGCATTTGTAAACACACTAGCAACAGCTTGTATCAATCTCTGTGAACAGGTAAGGTTGTGGATGGTGTTAAAACTTTACATGTTCTCATTGTGCATAAAACACATGATTAATTATACAATAGAAATGTGCACCTTTTGCCTATCAGAAATGAAAGTGAACTTGTAGTTGGTTTCTATCCCAAGATCCTCTCCTAGTAGTTTCAAAAACCAACACCAAGTTGCCTTATTTAGTACATCAACTACAGCATATGCTACTGGATAAATCCAATTGTTTGCATCAATCCCAACTGCTGTTAGTAATTGACCTGGAAAAGGACCTGACATGGAGAATCCATCTAATCCTAAGAATTCTCTGCCACAAGCTTTGAAACCTTGTTACATAGCTCCCAAACACATATACACCCTTTTAAAAGTTCTTGTTGAACTAGTTGGATTTGGTTCTAGCTGTACATCAATCCTAACAGTAGTGCCTGGATTTTGATTAACCAACTCTTGGGCATACTCTCTAATGAGTGCATAATGTTTGGTAAAAACAGATATACCTGATTGAATTTCACAAGCTTTATGGCATAGCAAATCAGACTTACTTACGGGAACATCTTCAATTACCTGATCATCGTCATCAAACACTTCATCATCATTTCGATTATACTCCAAATCCTCTGAATCACTCACGCCACTCTGTTCTACTGTTTCATTATCTACCTCTACTACTTTCACATTTCCCATCTGACCACCTACAATTGTAAGTCCATAACATTAACAAATACACCTTAAAAAAAAAAAAAAAAAAAAAAAAAAAAAACTGGAGGGAAATTAAAGCAGAAAATGCACTGGTAAAGATTTGGCAGCAACAATTAGGGTTGTATCTGAAGTTAAAGGGGAATATTTGTCATTTCATGCAATTATACCCTTGACTGACGGGAAAACTAACGGGAGTTAACGGAAAATGGCTCTCAGTGGCGATTTTGCGAAAATGTGGAACGTGGGTGGCTTTTTTGCGCTACTTTTTGTCTCGGTCCCGTTTTTGCAATTTTGTGGAACGTTAAGGACCATTTTTGCAATTTACCCTATTTTATACCATGAAAATGTTATTGTGTAATTGATTGTAAAGGGATTCATTTTTTTTACAGTTTGGAGGTACAAACTGGTTCTATTAGTTCAACTCAACCATCTATAATCTAGAATTATGTTATACTAGCAGGATACCCACGCGATGCGGCATCGGGTACCTTCTGACTATATTTTTTGGTAATGTGATGTTATGCAGCCATATTTTTTTTAACGATTAATTTACAAATAACAATAATTTTAGGGTTGGATCAGTTGGAAAACCCCCCTTGCATCTTAACCTAGAGGTCAATGGTTCGATCCTTACTGCCTACAAAAGGCCGGAGGTCATTTCCATAGAACTGGAATCAGCCTCTCTACCTTAGGTAGGGGTAGGCATAGTAAGGCGACCGACATTTATATTTTTATTTTTATTGTGAAAAAAATCCCTTTTTTACATTATATATACCCCCTACATTTTCATTTTTAATATACACTATTCACATGAACAAAATTAGCCCAAAATCAACTATACTATACAATTATATACGGTTCAATTAGTAATTAGTCTAAAATCATTTTCTGCCTAAACAAACTTTAATCATCAATATCTATTAAGGCCCATGATAAAACTACCAAACAATTTGTGATATCGTTTGTCCAGCCCAATTAACAACCAAACCGTTATATAACCCAAATGTTAGGACTTATAAATACGTTTATAAAACCTAAATTACCTCATTCCTACCCTAATTTTCTTCACAAAAAATACACAGCTATGATTTGCAGCCACACAAACATCACGTACTCTTCCTTTTTTCTTATCTTGATAACCGAATATAACCAACAATCTATGTTTACAAGAAAATCAGACCCTTTTCTTGAATATCAAACGAAAACTCTCTCTAAGGTTTTATGTTGTGTTGACCGTGATGGTCATTTTGAGATGGGGTTAGAACTTAGGTAGATGTAGATGTTGGGTTTTATGTTGCTGTATACTTTATGTTCGTGGACATAGATGGAATAAGTTTTATGTTTGTTTTGGCTTGATTGATGATTGTTCTTTTCTTCTTTTGTTTCATCTTCGTTTTTGTTTTTATATGTAACGCTACATTTTTTTTTCTTCTTTTGTGGAATGCATTAATTGGTCGAGGGGGTGACTGGTTTGTGAATTTTGTAGCCGTCCGACCTTTATCGATCTTGTGGTTGAAGTGGCGGCGACTCAGTCAGCGCAGGGGCGACCGGTCCGGTCGACCGACTACTGTGCCCAGCCTAATGGCTTTATTTTTTAGTACTTGGCTTAGTAGTTTGATTAGCCTGTACATTATGGTTAAATGATTGTATATTTTGGTGAAAGGGTGAATTAATTAGTGTATTAATTTTATGTGTTGAATAGATTGTTGATCTTATAATCATTGTGCTTTACATACTTGTGCTTTGTGTTTTATGACTTGTATTTACTTAAAAGCTATTGTACATTGTGCTTGAATGGTTGTAATTTTTGGTGAAGGGGTGATTTTAATATCATTAATGTAGTTTGGTAGAATTTTAGTCTTAATATGATACCACGCTGTTTTTTGTTGTACAATATGCTTACTTTGTTGTAATTCTAGAAATTGGGTGTATTAAAATGTTGTAAATCATGCATTATTTCTTGTAAATCTGAAAATTTTGGAGATTGAGTGTTTCATTCATTATATGTACTATAGATTCTGAAATAGCTTTGTGTAATTGGTAGTATATAGGGAACCACATATGGATGAGAGTATGTGCTTCATCCATATTCAACCATCTCATAGAGCTATGGGCCAACATGAATTAGCAAGTTATATTTGCTGTTAGTAGCAAATGCTAGTGTGAGAAACTGATATATCACTTATTTTAAGTGCTTATCTGACTATCAACTTATTTAAAGTGCCCTGATCTCCATATCCGACGCCCTGATTGATCAAATGTGATGAGCTGAGGTGCACCACGAGGATCGACGCCCACAGAGAAATTCCCTCTTGATGGGTCAGTTGGAGTTCTCCATGAAACAAATGGAATACTATATGAAGAATTCATATAAACTCTCAAGTTTGGTAAATACTAAATAAGTAGCAGTTGGATTCTCACAACTTTGCCACAACGCATTTTGATCATCTCCAGTATTCACAACAGTTGCGAGAATGAAGTTTCCAGTGTCAGCTAGCATGGCGGTAAGATTACCGACCGCCGGAAAAGCTTCTGTCGACCAGTCATGACATATATAGATCACAAGTATGCAAGAGTTTATATCATTCAACTTATTGTGATTGCATAATTAATGTGACAGGGACAAACTTCTCATTTTCGCAACTACAAAAACTCAACTCTAAAAGCTATCAAGCAGACATTTCTTATGTCCTATAACGGTATAAAAGCAACACAACAAGCAAATCAAATGACCATAGAGCCAGTTCAACTAATAATATCCAATAACTCGCTTTGATACACTGGCATCTAAATATTTGGTTGCAACTTCATGTATATTCGATAATTTTTGTATAATGATGTCTTACTATATTGTGTCAGTTGTTCTTCACATGGGGATTTAATTATGTTATAATATTAGTAGTAAACTTAAACTTAGTTTAGGGGCTTAAGTGTACTTTGTAATTAGATTAGGTGTTAGACATAAACTAGGATTAGGTAGCTTGGAGTGCAAGGCAAGCTAGATTTCCATCTCCTCATCTCTATATGAATAGAGATGAGGGGATGTTAGTTATTCATTCTTCTTCCTCAATTGTAAAAGCTTTATTGGTATTAATAAAGGGTTTATTGAGGGTATATCGTGTGCATATTCTTGTCAAGTCTTTGTAGTCTCTCGTGTTGGTATTTGTGCTCGATACAACTCGCGATCTAGCGTTCCGCGATCGAACTTCGGGTTTGTTGTCGAGGTATTTTCCAACAAATTACTTTCATTTTTTTTGAATTACTAGAACAAATGTTGAAAATTAAAAGATAAAAACAATTCCTTTTTTAAAATGTACGTCTAAGTTTCTAGATATGATGAGATTTGGCTTTAACCCAAAATTTGAAGCATTACGAGAGCTCCATAGTTGCAACTTGCTAATTAAACATGGATTTGAGCTTGCTTTCATACACGAAAGGTGTTAATAAGTTTAGTAGTACCCTATTATACTTTTCTTTTTGGTATTACAATGAATAAATGTTTAATGTTTTTAGTGTTAATCTTTGAAAAATCATGATGTTCTTGAGTGGTGGTCTTGGTAGAGGGTGGTGGTGTTGGTTGTGTGGTAGTAGAGGGTGGTGGTGGTGGTGGCTGTGTTTGTGATGTGGTGGGAAACATCAAAGATTCTGATAAAAAAATAAAATAAAAATCAAAGTGGGTAAATTGCAAATTATGTCTCTGAAAGTGAGGAAGAAGTTGATCATTTCGCATGCAACAAACGAGGAAAATAATGGGCGCTAGCAAAAAATTGGTCTCGGTGTCTTTTTTGCATTTATCTAAAATGTGAGTGGCGTTTTTGCATGCCTTTTGTATTTTTTGAATTTTCGCAAAACCTCAATGATTAAATTTGCAATTTACCCTAAAGTTATCTTCAACGACATTTAATAAATTATATACTATTATCCATGTGTCAAACAAATTTATTTTATAAGGGTCTTTTTAATTATTTTTTATTTTTTTTTAATTAGAAGAAAGCTATATTTCTTTTATATATATATATATATATATATATAGGGTAGAGATCCGGTAAAAAGAAAAACTAAAATAGGAAGAATAAGAAGGATTTCTAACCACACATTTCAAATAGGAGGGAGAATTTTAAGGAGAGATGCATCTATTTTTATAGATGCATCTGAAATATGTGGTTGTAGTTTCTTCCTATCCTTCTTATTTTAATATTTCTTCTTATTTGATCCGATATATATATATATATATATATATATATATATATATATATATATATATATATATATATATATATATATATATATATATTCCGTGATTGTTAAATTGATAAACTAATCTATAAAATTAAGAATTTTTTAGTAAACTAACCTACTTTAACCTTAAAAACAAACCCTAGATATTGGTGGTTACTTCTCATTCGTACCCATTGATCCTCTGTGTGTATATGATTACCTTATTTACAACTTTACTTATATCAAAAGTTACAGCTAGACAGAGTGACATATTTTTCTTTAACATGATTCTCTCTTTCGCACCTTCACGTTGCTCCATATATTAGTACACCACTTGGATCATATATAATTTATCATTTAGGGTATGTGTTGATACAAAAGTTGGGCGTTCCTAGTTTGGGCTCTTGCTCTCGTACCAATTCGCTCTTAATGCTTGAAACCTGCGCACTAAGAAAGTAAACAAACACCGTTAGGCTTATCGTGAGATTATCTCCCACGATTATCCTCCGGCGTGAGAGTAAGTAATTGGTTTTTAGGTTCTCGTAAAGAGTTTAGGGTTTGTGAATCGTACCTTTAATGAGAATTATGTCATTCTTTATATAGGAGCAGAATCCTTGTAGGTTTCTTGCTCCTTACTCTTCGCACACGTGGTGCTTATCTGGGTTAAGGATATCTATTCCGTAAATAGAAGATCCTTATCCATGCTCCGGTAGTTTTAGTTGGGCTTGGGTCTACGTGAGCCCAATCCCATTATCAATGCGGCCCAAGTTATAATAGCCCACTCATGGTGGTTTTAGGCCTTAGTGATGTTTATCATTTGGGCTCGTGGCCCAAATATAAACTATACGTCATCATGTCCCCCCAGTCTAGCGTGCGCGGCTCGTAGCCGCGGATGCTAGACTAGTGTGAGCAGCGGTAAGCGTGGCGGGAGAAATTTAGAAATTTGCCGCCCAATATGAAGAACAATGTATCTAGTCCAAGATATTTCAAAAAACTGCCTCGGGAAACGAGGAGTGTGTCCACGTACTCCTTGGAAAACGGGAAAAAGTGCATGTACCTTTCGTATTCTAGCCACACGTTTTTATGAGTGGAATCCACGCGGCTCTCATCCTATGGTTTTGGTAACCCTATATAAAACCGCCTCCCTTTTACCAAAGAACGCACATTAAAAAACACACATTTACCATTTTACATTTCTTCAAAGCGTTTTTCAAAGAAATGAACTGTTTCATTAGGTAATTGCGCGTGCGCATCTTCGTAGATCTTGTTATACTGTAAAAATGGTTGCTCAGTTAGAGGAGTTTCGCTCTGCGATGGATGAGGATGGCGTGCGTCAGTTCTCATCTGATTACCTTATTCCTCTGGATGTGCATCCAGAGGGCCCGGATGTTGATGCGTGTATTGTCGATTTCCCCGAAGGGAAGATAGGGTTATACATGCGTTTCTTTGAGTACGCTAACTATCGCGTACAAATATCTGTATTTCTGAGCAACGTGCTCAATTTTTATCACCTTCATATCTCTCAGCTGCACTGTATAGGTGCGGCGAAGATATCAAATTTTGAAGTAAACTGTCATTTACTTGCAATAAACCCAACTGTCGACCTATTCCGTGCGTTTTACCACACAATGTGGTCGCATGGATGGGTATCCTTTGCGAAGCGCGCTGGGAGCCTTCGGTGTTATACCGATAAGGTAGATTCCTTGAGGCATTAGAGGGAATATTTTTTCTGGGTGGATGATGTAGTGTTTCCTTCACCATTTGAATTTTATACTCAAGAAATGTTGCCGAGAGATGGGTGCCCCGCACCCGGTTCGTAAAGCTTGACGGATGCGCAGACTATTGATGCCAACCGTATCCCCATTAACCCTTACCCTGAGGAGTTTTTGGTGCACATGGGGTTGAGTCGCAACTATTTCCATGGTGCTGATGAGGTGCCAACCTTCATTGATGAGGAAGGCCGTGGTGGGTGTTCATCCCTTTTAATTGTTCGCTTCAAACAATGTAAGTTTTTCTGTATGCGCACTTTTAATAACTAACTTGTGTTTTGTTACTTATTTATGTGTTGCGCAGAGATGGATTTGTTTGCTGTAGTGAAGCTTGAGAAGCCGAAACAGGTGACCGTTGGCGTGCGCCCTCTGAGGGAGGGTGAGCAACCACTCTTTGATGCGACTGCTAGGCATCTGACTGTGTTGGGGCCAGCTGGTCCTGAAGATTCGCCCCCTCTTCTTGTGACGCTAGTGCAGAGCATGGCTCCCACTATGGAGCCTGCACATGTGGAGGAGTTGCATGCTGAATCTTCTGATAGCATGGAGGTACTGAAGCCTGAGGTCGTAGCGCAGAATCTAAAGCGCAAAGGAGAGGCTGGTGGCAGTGGTACTTCCTAGAGGAGGCGCAATCTGATCGCGGATGAAGAGTCATCCGCAGAGGATGACCCATCCGCTTCTGGCGCAGAGAAAGAGACTGCGAAGGCTTCCCCGCTTCTGTAAGTGATATTCCTCCTTTTTCCTTATTCCTTATGCATTTATTTTTACTTGTCGTAATATTTGCTGACTTTCTTCCTTATTCGTTGTAGTGACCATGCTGCAAAGGATGATGCGGCGTTTGTGGAGAGTGTGGTGCCTCCTTAGAATGAAAACGTGGAGGAGGGAGTGAAGGTGGCTGAGGATGTATCTGCGCAGCAGCTGTTGGTGGAGTTAGCTGCTGCTGCTGAGCGTCAAACTGAGCTATTCGCTCAGTTGAAGACGCGATACGTTGGGGAGAGTAGCTCCCTTGCCCAGAAAGATGAGGAGATTGCTTGCGCAGCTGGCTGAAACGCAAGCAGAGGAAGAGTCTGCCAAGGCGCACGCAGACAAGGTCACTAATGAAAAATTGGCCATGATGTGTGAGCTGCAGCATGCGCGGGGTGAACTTCATCAGTTCAGGGCTAACCTTACTCGGGGGGTAAGGTATCTTGAGGAGAAGAAGGCTGAACACTTTGGCCATATTGATGAGTTCCGCCTGCGTACGGAGAAGCTTCTAAAGGAGCAGGAGGAGAAGCTGCAAGGACTGAGCATAGACTATGATGAGGAGTTATACCCTCATCTTATGTCTACAATAGCTGAGCGCAGGTACGCCTTTATATTTTTTCTGAACTGTTGCCTTTATCAGATTTATTGGTTTGTCTCTTTTCTTCTAATGCATCATTTTTCTGTTTTTTGTAGGTGGTTGATCAGTCATGGCTTGCGCGCACTTTGGAGTCTCCGGAAGTATTGGAGACATTTGGAAAGGTGGTTCAGTGCACTGTGGAGTGTGGTAGGGCGCAAGCCATAGAGGAGCTTTGTGAGTCTAAGTTGCTGAAGGTGGCGCTTGCTGAGGTGCCTGCTTACAATGCCAATGCGTATGACGAGCTGATGAAGGCGATGGAAGGAATGAAGCTGATTGAGCTTCCACATATTGCGCGGCTGGAGCGTGACCAGGATAACCCTATAAAGGTAATTATGGAGGGGCTGACCCTGGGGCGCCATATCTTGGAGGATGCAGAGGTGCAGCCAGACTACTTTCTCAAGCCTGACGAGTCGCAGCTGCAGGTTCCTGTTTTTGCACAGCCACGCCATATGTTGAATCCTTTTGCTCTTGAAAAGGAGATTCCTCTTAAGGAGGTGTTGGAGCTGCACGCAGAGAGAGCTGCCAAGAAAAAAGGTATTAAGGGCAAGGCCGTCTTTTGCGGTGTGGGCGCTGCGCATATTCCCAGGTCAGATGGAATTCCTGTTAATGTAGCGACCGTATCGCCTAAGGATGCGTTGCTCTTGAGAAAGCTTCAGGAGGTAGGAAGCTCCGCTGCCCCAGAAGATAGTCCTGAGCATTGTCATAGCATATAGGCTTTTTGTGACTTGTGTATTTATTGTATAAATAACAAAGTATATCTTTTGCGTGTTATGGTATCTGTCGTAGATTGTTGTCTTTTTATGTAAAAAGATTAAATAAGATACTCTTTTTGGATTTATGTTTAAATTAAGTGTGTGACTTAAGATAAATTATAAGTATAAAGTTGCATTATGTTTGCAAAGTTTTTTTGTGTGACCAAGAGTCTTGGCTCGTTGTTTGCTAAAGCTTGTACGTGACATTTGTGCATCCTTCGTGGGATGCGCAAGGAAGACTTACTTCAACGTCTTGAAGGTAAGGCGCCTATCAAGGATGCGTGATCCAATGTTGATGGGTTTGCAACCCTCTTACTCAACGAGTTAGTTAGTAGGTTTACTCATCCTTTATGCCATCGTGGGTCTTAATTAGTGCATGCACGCCATGTAGGCAAAAATATAGTATAACAATATTGACACATATAAGAATGTACGCAATAAAGTGAAATGTGTTATGGAGTTAGCTAGAAACCATAACGTTATATTGATACTTGCAAGTTTTTGAAAAAGTAAAAAACAATTCCTATCAAAGAAAAGAAAAAACAAACAATTATTGGGCACATACTAAAGTGCAAAGTTGTCTGTTTGTGGGCCGTAGCCTTTTCTAAAGATAACATCTTTTGAGGTTGCAGATATTCCAAGTGCGGGCCAGGTCGTGACCTTCCATATCGCGCAACCTGTATGCACCATTGCCTAGTACATCAGTGACCTCGTAAGGTCCTTCCCATTTTGGTCCAAGCTTGCCTGTGTCTTCTGCGTGGCTCGCGTCGTTAGCGCGGTATACGAAGTCTCCTGGCCTGAAGGAAGTATGTTTAACTTTTGCGTCATAATACTTCTTCATTTTTGCTTTTGCCTTTGCTTCGCGTATAGCTGCGCGTTCACGCCTTTCTTCTAGCAAGTCCAAGTCTATGCGCCGCTCCTCGTCATTTGTTGTGACGTTAACCTCTACTGTTCGGATAGTTGGCATCCCTATTTCAGCTGGTATGACGGCTTCTGTCCCATAGACAAGAGAAAATGGTGTGTCTCCGGTACTGGTTTTGATTGTGGTGCGGTGCGCCCATAAAACGTGTGACAACTCGTCCACCCATTTTCCTTTGTGTCTGTCAAGGCGTGCTTTTATTCCTTCGCCTAAGCTGCGATTCGTGCGCTCAACTAAACCATTGGTTTGTGGGTGTTTTACTGAAGCAAAGTGTTGTGTGATGTTCAATTGCGCGCACCAATCTTTAAATGGGTTGTCACAGAATTGTTTTCCGTTATCTGATATGATTTCACCTGGTAGCCCAAAGCAACACACAATATTGTCCCATACGAAGCATTTTACCTGATTGCCCGTGATACTCACCACTGCCTTTGCCTCGATCCACTTCGTAAAGTAGTCTATGGCTACGATGAGGAACTTTAGCCCTCCCGCTGCAACTGGGAAAGGGCCTGCGATGTCAATGCCTCATTTATAGAATGGCCATAGTGAGGTGATGGGGGTTAGCTCTTGTTGTGGTCGGCGCGGAATTGGCCTGTGTACTTGGCAATTACTGCATTTTTTTTATCATATCGCGCGCATCGCGGTGTATAGTAGGCCAATAATATCCTGACCGTAGGGCGCGCACTACAACAGACCGTGGTCCTGAGTGCATGCTACATGATCCAGCGTGAATTTCCCGGAGTACATAGTCTGCTTGAAGAGGTCTAACACATCGGAGCCAAGGTTGCAAGAAAGAACGTCGATATAGGATGTTATCTCATAGTTTAAATCGCTGCGCTGTGTGCCGCACTCTTCGAGCGTCCTTATGATCTTGCAGTAAGATTCCTTTGCTAATGAATTCAATGATAGGTGTCATCCACGTGGGATCTTGTTCTTCTATCACCGTGGATACTTCCATCTCCAAAATTGATTTGTGTTTTAGAGTTTCTACCAATACCTGTTTTGATATGTGCGCAAAGCTTGTAGATGCAATCTTGCTAAGCGCATCAGCTTTTCTGTTGTCCCCTCTAGGTACTTGTTTGATTGTGAACCTATCAAAGTTCTGAATTAAGGACTTGGTCTTTTCCAGGTATTGGATCATGTGTTCATCCTTGGCTTCATACTCACCTAGCACATGGTTAGCTACTAGCCTGGAATCCACGTTTGCCTCCAGGTTGCGTACACCCATTCCAATTGCAATACGTAGTCCAGCGAGTAAGGCTTCGTATTCCGCCTCATTGTTTGTGGCTGTGAATTCGAAACGCAGCGCGTAGGTGAACTCCATTCCTTCTGGATTAGTAAGGATAAGGCCTGCGCCTGATCCATCCACGCATGAGGATCCATCTGTGAATAGAATCCAAGGTTCCTATAGGTCTATTTTGATTGTTGAAGGTGGACTATCAGTATCTAACTTTTCAACAATAAGTTCTGCTAATATATGCCCCTTGATTGCAGTGCATGGTCTATACGAGATGTTATATTCACTTAACAACACACTCTACTTTTGTAGCCGCCCTGATGCGTCAGGTTTAGAGATAACTTGTTTGATCGGATGGTCTGTGATTACAGCTATTGGGTGTGCTTGAAAGTATCTGCGAATACTAGAGCTAAGACCAGCTTTTCCATGGAGCTGTAGTTAGTCTCTGTCTTCTTCAATGCTTTGCTTACAAAGTATATGGGTGTCTGGACGGAGTTTCTATCTGTCAATAGTACTGCGCTAACTTCTCCGTGGGTTGCAGATAAGTACATGATTAACTCTTCCCCTGATCGCGGTGCGACAAGTTTGGGGAGTGATGCCAGATGCTGTTTTAGCTGTTGGAAAGCTTCTTCTGCTTCCTTAGTCCAACGAAAGTCTCCCTTTTTGGTGCACTTCGTGAGTGTTTAAAGAGAGGGAGTGATTTGTCTGCTGATTTAGACAAGAAACGGTTTAGCCCAGCTAGCTTTCCGTTTAATGACTGGACTTCTTTGAGTGTACGCGGTGAGGGAAGATCGATAACAGCTCTTGTTTTTTCTGGGCAAGGCTTGATGCCATCTGGTTCTATTAAGTACCCAAGGAACATGCCTTCTGTCGCGCCAAAGGTGCACTTATTGGGATTTAACTTCATGTTTATTTTGCCCAATGTTTTGAACGTTTCCTCAATGTCGCGCACCAATTCATCGTCTGTGTGGCTCTTGATGACAAGGTCGTCAACGTAGACTTCCAAGTTTCGACCTACTTGTTTTTCGAAAGCCGTTTCCACCAATCGTTGGTATGTTGCGCCTGCATTTTTTAGGCCAAAAGGCATTTTTGTGTAGCAATAGACCCCTTGACTCGTGTGGAAAGCTGTTTTCTCTTTGTCCTCCACTGCCATCTGGATTTGATGGTATCCTTTGTATGCATCTAGGAAGCACTTGAAAGGATATTGATGCGTGGGAATTGCACCAGGCTTTACCTCTCGAGAAGCTTACAACCCCCACCAGGCAGTGTACCTGATCGTTGTAGTATAGTATAGTGACAAGTACCGGGGGATTGATCGTTCAGCTTAGGAATAGTGTCGCTAGGATTAGAAAACCTAAATACTAGTTCTAAAGGTGAGGGATGATTATTTTTGTATTTTATATTTTTTTTAGAAAGCAATTAAAATTCTCGGGTTTGAAGGATTTGGGCGGAATTAGTTGCTAATCAACTAACCCAATACTAAAGATGCAATCAAAATAAAATACTAGAAATGAAAATAAACTAAATTATACTAAAGTTGTGAGCAATAAGTGGAGAAAATGTGTTTACTTAGATTTCACTACTCCCTAGACATCTTTTACACGTTAATTACTTGTTATAATTGCATGGATGACGGATCGTATTCCTTAATACCATTCATGGGGTGGCACACTTAACTCCCCAATTCTATGAGCTCTTATCTCCTCCTATACCATGCCCAGCACAACCATAGGGATTATAAACAGTGGCTCATGCATTAAATACAACCAATAAAGACCTAGTGCGCGTCGGTTCATGTTTCTTAAGACGTTAAAGCATGTTACCAATTGGAGATCTGCCAGTTTTCTTAAGCCTAATATATAAATCATTCATCCAAGACAAGTATAAACAAGTAATCAACACATAATTAACATCTAGGTTTCATTAGATCCAAGCAAACACAAGATAGATCTAGCCTAGCATGATGGAATTAAGACAAGAACAAGATATAGACAACCAACACATAGACATATTGATTGAATTAAAAGAACACTTATCTCAATTACACATGAAAGGTATCAAGGGCTTGGAACCCTTGAAAAACCTGTAAAATTCGCACCAAGTTCGTACTTAGGGTTTCTCCAAAACTTCTCTTTTTTAATGTGAAAATTAGAAAACTATATATAAGAAAAGGGGTCTGACGGCGTCAAGACCAAGCTTGTGATGCCGTCACCTCGCCGCCAAAACTTTTCTCGGACTGCCTTGATCTACATTTGACGCCGTCAAGTGATAATCATTTCCAGGCCGTCATGACTTTTACTCTTGACGCCCTACTTCGTGACGCCGTCAAATCTTTACTGGATTGTCATGGAATTTTGCTCTTGACGCCGTCAGGGAGTTACTCTTGACGCCGTCACCTACTGTTCCCAGCATGGAAAATTAAGAATTTGGCGTTTTCTTCATTTTTGTGCTCCAAAAACGTCCGAATTGCTTCCTTTTCCAGATTTCTCTCCCAAAGTACCTAAAATCACAAAAGGAACGATTTAGGGCAATATTTGATCAAATAAATTCGAATTCGGGCTTAAATGACCCCCTAAAAACGGATCATTTTTCGCCTCATCATATACCCTTACACTTGAGATTTGCTTGTCCTCAAGCAAATGCGCTTTTATTCTACTCAAAAAACAAGTTAGGGGTCATTTAACACTAATATAAAAGTAATTACAACAAATAATCGTTCCACTAAAGACCAATAGACAAGCACGGAGGTCATACACAAGCACTTCACAAACAGTGTTTAGATACTCACATCTCTCGGGTGTAATAAAGTGTAAATTACAATATGGAAACGGAAGATATCTCTCACTACCTGTCATAGCAAAATAGATTACCATAGGCTTGGGAAAGGATCAAACCTCCACCACATGGCGTAAGCACCTAGGATAAACTATCAAAGAGGTCTTTTAAAGGGTTGTAACGTTAGGTGTAGGGATATGAAATACATGGTTTTGTTGGATAAAGGAAAATTTACTGGTGGCGAGTTAACAATCTTGGTTTATTACATGTACAATATGGCGTTGCTAAGCCAAGACTAGACTCGACTTAAGCTAATAAATGAAAAATAACAAAAACATAAAATGAACATAGAATGAAAAGGGATGGTAGTCCATATGTGTTTTTTTTTTTTTTTTTTTTTTTTTTTTTTTTTTTTGCATACACTCTTACCCTACCATCCAAAATAATACATCATAGGGAATGAACATTGCCCTTACACTTGAATTTTTACATACTTTACAATTAACTAATCTAATGACTCGAATTAAGAAAATCAAAACACTTGGAGGACTTTTAAGATTAACGCACATATGGGGGTAATATATGTTGTTCTTCCCCATTACTCCATAAAACAAGTACTTTACCCATGAGTCCCAATCGTCCCAAAACAATATGTACAAGGATATGACTCGACTTAGCAACCATGTAATCAATTAGATAGTTAACTTAGGGTTTAACAAATAACAATAATGCACTAAAAATGAGCGCATACACGGAAGGCTAAGGCGATTTGGTTGTACATTTAAGTGGGGTGTAACAAATTCTTCCTTTAAGTAAAATGCTTAAAGTTAGAAACGAAAAGATAGGCTCGGAGGGGTGTACTAGGGGTTTCGTGTACTAAAAATGAGTACAACGCTAAGGGTGTGGGAAAAGTTAGTTGACTTAACTAGCCAAGTAATATGACTTAAATGGTCAAGTAATTATGATACGGGTTTAACACAAGGGTGATCCTAATGCCTCTTATCATGTAGTAAATCCTACCACACGAATGTAGTCTCACTAGCGGTCTCGAGATGCATCACTAACGCAAGTTCTAGAATCTAAATGCTACCGGTACACTCATAAGCACTAATAATAAATGCTTTTCCTATCAAATCTAAAGGCGAACCTCACATATTTGGGTGGAAATTTTTTCTGAATATACGGTTATGTGCTAGTCAAACAATCTCCTATCCATGAGACGCTTGCTATGGCTAAGGTTTCACTCCTAAATGTTGTAAAAATTTTTAAATTTGGCGCTAAAATTGCACTAACAAGTATTTCTCATAGTTTTATTACACATCTACCATTAAACAAAACAAACTCAAGCGAAAGTGCATATGTAAGGTATCATCTTTTTACCCTCCCCTTACACTTAAGATGAACATTGTCCCCAATATTCAAGTAAAGAATGTAAAAGTGAAAAAGTTAAAAAGAATGAAATCAAATACTCCTCTGATTCGCTCGGTATGGATAATAAGGTGGCCAGGTTAAATCTTCCTCCAAGAGAATGAACAATCAAAGCTTCCCTTCCAGAATATAAATTATCTTCTTGTCATACATAACATGTAAAACCTGATAAAATAGACAAGACAACCTCGCGTAAAATCGGCGGCATCCTATATAAGTTACTAAATCCTAGAAAACAAGATAAGATATAATGCTTGTGGAATGAAGTTTGCAGATCTCCTGGAGATTATAAAACTTAATAATTCACAAAAACCATAAGACTCCGTTAGAAAAACGAAACTGGTAAAATTTCCAGATTTTTACACTTGACGCCGTCAAGAGTAAACTCTTGACGCCGTCAGAAGTGACCTGCAGAAATTCTTATGTTAAGTTTCCGGAAAATTTCTGGAAAAACTTGGTCCTACTTCCTGGAAAATCCTGCAAAACTTCATTATGACTCAATACAAGCATTTGACTCTAACAAATACGAATATACATGTTCATTTAATATTGTGGAGAATCATGATCGGTTTGTTTCTTGAAAACATATTTGGGGTTTCCCCTTACACTTATCTTTTGCAAAAATACCTTTAGGTGGAGTTAAGACTAAGCCAAAACAACAAAGTAAAGTATTTCCACTATTTAGTTTAGAAACATGATCTACCAACAATAAAAAGTAAGCATGCATACGGAAGCAAATAACAAACAAACAAAATAAAATCACACAAAGCATGGGTTGCTTCCCAAGAAGCGCTTTTCTTTATTTACGAGTCTTGTAGCTAGACTCAAGGTCATGGGTTACTACGTGATACGGGTGAGTTCCTCATTGAGGACATCTTTGGGATCAAACTTAGGTTTCAACTTCCTATCGGTTTCCTTTGTATGGTACGACCTTTCAAACTTTTCTCCATCCGGATCATACAAAGTCATCCTCATATGCCATGATCCGTCACCTTCTTTAGGTGGCTTGTCCCACCTCCATTTACACTTGTCTCCCTCTCTTTTCCATTTATTCCTTTCTATGTTAATAGGCATTATGCTTAAGAACTCAATCATCTTCCTAAAGACTAATGGGTCCTCAAAAGGGTCTAGCTCTTCATCTCTAGCTATGAGTTGTTCTACCGAATGTGTCTTTTCGATGAAGTCTTTTTCTAGATAAAATGGGCATTGAGGTCCTATAAAGTTCCTTTCTATCCAAGGTCCATATCTAGACGGTCTCCTATTCATCTCTACCCAATGCGGTGTCGGTTCATCATCACAATCATAACTATGCTTCTTTACATCGTACACCGACCAAGTATCGCCTTCACCTACCGCTATCTTAGACTTCTTACAATCTATCATGGCGCTAGCGGTTGCTAAAAATCCTCTTCCTACCAATAATGGGCATGTAGTGTCACTAACCATGTCTAGGACGTGAAAATCCGCTAATATAGTTAACTTTCCTACATGAACAACTACATCCTTAATCATTCCAACCGGGTGGGCAATACTCCCATCCGCTAGCCCTATCAATACCTCCGTTTCCTCTAACTTTCCTAGCTTAAGAGCGGTGAATAAGGATAAGGGAATCAAGTTGAGGCTTGACCCTAAATCGGCTAGTGTATCAAAAGCTTCGGATCTTCCTATCTTACAAGGCAAAACAAATATACCCGGATCATCAAGCTTTTTAGGCAACTTGTTTTGAACGAAGGCGGTCCCATTTTTACCTAGCTTACACTTCTCATATTTTTCTAGGAGGGCACTATAGTAAGGAGCACGCGTTAAGACATCAATGACGGGGCATTCAAGGTGAAGTTCTTTAAATTCATCGTCAAGGTCTTACGTAAGAGGTGTTTCAACTATGCTTTTGACCGGCTCTATATTGGGTGTTTTATTTGATTGGTCCTTTTGGAGAACTTGGTTTTGTTTGAAACACGTGCTCGTGGATTTAACCGAGTAGTATTGTGGGCACGAACTGGGTGACGAAACTGAAGATATGGAATTAACGTTTAGTTTCGGATTTTTGATCGTTTCGTTTGGAAGTGCTCCCATTTCTCGGTCATTGAGAACCTTCAACAATGCGTCAATTCTAGTGGTCATCTCGCTTTGCTGTTGTTTGAAATCGGCTTCAAACTTAGATATGCAAGCTTCTTGAGATGCCATGAACTTAGACATCAATCCTTCAAGATTGTCAGTACTACCAAAGTTGTTAGAAGGATTGTTGTTGAAAGTACGGTTGGAGGGTGGACCGGTTGGTTGGTAACGATTAGGCGGATTGGAAGAATTGGGTTGATTTTGCTTCCACCTAAGGTTTGGGTGATTTTTCCATGAGGGGTTGTATGAATCACCGTAAGTGTTTGGCTCGGGCTTGAAAGTGTACCACTTATCTCCCGCTTCGTCGGTACACGTGGATGCGTAGTCCGCAAAAGCTGTTCCGGGGAGTTCCACACAATCACGAGTGTCGTGGGGACCACTACATAATTCGCATGAAGAAGTGATTTTGTTCACTTGGCTTGAAGGCTTAGGGGCTTCGTAAGATTTCATGAGAAACTTGACTTGGTCCTCAAGTTCCATGATCCTACGGTCGGGAGTGCTAGAATTGTTCGAAGGCAAAGATATTGCCTTGACCGTTTTGTTCAAATCACGGGGATCATTCCAACTTTCGTTGTCATAGAGAGCAAGATCTTCTATGAGTTCCCTTGATTGTTCCGCACATAGATCACGTAGCTTACCACCGGCCGATTGGTCAATGGCTCGCCTCGTGGAGATGTCGATATGGTTATAAAAGATTTGGACTTGGAGCCAAAGATCTATGCCATGATGAGGGACTTTTTGGAGTAAGTCCTTGAAATGAGTCCATGCTTCATAAAGAGATTCATTTTGACGTTGTTGGAACATCAAGATGTCATTTCTATGCTTAGTAGTTCTCCCCGGTGGGAAAAATTGAGCAAGGAAACGAGTGGTGAGATCATCCCGTGTGGTGATGGATCCCGCGGGTAAA
Source organism: Artemisia argyi (assembly GCA_030686995.1). Taxonomy (NCBI): domain Eukaryota; kingdom Viridiplantae; phylum Streptophyta; class Magnoliopsida; order Asterales; family Asteraceae; genus Artemisia; species Artemisia argyi. The sequence continues at coordinate 131,442,244 of CM060688.1, forward strand.
CGCTCAAGCCATTGACTAGCTTGATCCTGTAGAGAGAATTGGAATAGGCGTAATCGGGTTGTCTCTCTAGTTAGAACATCTAGGTCTATGGAATCTACGATTTTGAGGAAGTCCTTAAGATGTTGGTGTGGATCTTTGGAACGAAGTCTATGGAATGCACATCCGCTTTGCACCAACCGGATGGTGTCGGATCGCAAGGGGGTCACATTGGCTCCGGTGAGCTCAATGGTGTTTCGATAGCCTTGATGGCTAGGTCGGGAATACTCTCCTAAGGTTTGGGGCCTAAGGGGTTCTAATGGTGGGTTTTGTTGTGGTGGGATGACGGGTTCAAAGATGTTCCCGTTGTCCATGATGTCGGGTGGTTACGAAAAAAGGCACAAAGAAATAAGATAGACTAAAGAGAACCTAAAAATAAAAATAAAATCTTACTAGAAAGGAATCTAGCAAGTAGACCTAATAAAAAGAAATTCTAACCTAGACAATAACTATTCCCCGGGCTGCGGCTCCAAAAACTTGATAGCGCCGCACTCTTTTGCGAAAGTTTAGGAATAAATGTAAAGATAGACAATCCCCGGCAACGGTGCCAAAAACTTGATGCGTGGGAATTGCACCAGGCTTTACCTCTCGAGGGATCTCGAGAAGCTTACAACCCCCACCAGGCAGTGTACCTGATCGTTGTAGTATAGTATAGTGACAAGTACCGGGGGATTGATCGTTCAGCTTAGGAATAGTGTCGCTAGGATTAGAAAACCTAAATACTAGTTCTAAAGGTGAGGGATGATTATTTTTGTATTTTATATTTTTTTTAGAAAGCAATTAAAATTCTAGGGTTTGAAGGATTTGGGCGGAATTAGTTGCTAATCAACTAACCCAATACTAAAGATGCAATCAAAATAAAATACTAGAAATGAAAATAAACTAAATTATACTAAAGTTGTGAGCAATAAGTGGAGAAAATGTTTTTACTTAGATTTCACTACTCCCTAGACATCTTTTACACGTTAATTACTTGTTATAATTGCATGGATGACGGATCGTATTCCTTAATACCATTCATGGGGTGGCACACTTAACTCCCCAATTCTATGAGCTCTTATCTCCTCCTATACCATGCCCAGCACAACCATAGGGATTATAAACAGTGGCTCATGCATTAAATACAACCAATAAAGACCTAGTGCGCATCGGTTCATGTTTCTTAAGACGTTCAAGCATGTTACCAATTGGAGATCTGCCAGTTTTCTTAAGCCTAACATATAAATCATTCATCCAAGACAAGTATAAACAAGTAATCAACACATAATTAACATCTAGGTTTCATTAGATCCAAGCAAACACAAGATAGATCTAGCCTAGCATGATGGAATTAAGACAAGAACAAGATATAGACAACCAACACATAGACATATTGATTGAATTAAAAGAACACTTATCTCAATTACACATGAAAGGTATCAAGGGCTTGGAACCCTTGAAAAACCTGTAAAATTCGCACCAAGTTCGTACTTAGGGTTTCTCCAAAACTTCTCTTTTTTAATGTGAAAATTAGAAAACTATATATAAGAAAAGGGGTCTGACGGCGTCAAGACCAAGCTTGTGACGCCGTCACCTCGCCGCGAAAACTTTTCTCGGACTGCCTTGATCTACATTTGACGCCGTCAAGTGATAATCATTTCCAGGCCGTCATGACTTTTACTCTTGACGCCCTACTTTGTGACGCCGTCAAATCTTTACTGGATCGTCATGGAATTTTGCTCTTGACGCCGTCAGGGAGTTACTCTTGACGCCGTCACCTACTGTTCCCAGCATGGAAAATTAAGACTTTGGCGTTTTCTTCATTTTTATGCTCCAAAAACGTCCAAATTGCTTCCTTTTCCAGATTTATCTCCCAAAGTACCTAAAATCACAAAAGGAACGATTTAGGGCAATATTTGATCAAATAAATTCGAATTCGGGCTTAAATGACCCCCTAAAAATGGATCATTTTTCGCCTCATCAGATATCCGCACAGGGATTCTACTTTCCAGTCTATCTCCGGCAGTGGATAGTAGTCCTGTGGGCATGCCTTGTTGAGGTCTGTGAAGTCCACGCACATCCTTCAACTGCCATCGCTCTTCTTTACCATCACTGGATTAGAAAGCCAGTCGTGATAGTATACTTCGTGCATGATGCCTGCGTCTACAAGTTTATGTACTTCATCCAGAATAGCTTTTGCGCGATCTGGGGCCTGACCGCGCTTCTTCTGTCGTATTGGGGGATATCCTTGTCGGATTTGTAGCTTGTGCTCCATGATAGAGCGTGGCACTCCAGTCATGTGCTTTGGTTCCCACGCAAAGATATCCAGGTTCTTTTGCAAAAGTGCCCACACAGCTGCTTTACGTTTGTCAGATAAAGATCCTCCAATCGAAATTTGTTGATCTGGGTAATCGGGGTGAATAGCGACCTTTAAGTTTGGTGTTTTTGCTGTGCGCTGTTCTGGAATATTCTCCACCTCACTGGTTACTGCGTTTCATTCTTTGGGTGGTACCGTGGTGTTGTAGAGGGTGACAATTCCTCCTTCTACTGGAAATTTGAGCATCCCATGTGCTGTGGATGGTACAACGCGCATGGATGATATTCCAGGTCTCCCAATGATGCCGTTGTACGGTGAGGGAGACTTGATTAACATGAAATTTATCCATTTTGTTGTTGAGTGTTGTTCATCGCCCACAACTACAAGTAAACGTAATTGCCTCATAGGCCATATCTTTTCCCCTGTGAATCCAGTCAGTGACGTTGTGGCTGGTATCAATTGACTTTGTATCTCAGGTCGTAGCCTTTTGAAACAATGCTCATATAGAATGTCTGCGGATACCCCTCCATCGATATACATGCGGCGAATCTCGTGTCCCCCAGTATGTATCTCAATAGTTAGTGGCTCTACTACTGCGTTGTCCGCAGCTAGAGTGGGGAAGGATATTTCCTTTTCTGAAGAGAACCTTTGACTGAATTTTTGTTTCGTCTTGCGTTGCCATGACTGTATCATGTAGATGATGTCCACTTTGTCTTTGAGAGGTTCTTTTTTGCCCCCATTCCTTTGTTTGTCTTTCCCTTCTTTAATATTTTTTACGAGGTGATCCATTCTACCTTCCCTTACTAATTTTTCAATTAGTAGTCGTAGCTGGACGCACTCGTTGGTTGTATCGCCTTTTTGGCCATGATATTCGCAGTATCCATTCCCTATGCGCTTGTCCTCTGCGGTACGCATTGGCGGAGATTTTGGGAAGTTTGCTCCTTCTAGTACAAATATTTCCCTCGGAGTCTTTGTCAGAGGGGTATACTTGTCATTATCTCGTCTACTGCGATAATTCTTGCTGCGGTTGTTATTCTGATCATTGGATTGTCTCCTAGGCTGTTCTTGTTGCCTATAATTTGAGTAGCCTTATTTGTTGTCCGCAGCGGCTGCTTCTCCTTGTATGAAGGATCTTGTGCGCTTCATTAGCTCATCGAAGGTTTGGGGAACCTTGTCATTTAGCTTTCGAATGAGTTCTGGGTTATTAATCCCATTCATGAACCCTAAAATTTTTAGGACTTCGGGAGCTTTGACATGTATACATTCATCTTTAAAGCGTTCCATATAAGCACTGGTTGATTCCCCTTGGTGCTGTTTTACTCTGGCTAGTTCAACAGGGTTTTTAGTGCACTTCTTTCTTTGGGTGAAGTTTAAACGGAATGCTTTCCGCAATTCTTCAAACCCGCCAATGCTCCGTCGTGGGAGCTTGCTAAACCACGTGCGTGCATTCCCTACTAATGTGGAATTAAACATATGGTACCACACAGGTTGTGGCCAATTTTCGATAGTAGCAGCCGATTCGAAAATTTTTAGGTGGTCATCCGGATCACCTGTTCCATCATATGTTTTGACATTAGTGGGCATGCGCCTCCTCTTGTGATCGGAGTAATCGCTGATGCGTCGTATAAATGCATCAACTTTCTGGCGACGCCACGGAAGAGACATATCTTCGTCTTCTTCTTCACGACGTTTTCCTCTAGACTTCCAGTGTCCTGTTTCTTTATCCTCGTTGTCCGAGGAGTCGTTGGAGGAGGAGTAATCTCTTTTGCGGCGCTTGCGCCGGCTTCCTTCAGAGGAAGAGCTCGAGGGGATTTCACTTAGGGATATTCTCCTCCCTAATCTGTCGTGAATTATTTTGCTCCCATACCTAGAGGAACCTTCACTTGGTGAATGTTGAGGTCCTAATTTGTCTTGTATCCCTCGACTACCAAGTCTGGAATGAACATTAGTGCGCCTCTCGCCGTCTTCATATTCCTCTGAATACTGTGAGTCAGATGTCGTACCCAGCCTATCATGGATAGTGGTACGTCTTCCGTTATTTTTGTGTCTTCGTCGTAGGTGGCGCGGTGGCAATGATTCGCGTTCGGACCAAAGTTGAGCCGGGCTTGCAGTCTCGTACTCGACCTTCTCCTAGCTTCTTCTTGCATGAGGGCGGTTAAAGTTTCGTAATTTTGGGATACAAAATTACTCAACGTTAGGTCAAGCGCGTCCTCATTCGCTGCAAGAATATATGCCTCAGTATTGGCCACCCTATCTCTGTTAGGTGCGCCCGGCAGCACAGTGTTGTCCACTGTAGGTGCCGTTTGGTGAGGAGTATTGAAGAGGGTGCGCTGGAATTCTTCAACGCTTTGGACTATGGTGGTGACGTGGGTGGTCCTTACAGGAAATTCCACCGCTGGGAGAGGTTGGGTTGGTCCCGTTTCTTGGTGACCAGGCGCACTGGTTGTCCCAGAGGCCTGCCTAGGGGTCGAATTTTGTTGATTCTTCCTCTGGGGGTCACGTGTTTTTTCCAACTGCGGAGTCCGCTGGCTTGAATTTTTATTCTTCGTCATTCTAGTTCCTTAGTTCTTTAGTCGTAGGCCCCACGGATGGCGCCACTTATTGATACAAAAGTTGGGCGTTCCTAGTTTGGGCTCTTGCTCTCATACCAATTCGCTCTTAATGCTTGAAACCTGCGTACTAAGAAAGTAAACAAACACCGTTAGGCTTATCGTGGGATTGTCTCCCACGATTATCCTCCGGTGTGAGAGTAAGTAATCGGTTTTTAGGGTTCTCGTAAAGAGTTTAGGGTTTGTGAATCGTACCTTTAATGAGAATTATGTCATTCTTTATATAGGCGCAGAATCCTTGTAGGTTTCTTGCTCCTTACTCTTCGCACACGTGGTGCTTATCCGGGTTAAGGATATCTATTCCGTAAATAGAAGATCCTTATCCATGCTCCGATAGTTTTAGTTGGGCTTGGGTCTACGTGAGCCCAATCCCATTATCAATGCGGCCCAAGTTATAATAGCCCACTCATGGTGGTTTTGGGCCTTAGTGATGTTTATCATTTGGGCTCGTGGCCCAAATATAGACTATACGTCATCAGTATGTTTGGCGAAATGGGCTGAAGCTGGAGCTGGAGCTTGGGCTGGCGCTGGGGCTGGGGCTGGGGCTGGGGCTGGGGCTAGGGCTTATATTATAAGCCAAAATTAAAATTTGTATTTTTATAAACTTGTTTGGCAAATATGCTGGGGCTGGGGCTTATTATTGTAAAATTACTAAAAATGACATAATTAAATGAGTTTTTGTATATGTTAGATATTTTTGTGGGTAAATAAGTAATTTATTTTTCAAAATCCCTTGGCTTAAGTTTTTAGCCTCTTTTATGGGGCTAAAGTTTTTAGCCGGCTTATTTTATAAGCCCTTCCATAAGCCCCATTTCAAACGAGACTTATTTAATTAGTCGGCTTATTCTAAAAGCCCAAGCCTCATAAGCCCCATAAAAGCCACTCCCCAAACATTGCCTTAATCTAACAAAAAAAAATAATAATAATAACATAGACAACAATATTATTCGCTATATGAACAACTTCATATTTAGAATGATGTATATCATATCAACGCCCCATTCCGGAAATGGGTAAAATCTATAGATACTCTATGTACTAACTGAAACAACTCGTTATGCATTCTCAATTCATAAACCACTCATTGTGCACTAAAAATCTTACACGTTAGTCCCTGTGGTCGTAGAATCTTGCAGCATCAATACTTTTGCCTAATGGCCATTTGTTTTCAGGGTTCTCTCTTTTCAGCGTCCATCCTTTTGTACGTTTTCGTCCATTCTTATATGTTTTCTTATGTTTTCATCCGTTTTTATATGTTTTCGTCTGTTTTATACGGTTTTCGTCCATTTTTAAACGTTTTCATACATTTTTCCCGTTTTTATACGTTTTCATATGTATTATACATTTTCTTACATTTTATCCGTTTTTATCTATCTTTTACGTTTTTGTCTGTTTTTATACGTTTTCATCCATTTTTAAATGTTTTCATATAGGTCTTTTTCGGTTTTTATACATTTTCATCCGTTTTTACATGTATTCGTCTGTTTTCTTATGTTTTTATCCATTTTTATACGTTTTTGTCCATTTTTATACGTTTTTTTCTGTTTTTAAATGTTTTCGTTCGTTTTTATGTGTTTTCATCTGTTTTATACGTTTTTATACTTTTTTTATCCGTTTTTAAACATTTTCTTACGTTTTCATACGTCTTTATCTGTGTTTATATATTTTCGTCCATTTTATACGTTTTCATTTTCTTTTTAAAGGTTTTCATACCATTTTTTGTTTTTTCACGATTTCATATGTTTTTGTCTGTTTTTAAATGTATGATAATGTAAGAAAAATGGATAAAAATGTATAAAAGCAGACGAAAACGTATAAAAACGGGAAAAAATGTATAAAAACAGATGAAAAAGTATAAAAAATAATGATAACATATAAGAAGGGACGAAAATGTATCAAAACAAACGAAAGCATATAAAAACGGATAAAATTGTAAGAAAGCGTTTAAAAATGTAAGAAAAACAGATAAAAACATATAAAAACGAATGAAATCGTATAATAATGGATGAAAATAGACGAAGCGTATAAAACAGATGAAAACTATAAAAATGTAAGGTAAATAGACAAAACGTATAAAAATAGATGAAAATGTATAAAAACGGACAAAAACGTATAAAAATAGGCAAAAACGTAGAAAAATTGATAAAAATGTAAGAAAACGTATAAGAACAGACAAAAACGTACAAAAGGATGGACGCTTCAAATAGATAACCCTAAAAACAAATGACCATTAGGCAAAAGGATTGACGCTGCAAACATAGGGAGTAACGTGTAACATTTTTTAGAGAATAATGAGTGGTTTATGAATTGAGAAAGCATAATTAGTTGTTTCGGTTAATACATAAAGTATCTGTAGATTTTACCTTTTTAGAAATATGGTTGTGTCTTAGCAGAATCATTCATGCTATTTTGGTGTATGTAATTTCAGTTGGGAATGAAGAGGTATTCTCCCAAGCTCAAGTTCTTTCGCTCTTTTGGATCACCAATATAGGGAAAAATATTGTAGCTAATTGGAGTAACTAGATTTCAAACCCATTTTGTATCTTGATGTACTTGGCTAGTAGAGACCAGTCTTTATTTTTAGGTTCATTTTATTGGTTATTCTTTTGTAGAGATCCCTCTTTGAGATCTGTGTGTAAGAGCTTAATAGCGTCACAATCATGCACGCAAATGAGGTAGTTTATACAAAAACCAGAGAGAGAAAGAACTAGAGAGATGGTGGAGTAAAAATGTGTTTTATTTGTTTATCATAAGTTCCACACCCTCTCCACACTTGGAGAGGGTTTATATAGTGACATCTTACACGAGTTGGGCCACCATGGGCCTTATGTATTGGGCTAGCGCAAGTTACTAACATCGCACACATTATAAATCAAACTTGTAATCCTAACAATCTCCCCCTAAAGGGTGATCTTACAATTCATCATCATCTAGAAGACGATCTTTCACTGGTACAAAAACTGCCTTTCGTCATACGTGGTCAATTTTGAACGGTCACACGGTGACATTTTGACGTGACTAAATGTACCAGAATAAAATATACAGCCACACTTGATCCGACTTGTGTGACCATTTCGGAATTCTATTGTCACACATTTGTGTATTTATGTGACTAGAGGGTAACTGGTAAATGTTTTTCGATCATTTAGTCACTTTTAATTTGGGACGTGTGACAGATACAAATCAGCTTTAAACATTAGTCACACTACAGATATACATATGTGACAAATATACACTACAAGAATCTGATGGAATACCCACGACTATTACCCACACTCATCCTTTTGAGGGCATTTACCCACCTGATACCCATCAGTTACCCACGATCAGTGACTTACAAAGTCGACTTTATTTTCCCTCAAATTTCCCACGGGTTTACCCACCCAAATAGTCACATAGATATATTTGGTGTGCAATATGTGGGGAAATAATTGGCGCCAAAATATTTCCTACGGATTACCCACATCATGAGTTATTGTGGGCATATATGTGGGTAATTTAGTGGGTAATTCTTTCCTACTAAATATTTCCCCATGCATTACCCATGAAGAAACTTATCTTGGGTAAATGTGTGGGTAATGTTGTGGGTAATTTTTTGTTACCACGGATTACAAGCATTTAATTTGGTCATGGGTAGATTTCCATGGGTGGTTTGTGGGTAAACATGTACCCACAAATTTACCCACGTCTTTTACAGTGGGTATTTTGTTGTTAGTAAATTTCTATGATTAATTTGTGGGTAAGTACATGCCCACAATTGATCTTTCTTACTTTTACATTTTTTAAATCATAATAAGTTATGTTTGAACAAGTTAATTAGTTTGAACAAGCTAATTAGTATTGAATCAAACAAAAAACCGCAACATGTTGGATGGAAAACTAATAACCGAACATAGACACTAGGTTGGTCCTGTATTGTGACAGATCATGTTCAATTCGATTTAGGTGGGGTTTTTTTGGTTTTCGCCTGAACTGTTGAAAAAATAAATAAATAAAAAATAAAATAAAAAAATGTTGACCAAAACTGTCTTTGGTTGATTCGGGTGTGTCAGCTTGGTTCGGTTTTTGAACGCCCACTTGTGTAACTTGTTTACGATATTTCGACACTAATGCTTGGTTAAAGTATAAAAGTGTATAACGCTTACAGGTAGTTTGAGTATTATGAATTATACATTTAGGCCTAACATGTGAAAATGCAAAGCGTCCTTTGCTTAACGAAATGTAAGTGACACCTTTGCCAGGCAAAAGATTCTTTGCATTTCCACATTCTAGGCCATAGATTATGCTTCCTTATATTTCAAGCTTCATCCTCTCGCAACTTGTGTTATCAACCTTCGGTAATAATCTTGGCTAATATCAGCATACATCACTAACCTTTTGCAATACTTGCCCATGGTATTCTTTTCCTTCCAGCGTGTTTGTACCATGAACTCAGTGGACGTTTTCCCGGACTTAGGCACTTCGGAGGAAACAGTTATTACGATCTGAAAAAATATTCGAGACATAGTTCGGGTTGTTATGGTACGTTCGGATTTCATATTAGGCACGACGAGCATAGTTTGGAACACATGGTACATCCTCACATACACAAACACAAACTCGCTTTTTTTTCAATGTCATTCATAAAAGGGTGGCAATTTCTGACCTGACACGAAACCCGACCTGAAACCGACACAAATTAATTATAGGTTGGGGTTGAGTCTAAATTGATTTTGGGTCAGATCTGGGTCGACCCATCTAACCATTTTATTAAACAGGCCAGGTTCGGGTTGGGAATAAATTAAGCGAGTTGACCCGCCAACCCATTTAATATTTTTTTTTCTTAAATTAAAAATTATTTATATATTATTATATGGGTTAAATGGGTCGACCCGTAAACCCGTTTAACATATTTAACTCGTGTAATATGCCAACTCTTGTATATAAAATGGGTAAACCTAAAACCTCTTTAACCTATTCAACCCGAGTAACCTATTTAACCCTCCAACCACAATATAGATACGGGTTGAATTGGTCAGGTCTGAGTTAAGTGTAAACAGGTTAGAGTTGACATAACTGACTCGATGATTTAAATAGGCCAGGTTTGAGTTGGGGTTTTCTGACCCGCCAGTATCAACATTAACCTGATCCGAATTGCCACCATACATCTTAGTTTTTAGATTACTTCTTCTTTTTAATTATTAAAATATTTCTTATCTCTTAATTTTAATACTTATCTTTATATGGTTCTAGTACTACTTTTTAAAATTTTTATTGACTTCTAGTAATTTTTTAAGAATCCGTCCCACACTCCCCCACCCCCAAATTTTTACTTCCGCTGCCATTTCTAACTTCCCCCAAAATTTTGGATCCCTCCAAAAATGGATCCGCTTATATCGCACTCTCATCATCTACATGGAACCGTCACGTCTCCTTATCCTTGTCCCACTGTTGTGTACGTCACACACATCGCAATCGCTGGCCACTAGCATGGCAACCGTCCGTATAGACTACCTTGTCATGAAACCCTAACCGTATACCACAGTCCAGATCGTATGAAGGGGGAGCGACTAATGTTATTTAGGTAACCTCTGATATTTTAATTTAGTTATTATTTTTTATTATATGTACTTGATTATATGGTTGTGTAATAACTGTAATTTGTGTCTAATTGTGGTCAACATAAGTGCTTTTACATATTAATAGCATCTTGTGTTTTTGACAATTTCATCTTATTAATCTTTGTGGCATTTTGGGGTTTTGCAGCTTATTGGTGAGTTAAGGTCTGGCGAATTTGGATACCAGCAGGGGATGAAATGGAATTCAAATCCCGTTAAATGTGCAGCAAGAAGCTCAGCAAATTGTCAATGCTGCTCGGAATGATTGGTAACTCTTCACATTTATAGTTACATTTTACTGATTGGTTAACTCGCCACTGGTCAAATCTCTTTTTATATTAGCATTGATAAATTACAAAGTCTATTATTTGTGTTCATAAACAAGCAGGCTCACTATAGTATGTTAATTGTTAAAATTGACCCACGAAGAGTCATTTGCTCATTGGTTAGTTTATATGTACTACCTGCCAATTTGGATGAAGTAGTCTGTGATATACCGACTTGTTGTATTGAAATTTTAAGTGACTTAACTTTTATCAATAGAATCAGATCATTTACTTTCATGAATATCCATAATAGTGGGGAAAAAGCTTATTTTGAGTTTAATCTTTACACTTCTCAACGTCACCATTCTCATGTACTAACTTTCTGTTTGGTGTTCACTGGATTTTTTGAGCTTTGTGATGTGTGCTATAGGATTCAATAGCTATATGTTCCACTTAAAACATGACAACACATTTGGTTAACCAATTCTAATGTTGCCTATTCAAAACGTTCGCTTGTATAATCAGTTTGGATAAGCTATTCTAAACCCTCCAAAAGTGTTTATCTGATTCTACCAACACGTTATATAAATAAATAAGCAATTTTACTTAAACTTTCTCTATATTTTCTTAAGCATATTTTTTCTCAGTTGTGTTGATTTTTGGATTTGGATTTGGTTAGGATTTACTTGAGATCATAGTTGTCAAAATCGCGCCTAGGCCCAAGGCTCTAGCCTTTGGGCCTTTTTCAGATCGAGGCTCAAGACATGCATGAATACCACAAAAAGCGCGCGCCTTGGGTGCTTTTTGCGCCTTGGCGCCTTGGGGCTTTTTGTGCCTAGAAATTGTAACATTTTTTTTTTAAAATAAGATAAGATGCATAGACCTTTTAAGTCATAGGGTGAGTATTTGTATGATTTGTAAATTTGAATTAATTTTATGTTTATTTTATTGATTGAAATTTTCTTTAGGAAGTTACTTTGTTTCATTAAGTATTTTCTTTACAACAGATTATCATGAAAATATGGCATTATGCCTTGAATATTAATATGTTGCTTGCTTGATATTTTGGGTTAAATTGTGAGCTTTGTTAGATGTAAGCTACTAGTGTAGGACACAATCATATTTAGTCTGATATGGATTTTAATCTCTATATAGGTCATCGAGCCTAAGAGTTGATCCGTTTTAAAAGTGACTATTGATCCATTTTAATATTTATAATGGCAATATGTGTCATGCATTAAGTATTTTAATTTTATTTTGTGTTATTTAAGCTACATAAATGGTCATATATGTTATAAAAAACTTAATATTTTTAGTGCGCCTCGCATTCATGAATCCCGCGCCTTGGAATGCGCCTCGACTCGAGGCTCTTTGCCCCCCTTTGCGCCTTAGTGCACCTTGAGCCTTTCAGAACACTGCTTGAGATGAATCAATGTCTAGTGTTAGCATAAGGTTGCTGATTTCATCATTTACAGTAAGAATTTTGGTCTGTCTAGATCACTGTATATTTGCTGCATTCTGATCAACTTATATTTTGTCTGTTTAGGATCACTCTAGATTAAGTGCAAAAGTGATTTCTTATAATCTTATAAGGTGTAACAGTGAATGAAAAGGGCGAAAGAAAAGGGCACAGGTATGAAAAAACTCCAACCCAAGTTCATTTGATACTTTCAAGGTGTAAAAGCGAATGAAAAGGTCGTAATATGACAAATGTTGGGAGCAGGTTCAGAGATAGATTGAGCATTATGTGAATTTGATTGAGCCAGTATTGCAGGATGCTGTTGTGGCTCTTATGCATTAATAACATGTTTCAATGGCTTACTATTTTTCAGTTTATTGGTAACCTATGAACTTTAGCATTGTGGAGAACATAACATGTGGTCTATTTGAATCAATACTTGTTAATTTAGAAGTGTTTGGGAATTTAATTGTGGGTCGGCACTATAAGGTAGTGTTTGGAATTGTTCATTCAAACATGCTTATTTTAGTAATTATTTCTCACTGTAAGGTAGCGGTTTGAAGCTGCAAGGTAGCATAGTTAGATAATTAGATGGCGTTTGGTACCTCCTTGTTTTATGATAAAATACTAGTTGCATTCATCTTTTAATGAGGTATCCTGCTTATGTGTACATAGCTGTATTTGAGAACCAGAGGTGGTTGATGTTAAAAAAAGAATTGGAGTTATGTTTATTTATTTATAATGAGCCAAATGGATGATTAAAGTTTTATGTTTACATTCTTGATATTCTCTTTAGGTAGGTGATCCAGAACTTGACCACAAATGTTGGGATAGACCTGACGCTATGACCGAGAAAAGACCTACTATACAAATAAACACGTCTACCCTGGAACAGAAGTTGCAGCCGAGACTGCAGCAGCAATGCCATCTGCATCACTGGTGTTCAAATCAAGTGATCCAAAATATTCAAGCACACTCCTCAAGCATGCTAAAGAGTTGTTTACGTTCGCGGACCAGCATAGAGGATCTTACAGTGAGAACATTCCTGAAGTTCAGACATACTATAATTCAACCGGCTATGGTGATGAGCTTTTGTGGGTAGCTAGCTGGCTTTATCATGCTACAACTGAGCAGACGTATCTTGATTATGTAACTGGAACTAATGGAGAAACCTTTGCTAATTGGGGCAGTCCTACTTGGTTTAGTTGGGATGACAAGCTCCTCGGGACCCATGTAAAGTCTGCTAACATTTATGGGCTATAACGCTGATCACTCTACTTTGAAACCACAATCACAATAATCAGTTTTTCATGTTTAAAATAAGTGATTATGGGTCTGATTTATGTAAAGGTCAAATAATCTGAATAATACTGATAAGATAAAATCTTGTTAGAGATCCTTAACAAATTTTATAAGAATTTACGAAAATTGTTTTCTATAGTTGATAAAATAATATTATATTGTCATTTGTATTAATAAAATAAATATTTGAAGACTCCAAACATGTGATATCCCTGGTCATTTTATCCATTGGTACCTTAAATAATTAGCAGAAAAATGGTTTAACTGTTACATAACACATAGTTCCACACAGGTAGATTCTCATATTTTCTATTGTTTTCATGGTATATTCATGATTACTTGAACATTTAAACATGGTAGTTTCATGGTTAGAGTGAAAATCATGAAATAGTAACCAACAGTTTTGTTCCAATTTAGTAACTTCAACTTTTATTTGATTATAAAATAATAATTAAGTTTGAAAAGTGTTCCATTTTAGTCGCTCAAAGTTTGAATAGTGTTATACTATTATGTAATTTTTATGTTTGAGTGACTAAAACGGAACACTTTTCAAACTTGGTTATTATTTTATGGCATATGTCTCTTTTCACTTGTGCATAAGTTGGTTGTACATTAAGTTGGTTGGGGTTAGTGAAATTCAAGGGGTGGGTATTTATTGTTGCAGTACAACCAATCAATGCATATATGAATATCTTAAAGGTAGTTTTTTTAAACAATTACGCAATAACGAAACAGTATTGAAACTTGGATGATTTTTGTGGTTAATTTAAGGTTTGAGTGGCTTAATTGGAACAATCATCAAAGTTTGTTACTATGCAACATTTTCCCTATTTATAACTATCCTTGTATATATAATTTGTAGGGTATGATGAACATTAATGATTTGTAAACCAAATCATAAAGAGAGATCGCATTATGTTTGAGCAGCCCGCCCAAGCTTTTTTGATGGATAGATGGCTCGTGAATGTACCTTGAGACGCAACATATAAACTTATAGACGTAACATATAAACATATAAACATTGTAGCTACACATTTTTGTTTATTTTTATGGAATAGATACTTTGATGAACTATTAGTCGATTGTACTTGGATGCAAGATTACATACAGTTCCATTTTATTATGTGTTTTTGGATTATATTTGTATGCATTTCTAAATTTTGTAGGGATTTACGAAATAACGTTCAGTATACCATTGTAAACAAATAGCCACGACTTAACAAAGAAAAATTCGTGGTTACTTTAGACACACATTTACCCACAAACTGTGTGCAAGTTATTCAAAATGCTTACCCTTGGCATTTACACACGATTATATCCATGAGAAATTATACCCACAAAATACCCACGGCTAAATAAATGGGAATTTTCGTGGTACCATGTGCAATCCCACAAACACATTTTGCTACGAACTACCACCAAAGATGACGTGGGTAAACTTACCCACCGCTCGAAATTCTTGTGGGTATATAATTAGCATCGGAGGTTTTCCCCATGTACACTGGTTTGTGGGTAAGTCGTGGGAATTAGCCAATTACCCACGAATTTAGCTCTTTTAGCCACAGATTTAGTCCGTGGGTAATCACCAGAATTCTTGTAGTGATATGTCACACAATTGAAGAGTGTGACCAAAATAGATATATGGTCACATGAAGTAATTATGTATGTGGCTAAAGTATATAGTCAAGTTTGTCACACATTATTTAAACGTGACTGCTATTCTTTGCTAAATATATGTTTAGCCACATATGAATTTGAAATGTGTGACAACTGAAAAGTAAGTTTGAAGCGTTAGTCACGATATGCATTTAAAAGTGACAAATATATGTCACACACTTGAAGAGTGTGACCAAATGTCATATATGGTCACACAAACCATAGAAACATGATTAAGTGTAACGAAAATTCGATACATATGGTCACGTAAGTTAATATGTGTGTCTAAATTTTAGTGTGTGTTTGCTTGCCACAACCTAATATGTATAGCCACATTTAATTGTAGCACGATCATGTGACTATAGGCTTTACAATAGTCACACCATATCACAAATATGTATCTAAATTATGTTTATTGCCACATTATAAGAGTATTATATGTGACCAATACATTCAAAATAGTTTCATTGTGATATTTATGTGACTATTATTTATAGCAAAATCTCGGTTATCATTAACCTTGATATTAGTCACATTGAGTGTTTGTGTGACTAAATTCAAGATGTTATATATGGTCACATGAAGTATTTATTTAGGTGTCTAAATCATAGTCATATTTTGTCACACATTATTTAAGTGTAGTCACAATTCGATACATATAGTCACACATTTCGGATAACTTATGTAATTTTGAGGGGTTAGATATGGATTTTATAGTCTCTCTAGTTTGAGTCTAATTTGATATTAACTGCATGAATTGAGTTCAGACTATTAGTCGATCATGACTCTTCATTTGCCCAATTACAATGCTGCTAGTTATACTTAGAACTGCAAAGTATAATTAGATGTTGTGATCATTGTGCATATATTATGGCTTGTGTTTTCTTTGTTTCTAGACTAACATTTTGCAGCAAAGGCAAAGAAAAACTATTTGGAATGGAATTTGGGTGAATGCTAGTAACTCAGAACTTAATGCTGCTTGGCATAACTTAATGCTGGTAGGCATAAATTAATGTTGCTAGACATAATTCTAGACTAACATAATTTTTTTTATTATAACAATATGTATATGATAATTTTTTCATCTTTTTTTGGTTTAATGAAGTAAGAAAGTTAAAATTTATAGAATAATAAACCAAAAAAAACAATCCCATAACAAATTAAAAGTAAATTAAAAATTGTTCATACATAAAAAGATTAACAATTAAATTTCTGAGATTTCTCCTGATCAAAAGCCAAATGTACATTATCGTAGTCAATGGCATCCTCTTCATCACTCAAAAATCCAACATCAGCCGCATCCTCTTCCACTGAACCAACCCGCGGCTTTTTCACTTGTATTCCGCCTCATCTTTGGCAATTTGACGCAAACTTGCTTTGTGTGCTGCCTCCTTTCTTCCAGATCTCCACGACTCATACCACTCGTTAATGTTAAACACTTTCTCTTCCTTACCTGCATAAAATAAAGATTTTTCGATAATTAAATGCTATACATTAAGAGAATCAATTATGTATATCAAATTAATCCTTATATATACATGGTTACATTAGTTTGAACTGTTTTTTTATTGAACATATATGACATAAATATACCTTTTGAACTTTCTCCTTCAAAACGTGGTTTCCTGAAATCAAATAAGCATTAGATGATAAATTTATAGAAGTTGCATCATGCAATGTGGTTTGAATGTTTACGTGTAAAAAAGTTTACTTACTTTGAGAGCTTCTTCTTGAATGAAACGGCAATTGTTCTTTTCTTGTTTCCAGCCATTTTCTTATAAGATTAATTGTTTAAAAAGTGTTTGTTGAATGATAAGTGCGTGTGGCCTTAAAAAGAGATACATATAATAACATCAAAACGCTTATATGGTAGTCTTAGCTAGTAGGGAATTTTGAAAGTATAAACATTAAAGATTATTGCAATTTACCAAGTTGAACGTCACATTAGCATGTGAAACGCACTAATTACTCGTGCCTAATTGTAATCATTTTAATTTTACACATTAAATGCGTGCTCCTAAACATTCTATAATTTTATTTTTAAACTTTAAATGGTAATAAGCATTGTAAGCTAAGTGGTTTCAAATGTTAGAAAATATAGTAAGAATAAACATAATGGTATTAATCTAGTTATTAGTTGTGTAAAATTTGTGTTTGTAAAAGTTATAATCTAATTACAAATTCTTGTATTTACAAATGAAATAAAGTTAAAACATCAAGTTACATGAAACCATGAAGAGTTATAGTAACTCAGAACTTAATGCTGCTTAGCATAACTTAATGCTGCTAGGCATAAATTATTGTAAACCGGTGTAACTGTAAAAAAGTAACTGTAAACCGTTGTGACACTTTGTAAACAATTGTGACACTTAAACGTTGTGACATTGCGACTCTTGTGTGCCTATAAATACAAAGGAATTACAACCAACTTCTTTCATCTTTTCATTACGTATTCAATTTTTGTTTGGAACCGCAATGGCTTCATCATCTTCAAATCCTGCTTCAAAGAAAACAAAACGTTCAAGGGATACTTCTCCTCCTCGTCCTCCAATGCTAGAAAAATATAAAATCCACGGCCTAACCCAGGAGTGCTGGGACAAATGCCATTCTGAAGGCCAATATGGTACTGAACGACAGTTGGTTGAACTTTACAATAAACGAATCGCGCGGTTGGAAGAACAAAACAAGAAAGACCAAGAGATCATACTGGTGCATCAGAACAAAGTTAATGTTTGGAATCAAGAAATAGAACAAATCCGTGGAAACATTGTTGATATTTACAAAGGCATTCAAAATGCCTTTGTATAATTTTCATTGAATTAACCTTGATGTAAGATGATATTAATCATTATTATGTTATTTCTTTGAAGTTAAATGTTTTTGTGTTCAAAGAAAACTTATCTTATGTTTCTTTTTGTTCAAAGAAAACTTGGATTGGAATTTGGGTGAATGCTATTAACTCAGAACTTAATGCTGCTTAGCATAACTTAATGCTGCTAGGGATAAAAATAAAATGCCACAAAAATTAACCGATTCATATTCAGTTCATTAATGAGAAAATTGAGCAATAACAACATGTTTATTCATAAAGTCAAATAAAGTAGTACAAACGGATTACACAGGTTTATTCAAATTACTTCCTAACTCAACTAATACATTTTCTTTTTACCCTTCCCTTTTGAACAAACTTTGGGCATTTTTGGTTCCTATGGGTTTATACCCTTGTCTTCACAAGTCTTAGCATTGGGCAAGCCTAGCACATGAACCCTCTCATCAAAAAGCTATTTGGCAGTCTTTTTTGGAGTTTTAACCTTCCTAGCATCTTCCTTTTTTGTGCCTGATCCAGAATATCCCTTTGGAAAGTAGTCTGCCCATGTATTTTGAGGACCTTCAGAACTGCTTGACATGTGAAATGAACTTGAGTCACTGCTGTCAATGTATAATTTCTGCAAAAAAATAAAAAAATATATTAAAATTTAAAAAAATATAATGTAAATGAAATAAAAGATAATGTTGCAATTCAGGGTGTATTTGAAACAACCTTTGTTCTTGGAACTCCAATGGCCACATTACTTGGTGGATGGTTGGTTTTAGATCATAAAAAAAATGGAATGCAATAAACCAACCTACGTAACCCTTCTAAGTTCCCGATACAGCTCCTTTTATCGTTTCAACTCCCTTTGAGTAAAGGACTGCACCAGCCGCATTGCTAGATTGTTGAAAAAACGAAAGGAACTGTATGGGAACTCAGAATGGAAAGGTATGTTGAAATGAACTTGAGTCACTGCTGTCAATGTATGATTTCTTCAATAAAATAAAAAAATATATTAAAATTTAAAAAAATATAGTGTAAATGAAATAAAATATAATGTTGCAATTCAGGGTGTATTTGAAACAACCTTTGTTCTTGGAACTCCAATATCCATATTACTTGGTAGATGGTTGGTTTTAGATCATAAAAAAGAATGGAATGCAATAAACCAACATACGTAACCCTTCTAATTTCCCGATACAACTCCTTTTGTCGTTTCAACTCCCTTTGAGCAAAGGACTGCACCAACCGCATTGCTAGATTGTTGAAAAAACAAAAGGAACTGTATGGGAACTCAGAATGGAAAGGTATGTTGAAACCAACATACGTAACTCTTTTAAGTTCCCGCTACAGCTCCTTTTATCGTTTCAACTCCCTTTGAGCAAAGGACTTCACCAGTTTTGAGCAAAGGACTGCACCAGCCACATTGCTAGATTGTTGAAAAAATAAAAGGAACTGTATGGGAGCTTAGAATGGAAAGGTATGTTGAAATTACAGACTCATTAAATCGTAAAAAAGAATGGAATGCAAACAGAGTGATACAAACAATCTAGAAATGTTAAGTAAAGAATAGAGTCTGAGTAACATCACTCATCTTGAATGCGATGATGAAGGAGTGTGGCCTGTCATGAACAATACACACTATATCATCATCGCATTGAAGATGTCTCAACGATCAGGCCAGATCTATCTAAAGTTGCAGAAAGGTTCCATTGCATTGTTTTTTGGACACCGTCTAATAACGGTAGTAGAGGTTTTCTAAATTATGTAATGGAACAGTTCTACAACTTTAGATAGATTTGCCCTAATATTGAGCTTTAAGTTATTAGAAAACAGATTCTTACTATCATTTATATTGCTCCCTTAGATGTGACGAACATACATATTAATTATGTAGATTCTACGCCATTAGAGAGCTAATCGTGCATGAATGAAATCATACTAAACTTATAATAACAATGCAATGAACTACCATCCTTTCTACCCTAGCCAACAACAACATATTATTCAGCCTTGAATCTCTAACCTACCAACATGCTGGAAGACGAAAACGCTAAATTCAAGCATCGAACCTACAAATTATACTTGATAGTTGTTTATGTATTTTGACAAAGAGCAAAGATGAATCAACATGGATGAACAACACCAAAACAAGTTTATGTTCATACTTGAAAGTGGTGTCTGTTCACCCATGTTGATACTTCTTCCATCTTTGATACTTGGATGTTTTAGCCTAAATATTCGCACACACATCCGCCACTTTTCTTCCTTATTCTCTCAATACAAATGCAACATAATTCTTATATCAAAAATACATCATACATATATATATATATAAAGCAAATAGAGTGATACAAACAATCTACAAATGTTGAGTAAAGAATAGAGTCTAAGTAACATCACTCATCTTGAATGCGATAATGAAGGAGTGTGGCCTGTCATGAACGATACACACTATATCATTATCGCATTGAAGACGTCTCAATGATCAGGCCATATCTATCTAACGATGTAGATGGGTTTCATCGCTTTAATTGGACCCCGTTTTCTAACGATGTTTAATCTTGATTATTGAAAGAACCATTAAACATCGTTAGAAAATGGGGTCTAGTTAAAGTGATGGAACCCATGTACATCGTTAGATAGATCTGCCCTGACAATTGAGCTTTAAGTTCTTAGCAATCAAATTCTTACTATCATTTATATTGCTCACTTAAATGTAACGAACATACATATTAGTTATGTAGGTCCTACGACATTAGAGAGCTAATCATGAATCAATAAATCATATTATATTTATATCAACAATGCAATGAAAATATTTTCATTGTAACTAAATACATGAAAAAACTCTTTAAGTTCTTGATATGTTTATTGTACTTCAACCTAATCCTAAGATAAATATTTTCATTGTTTCTGTATTTTGGCAAAGATGAAAGATGTATCAGTAATGGGTGAAACACCAGAACAAGTTTATGTTCATACTTGAAAGTGTTGTCTTTTCATCCATCACTGATACTTCTTCCATCTTTGATACAGATACATATTATGTTCATACTTGAAAGTGGTGTCGGTTCACCCATCCTTGACAAAGAACAAAGATGAATCAATAATGGATGAAACACCAGAACAAGTTTATGTTCATACTTGAAAGTGGTGTCTTTTCATCCATCCTTGATACTTCTTCCATCGTTGATACTTGATGTTTTAGCCTAAATATTCGGACTAAAACTAAAAATCAACCATAAACCCTCAAAATAAAAAACACAAATATACAGATCATACATAAACCCTAACACTAAATAACACTAATTAAATAAACACAAAAAATGAAATAATCAGATAAACCAAATCATCTGTCAAACTTAGGGTCAATATAGAAGCGATATAAGTATGTTACCATATGCTTCCGATCTAAGTCAGGGTCAAACTTAGGGTGTAGTAGTGAGAGAGAGAAAGAAAGAACAAGGCAGCTGTGTGTGAGTGTGAGATAGAGTATTAAGTATATGTTGGAGTGTGTGAAGTGTGTTTGATAAGCTTTGTAAATGTTATATATTATAAGTGATGTGTGTTTGATAAACTTTGCATATGTTATATATTACTAGCGGGGCACACGCGCGTTGCGGCGGGAGGTACCCTGTAATTAAAGTTTTGGCGAACGCTCTATATATTACTAGTAGTATTTATTTACGATGAAAATTACTTTACAGATAGCGAAAATATTTTTAGATGCATGATAAACTGTTGAAGTTATGAGAAAATGATATATTATCTGAGTGACCAAGTCCACTTATAAAAAAAATTATGCATAAAATGTCTTACAAATTTTATGAAGAGAGTGTTTAGCAACTTGATTTATTTATACATTGTGGTTTATAAATGATACTTTTAATTTAAAAGGTGTTTTAAATGTTATATATATTAATTATAAGTGTTGACCAGTCAATGTGTGTAGGTGCTAATGCTTAAATTGATTGTACATATAGCTTAATTTGTTGTATTTATTTAAAATGTATAAATGAAAATCTTAAAAAAATGGAAGAGAGAGAGTCAAAGATGCATTATAAGATGTATAGAAAAGTTTAAAATGATTAAAAGTATAAAAACTAAAAGTATTAAAAGTTTCAAGATCGGGATCAAATCCTACAAAGGATCGTTTTCGTCTTTGCAAGATCATGATCGGATCGGGATCGTAAGATCCTACTAGCTATAATGTCATTTTCTTAATAGTCTCGCTCTCTTTAACATTAAGTCCTTGTAAAATCGGATACATGAACTTGCATGTCTACCTCAACTCATTAGTACTTGTTTGAGTCAAATGCGTGTATCGAGTCACAATGAATGTTTCGCAGGATTTTTAGGATGAAAACATATTTTATATTACTTACAAGCTCGAGAACTCAACAATAACTGTTGGGAATTCTGCTAAGAGAGAATTCTTCTAAAGAATCTGCTGATGGTTTCTGCTGAAGACACAGATTCTGCTTATAGTTTAGTTTCTGCTGAAGTCTAGTTTCAGTATTAGTTGTTTCTGCGGATATAGTATTTCTGTGTCTTATGTAATATAGTTAGGATATGCATGAGTTTATTTAGGAAGTGATAATGCATATCTTTTAGAAGTTTTAGAATATACGTTTCTTGGGAAACGGTTTAGGGTTCCTTGTGTATAAAAGGAACACACGATTATGTATTGAGTTAAGTTTTTAGAAAACACTTTCATTGTTATTAAAAGATCCATAGAGGATCAACAGTTCTTAGTATTAAAACTTGTGTTTGTTTCCGCTTTAAAATACAAGTTACAGAGATTAACTATTAGTGTGTTGGTGATTACATTAACATAACTAACGATTCTAGAGTGCTTAGAAGATCTATCAAGGTCTAAGATTCAACAAGTGGTATCAGATCCTCGAGAGAGTCACTGTGATACTGAGAAACACAAATCTTAGACCATCAGAATCCAAAACAATCAAGGAAAATGCCTGGATCAGACGACGAAATTGATACAACCCAAAACCTAAACACCACTTCTCTCCAACAACTCAGCCTCTCCAATAGTAATGCTAAATTCCCATACTTGAAGAATGCTGAAGACTATGATTTGTGGTCCATGAAGATGCAAAACTGGATCACAAACATTGACTGGAATCTTTGGGAGGTTGTCCGAAAGGGGAACAGCCTGAAGAAGCATGTTAAAGATGTTGATGGGATAGTTACAATTGTAGGTCCCAAAACTGCTGAAGAGGTTCTAGCCGTACAAAGGGAGAATAAAGTAAGAACAATTCTGCTCCAAGCTATACCAGATGACAACATGGGTGACTTCCACTTCATGGAAGATGCCAAGGACATTTGGATGGCAATAAAGGCTAGATTTGGTGGGAATGATGAATCAAGAAGGTTGAAGAAGTCAATGCTGAAGCAGCAGTTTCAAGAGTTTCAGATATCTGAGGAAGAACGAATCCACAAAGGCTATGACAGGTTCCACCGGATCTTAAGTCAACTCAATCAGCTGAAGGCTAGACCAGATAATGAGGACTGCAATGCTAAGTTTCTGAGATCTTTGGCACCATCTTGGTTGCAAGTCAGTATTGCTCTCAAGACCAAGGGTGGATTGGATATGATGTCCTTTGATGACCTCTACAACAAGCTTAAATCACTTGAGCCTGATGTTAGAAGTCCCATTCGTCCATCCACTCACTCAGCTTTTGTTGGCACCACTACAAAACCTGTGCATCATGCCTCAAGCTCTTACACCTCAGGAGCATCTTTCTCAATCCCAAACTAAATCAGCTCCTAAATCAAAATCCAGTAGTGTAATGGATAACATTGTTCATTCATTTGTGGCTGAATATGAACATCAGCAGTTTCTTGCTTATGAGGATTTTGAACAGGTGGATCCATTGGAGATGGAGGAGATGCACTTCAAATGGCAGCTAGCAATGATTTCTATGAACATCAAAAGGTTTGAGACTAAGTTTGGGAGAAAGTTTGGCTTTAATGGAAGAGATGTAGCAAGGTTTGACAGAAGGAAGGTTAAATGCTACACTTGTGGTCAACAGGGCCATTTTTCAAGAGAATTCAAGGAAAGAAAGTCTGGTGATGAAGTTAGATATGGCTCATATCTATTGGAATCAGGGACTTCTAAGGCTGCACCTTCCAAAGCTTTGGTGACTCTGGATCACCAGATTGATTGGGCTGAACATGAACCTGCTGAAGAGGAAGCCTCTACTTCTGAACAAGTGAATTTGCTGGCATACTCACCTTCAGAGGACAAGAAGGAACAAGTCTCTTTGATGGGAATCTCTCAGGTACACAATTATGTGTTTGGATGTAGTGTAAGATACAATGAACTTAAACAAGAATATGATGAATTGAAACCTAAGTACAATGAGTGTTATATAGAAGTTGAGGCCTATAAAAAGGCTTTAAAAACTTTAGAAAACAAAAGGTCTGGTTTCAAAAGAATCAAGTTAAATATGATGAAAAGATAAGAGTTCTAGAAAGTGATTTAGAATGTGCAAAGATAGATTTAAGACATACTGAAAAAGAGAAATCTGATATAGAAAAGGGAAAACAAGAATTACAAGTTAAGTTAGATAAAGAGATAGCTGGTCGTATGAAATGGCAGGAAGGAGCATCTAATTTGAATAAATTGATTGATGGTCGCCAATCTGTTAGGTCTAGAAAAGCATTAGGATATGAGAAATATATAGATCCTAAAGAGTTAACTTATCCTGATATGTCTAGTGTTTTTGACCCTGAACCAGCCTTAGCATATCAAACACCTGTTAAGTTTGTTAAGGAAGGGGGAATGAATGCTGTCCCTGGACCTATAAGAGGTGAACATATGCCTATAGACCTGTCCATGCCTGTTGACTTTGATGGATCACACCATCTCTATGGCAAAAAGTCAAGTAACTTGCCAGACCCTATTATTAAATCTACTGACTTTGTCTCTTGTTGTGACAGTGACAAGTCTTCTGATGAAGGGTCTACTTTATTTGCCAGTTGTGATTCAAGTGAGAAGTCAGACCTGCCCAAGACCACTCCCAGGACTACTTTCAAGACCACACTCAAGACATCACCCAAGACTCCCCACAAGCCTTCTAGAGTTACTGCTGATACCAAGACAGTTTCTTCTGAAGACTTGTTTTTTAATTCTTTGCAAAACAATATTTCTAGTTCTGTTAAAAACAATTCTGTCAATCATTGTGGTTTGAATGCTTTTTCATGTTATGGAACTTCCTTCAGTTTAAATAAATCTTCTAATAAGAAGAAATGTTTTGTGTGTGGAAGTAAATCTCATTTGATTAAGGATTGTACTTTTCATGAGCAAAGAATGGGTGTATGTTTTAGTCAAAGAAAACCTAGGCAAATGTGGAAGAATGTTAATGAAATACCCTCTTTTATTCCACATCAGCAGAAATCCAATTCTGCTGAACCACATTCTTCATGGAGAAGAACCAGCACTAGACCTTATGTTCGACCCACTAGTTCTTTCTTTTCTAATTATTATTGGCCTAGTCACTTTGACTCAATGTATTATGGTGGAGGGTATTGGGATACTGCTGTGAAGCCCTCAGCAGGTTGTTCTTAGACAAAGAAGGGACCTAATTTGTATTACAGGCCCAAGAACAATGGTGGATCTAAAACATCTACATGGCCTATCTCTAATGATCCACAAGGCAGGCTCAAGTCAGCACTGACTTGAGTCTCCAATGTGTACTAACTTTTGTATATTTTTGTTGTTGTTGTAGGATCATCCTTTGAAAAGTACTGAAGTAGGGATAGTTGATAGTGGTTGTTCCAGAAGTATGTCAGGGAACAAGGATAAGATGCATGACTTTGTGCCTATAGAAGGAGGAGGCAGTGTAACTTTTGGTGGTGGAGATGGCAAAATTACAAGGAAAGGAACTATTAAGACACCTCTGTTAGATTTTGAGAATGTTTATTATGTGAAGGAACTAGAGCATTTTAATCTATTCTCTGTATCACAAATTTGTGACACTAAGGATAAGGTTTTCTTCTCTGAGGATGAATGTCTTGTGCTCTCCAAGGACTTCAAACTTCCAGAAGACACAACTGTTTTGCTCAGAGTTCCTAGAACCTTCAACTTGTACACATTCAATCTGAATGATGTCAAGCCAGAAGGTGATCTAACATGTTTGGTGGCCAAAGCTTCCCAGGATGAATCTACCAAGTGGCACAGGAGAATGGCTCCTATTAATTACAAGACTATCAATAAGTTGTCTAAACTTGGTCTTGTTCAGGGTCTTCCTTCTAAACTCTTTACCAATGAACACAATTGTATTGCTTGCAACAAGGGAAAGCAACACAGAGCCTCTTACAAAGCCATAAAAGCTGTGAGCACCATCTTAGAACCTCTTCAGTTGCTGCACATGGATCTCTTTGGTCCAACTCCTATCAGAAGTATTGATCATAAGTACTTCTGCCTGGTTATCACAGATGAATATAGCAGGTTTTGCTGGGTATTCCTTCTTAAAACTAAAGATGAAACAACTCCTATTTTGAAAGAATTCATCACTTTAATTGAAAACCAGCTTAATAAAAAGGTTAAAGGCATTAGGTGTGGCAATGGGACATGTTGATATAAATAATGCTTAAAAAGGTTATTAATATCTCTCAATAAACCTATGTTTTGATAATCACAAAACTTAAATCAAATTAAGTCAAGACTAAGAAGTAAACAAGTATTTGGTAACAAATATTTACTTCTACATCTAATATCACTTAAGGTATGCATAAACTAAGCATCTTATGCATTACATGATCAAAGGAAATTTTGTCTTAAGACATAACATCTTATAAAATGATATAAACATTTTATATATATTTGTAAATCATTTTTGGTAATGCTTTATTAAACCACAAAGATATGATTTCAAATTTCCAACAAAAAAGGGCAAATTTTATCCAGAAAAACTTTTCCAACGTTTAGGAGGGTGTCCCCCATAATTTTACTAGGCGGCCCCCTTAATGATTAAGGGGACCGGCCTCTAATTAAGGGGACCGGCACGCTCCCGAACAGTAAAATCTTTCCCTATAAATATTGGATCATTTCACACATTTTCCTCACATTTTTGCACTATAAACTTTCTGATCCAACCTCCATTTCTAGATCTAAAATCCTTTGATCATATAATTCATAAGTCTTTGTTTCCAAGTGATCCAAAGCTTCATCCATTCAAGTGCAAGAAGAAGAACACTCCTCTACATCCATCTAATTGTAGTAGTGTTGTGAATAGCTTGTTTCATATTGTAGTTGTGGTAGATATTTGTAAAAGTGGTGTGTAAATTTGTTGATTATAGAAACTAGGTGTGTTGTAAAGTAGTTTAGTAGTTGTGCATAGAAGAAGGTGTGAAGTTGTGAAGGTGTGAAGAAGGTGTGAAGCCTTGAAGAAGTTGTGAAGTTGTGAAGAAGGTGTGTAGCCTTGAAGAAGTCGTGAGATTGGTTCTAGCTACAATTAGAACTCGACATTTAGCTTAGTGTCGTTAACTCGTGTAAGACAAGGTGTGTAAGGTTTCTCCACCATAAGGAGTTTGTTGACATAGTAAAGAAAACTCTCGAGTGTGGTACTCGGGGAGTGGAGTAGGGCAAGGAAGGTGTCCTTGTAGCCGAACCACTATAAATTCGCGTGTTGTGGTTTGATCTTTCTAACTCTATCTTTTCTTCATTACATTTCAATACTTTCATTACTTGATTAGAATTGCTTATATTGGTTGTCATTTGAATTCACTTAAGATCGAATCGAAAGTTTTTAATAACCTACAAAATATTTTGGTAATAAATTTTAAAAAGGACGTAAAACTATTCAACCCCCCTTCTAGTTTTCCACAATTGGTATCAGAGCCACGTCTAGCAAGATCTTTAAAATATATTGTATTTTAAAACTTGTAACGATCTATGGAATCTGAAAAATATTTAGAAGGGCAATCTATGCAAAGACCATCACTATTTGAAAGTGATGGATTTTTATATTGGAAAAATCGATTCGAAACTTATGTGAAGTCAAAAGATCTAGATCTTTGGCATGTTATTACTAATGGTGATTTTTTACCTATTCAAAATAACCCTGAAACTAAGAAAGATGAAATCGTACTTTTTGAAAAACACAATGATGATTTAAAAAGAAAACTTGCTAAAAATGATGAAGCAAAAATGGTTATTTATAATGCGCTACCACGTAAAGAGTACGAAAGGATCTTTATGTGTGAAACCACATAAGAAATTTGGAACTCTTTACTAATAACTCACCAAGGTAATAGTCAAGTCAAAGATAATAAGATAGATCTACTTGTTCAACAATATGAGCAATTCACGATTCCGGAAGAGGAATCAGTTGATAATGCTTTTGCTAGATTTAACACTATCATCACAAGTTTAAAAGCACTCGTTGAGAATTTTTCTAGTAAGAATTTTGTTAGGAAGTTTCTTAGGGCTCTTCATCCAAAATGGCGAGCTAAAGTGACGGCTATTGAAGAATCAAAGAATTTGTCAACATTGCAACTTGATGAATTAATTGGAAATCTAAAAGTTTACGAAGTCATCATTAAGAAGGACTCCGAAACGGTCAAAGAAAAACGAGAGCAAAGCAAGTCAATCGCCTTGAAAGCTAGAAAGGAATCTAGTATCGAAGATAGCTCATCTTCCGAAAGTGATGACGAAGAATACGCCATGGCCGTAAGAGATTTCAAGAAATTCTTCAAAAGGCAAGGAAGATTCGTAAGACAACCGCGTGATGAAAAAAAAGAGTAAAGATGACAAGAACAACAAGATTGAAAGAAACTGTTTCAAGTGTGGTGATCCAAATCACCTCATCGGAAAATGTCCAATGATGACAAGAGATCAAAAGCAAAGAGCTTTTGTTGGAGGTGCTTGGAGTGATAGTGATGAAGATGAGAAAGAAACGACAAAAGAAGAAAAGTGTCTTATGGCGAATACATCAAATGAGGTACGTTCCGAAACCGAATATTTTAGTGATGAAAGTTTATCATTAGATGAAAAAGATCTAGATAATAAATATAATAGGCTATGCAAATTAGGACAACTAGTAATGGCTAAAAACAAATCACTAAAATACATAAACAATCAATAGGAAAATGAAGTACTTGAACTAAAAATTAAAATACATCAACTTGAAAAAGGTAAAGAAATTTTTGAAGAATGCAAATCATGTCAAGTACTTAAAGATGAAAACGAAATACTTAGGGAAGAAATTCGCAAACTTAATAAATTTGAAAATAGTAGTCACTCACTTAATAAAATAATAAGTGTTCAAAGAACATCCGGAGATAAAACCGGTTTAAGATTTAACTCAAATGAAGCTTCAACAAGTGAGATTAAAAATGTCAAATTCAAAAATGAACCTAACGAATAAAAACCTCTAAAATCTAATCCTAAGTATATACTTGTAAATGATAGAAAAATACCTCTTGCCAACAATGAAGAAGTAAAAGATTTTTATAAACCGTCTTTAAAAAACAAGGTAGGATCTTCTAAATCTAAGACAAGATCTAAAACACCACCACCTAGAAAATCAAATAATTCTAAACCTAGGTCTAAAAGACCTCAACCAAGAAGAAACCAAAATAGGAAAAACTATAATAACAATAGTAATCAAATGTGGAACTACCAACAAAGCTACAATCCTTGGGGTATACTACCACCCTTCATGCATCCTAGTCAAATGTTAAACATGTTTGGACCAAACAACTTTGGACCAAAGAGACAATGGGGATCGAATGGCTAGATGAACATTACTTGAGGCAATCTTGAAGTTTCTCTCAACATAGACTTTTTGAAAGTCTATATATCATCTTGATGATTTTGAAGATTTTTTGAAGACCACCAGGTACGCCATTCTTTCATAACTCTTTGCCATGCTTAGATAAATATGCTTTAGTTGATTACATTGTTTGCATAGATATAGCTTGCCTTCTTCTTTTTACTTGTTCGATCATATATATACTTATATATATATATATATATATATATATATATATATATATATATATATATATATATATATATATATATATATATATATATATATATATATATATATATATATAATTGCTTGCACATAACCTAGATACGTCATTAGTTGACTTTCTAGAACTCCAGGAAATTGTTCTTTATCGAACCCTTTCCTTCCCCCCTCGCGTTATTCTATTAAGTCCTCTTTTAGGAGACTCATGATGATGAAGGGATATGAGTCAAGTGGACTTTTATCATTTAAGAACGCCTTCGCACATGAACACTATGGATGAAACAAACTCCTCTCGCCGACGTTATCCTATCTCCGCTACTATCTTTCAAACCTCACCCATCAACCCATTTTTCACTCACACTTATATTTTTGTATAAATACATATATATATATATATATATATATATATATATATATATATATATATATATATATATATATATATATATATATATATATATATATATATATATATATATATATATGTACACTTATTCACATACTCCCGAACACACCTCAAACCCTTCATCAACTTAACACTTTGATCATTTTATCCAAAATTGTCAAAGGTATATTTTAATTATCGAAACGGTAATTAAAAATTGTTAAGAATTCTATCATCGTACCAATAAACGTTTACGTATTTTTGATATATTATAAATCTAATTATATACGTATAAATATTTTTTGTTTCAGAAACTAATTCCGCGAAATTTCGAAAATTTCAAAGGCGGCCCCCTTAATAATTAAGGGGACCGGCTTGTTATCGAGGGCGGTCCCCTTATTGTTTAAAGGGACCAGCCATCTGACACTTCTAAATCCGTTTTCCTCCTTAATTCCATTCCCAAACACTCCACTTACTCATTCACTTCTTCCCCACTGCTGCTGAGTACGAACCAAAACACCCAAAACCATCAAAATCCTCCATCATATCACCAATCCGGGGTTGTTTCGCAAGGGGCAAACATCAACCAAACATATAACAACATCTTTTGTAAGTTTTCCAACATGCATTTCATCACATTTTATTCGATTTGGTGTCTAATCAATTATTATGCATTTTATTAAAATTTATTTTAATTTGAATTTAAGTGCAATAGAAGCTAGAAATTGAACTACCAAATGCTTCCCATAGGATTAGAATGATGTATTGCAACTCAAATTTAATATAACATATCTTTTTGTCAAAATCATTAATCGCCCATAAACCCTTGTTAAATTTTATTTTTCAAGAGGCACATTGTTGATATAACTCTCAAAAACCACATAAAACTTACTACATTACATTGTTTTAACGTCCTAAACAATCAAAACATACTTTTCAATTTGTTATAAAATGGTTCATGAAGACAACGTGGGCGTTTGGTTCATGAACAAACTATAACTATATGTAGTTATTTGAAACTTAAAACTTGTTCATAAAACTTGTTAATACTACTAAAATCAATAGACGTCATCAAGATATATAATCAATATATATATTGATGTTTTAGGATGTTTTTATCTAGTTAAGGGAGCGTTTGGTTTATCTCGAAAATGATATTTTTGAAAACTAAAATTCGCATTTTAATCTTTTAAACAAGCTTATGTTGTGTCAAACTCTTATGAAATGGAAGATATATAATCTAATATATATCTAGCCTTATTTCAAAATGAATTATGATATCATACTCTTTGATATTATATATTCTAAATGAGTTTAAAATCAAAATAAAAGGAACATTATGAAACTACTTCATTGAATATTTTTTTTTTTGTCGAAGTAGAATCGCGTTCCACATATAGTGCATATAATTATATAAATATATATAACATATGCATGATAGTTGTTTTTATATTAATTTTATTTTTGTTGTTATATTGTTTAGGTGAAAATGCCTAAGACCACGGTTGGTGATGTCTCCAAAACCAAACAATACATTCCAAATGTCTCTTCTACTCCCGGCATGTCTCCTTCAGTTGCATGTTTCTATCGTCCTATTGAAAATAGAAACATTCACGAAGGACGAATTGTCGATCCATCTTTCTATGAAAATGATCAAACCGAACGAATGTTCACCAATATTCGTTTTGAATGTCTTTTCCAAATCAACGAACCTATCATTCCTCGTTTTATCCTCGACTTCTATAGCCAAGTGACGGTGCAAACCGATCCCTATGGTCATCTCCTCATTTCCTTCATGATTCAAAATCAATTCATCACTCTTACTCTTGCTCAATTTGGACAAATTCTTAGAATCCCATTCAACGGCCAAGCCGTTTTCTCAAATGAATGGGATCTTTCCACTCTTGAAAGAAATCGTCCTCAGGATGGCCCCTACTATTCTGAGATTCCTAGTCCTGAAGACATTCGTCGAATGCTTGAAATAGAACGTCGTACGACTAGTCGAGTAATCAAGTCGAAGAATGTCGATATTCATGCCAATCAAATCCTCCTCAAAGAGCTAAGCCAAGATATGAAGAAGTGGGAAGAACTCATTCGAGAGAATGCGTTTGGTACTGGTGGTCACCGTGATCATGTCACGGCGAGCATTGCCCACATGCTTTATTGTGTTATTGCTGAAGAGCAATACAATTTGGCTTATCTTTTTGTTCATCGAATCATGTCCGCCAAAAACACCCCAAATGCCAATCTTCCTTACGGTATGTTTCTCACACGACTTTATCGTTATGTGATGGAACATTACCCTCATCTTCAAAGAGATTACTACGTTCAAATCCTTCCTACCTTGAACCAACTCACTCCTGTTCGTACTCGTCGAACTCGTAGTGACAAAGGAAAATCTCGTGTTCCTTTGTACTCTACGCCTCGTGGTTCTACATCTCATCGTGATGACGATGATTATGAGGAGGAAAACACCTCACGTGTTAGTACTCCATCCCCCACAACCTTTGTTGAAGATCTTTCCGATATTGATGATACCGAGTATCAAATTCCTCTTCCTCATGAACGTACCGATGAGCTTCTCTTCACTCGTCAAACGTCTATCGTCAACCGTCAAAAACAAATGCATGAAGAACTTCGAAGAGGATTCAAATCCGTTGGGAAGATGTTTAGGAAGATGCTTGGAAAGAAAAAGAAGTAGAAGATATTGACATGTTGCTACTTGTTATTACTTGTTTCTTTTAGACATTTGTATGGTTTGCTATTTGTCCGATTTATTCGGAAATACTTGTGTTATTTCTTGTGTTATTTGGAATGATGTTTAGACTTTTATTATTATCATGCTTCTATCATAATGTTATGCCATGCTTCTTTTCAAGATGGATTATAATATGTTAATTTGCATGCAAAATTTGATTATATATATATGTTTGTATATTATCATTCCTAGAGTATGTACTTCTAATAGAGCTTGCTGGAAAAACACACTTGAAAAATCACGAAAGTTTGCAAATTTTGGGTTTCTGGTCGTCTGGGAAAACACCAGATGGGCGGCCCCCTTAATTCCCTAGGCGGTCCCCTTAATTATTAAGGGGGCCGGCATACAATTAAGGGGACCGGGCATCTGGAACTGGATTCACAGTTTTCTTTTGCATCTTGTGAACCCTTTCTCTAGTTTTAGCTACCATTTCCCATTTTAACCCAACTGATTTTAGAATCTCATTCAACCATTTCAAATACATACCTAAATCAACATACTATAAATTCCCTCCACAATCACCATTCTTCATCTTATCATTCACCATCTCAATCATCATGACTCCACCAAGCACCTCACACTCCAAAACCTCCAAGAAACAAAAACTTGTGGTCATCCCCCCAAAACAACTCTTCATTGATTTAACAAATGAAGACAACAAAACACCATCACCTCCACCCAAATGCTCACCCCCAAGTGCACCCAATGCACCATCTAAAACACCTTCCACTCATGGAACTTCCTCATCCTCCATACCCTCAACCTCATCAATCAATGACTACATCAACTCACACTTGTCACCACAAGTATCATCACCACCTCCTACACAAGAACCCATGTCCACCCATCTTACCATCTCACTTTCACCAATAACACCACTTGATGCTCATCTCTCATCTCCACCAATTACACCACCATTCTTTGCCAATCCCGTGCCTTGGAGGCTACTTGAATCCCATGGGGATACTTGTCTTTGTTGCATCCACAACCGCACGGTCATCTTTGGCCTTAGAGATGAAATTCAATATATGTTTTCATATATTGAACATTTGCTTACCAACCCACCACCACCACCAACTCCACCATCCTCTCCAATAATTCCTCCACCACAATTCTCACCCATTCCTTCACCATCACCATCATGCTCTCCTAATTAAGCATCTCATATGCTTAATAAATAAAGCCTCTACCACCCTTTTGCTTGCAAGCTCTATGAAGACCATGTACTTTTTGCATGATGATGTATTTTCCTAGTTGCTTATTTGTGAACTAGCTTTTCTACTTGTAATTCAAATTGCTACTTGTATGTTGTGTCTTGACACAACCACTTATTTAATATGAATGCTTTCTTTTCAAACATGCTTTATTTTTTTATCACCTTATACATGTTTGCATGCATATACTTGTGCTTCTAATATTTTTTTTTTTGCAAAGCATTCCATAGCTAGTTCTCTTGGTGCCCCCAAACGAGGGGGAGTACACATCAAGGGGGAGTTTCTACCCGTCAATTTTTTTTCACGTTTGAAAATTGTCGGCAAAACCTTTTTGATTCTACAAAAAGGGGGAGAAGTAAATATAAACTCATTAAAATACTTGTTTAAAAAATTAATTTTTGAGTTAATGAGTTTAAGTTTTGTAATCATCAAAAAGGGGGAGATTGTTGATATAAATAATGCTTAAAAAGGTTATTAATATCTCTCAATAAACCTATGTTTTGATAATCACAAAACTTAAATCAAATTAAGACAAGATTAAGAAGTAAACAAGTATTTGGTAACAAATATTTACTTCTACATCTAATATCACTAAAGGTATGAATAAACTAAGCATCTTATGCATTACATGATCAAAGGAAATTTTGTCTTAAGACATAACATCTTATAAAATGATATAAACATTTTATATATATTTGTAAATCATTTTTGGTAATGCTATATTAAACCACAAAGATATGATTTCAAATTTCCAACCAAAAAGGGCAAATTTTATCCAGAAAAACTTTCCCAACGTTCAGGAGGGCGGCCCCCTTAATTTAACTAGGCGGCCCCCTTAATGATTAAGGGGACCGGCCTCTAATTAAGGGGACCGGCACGCTCCCGAACAGTAAAATCTGGCCCTATAAATATTGGATCCTTTCACACATTTTCCTCACCTTTTTGCACTATAAACTTTCTGATCCAACCTCCATTTCTAGATCTAAAATCCTTTGATCATATAATTCATAAGTCTTTGTTTCCAAGTGATCCAAAGCTTCATCCATTCAAGTGCAAGAAGAAGAACACTCCTCTACATCCATCTAATTGTAGTAGTGTTGTGAATAGCTAGTTTCATATTGTAGTTGTGGTAGATATTTGTAAAAGTGGTGTGTAAATTTGTTGATTGTAGAAACTAGGTGTGTTGTAAAGTAGTTTAGTAGTTGTGAATTAGTTGTGCATAGAAGAAGGTGTGAAGTTGTGAAGGTGTGAAGAAGGTGTGAAGCCTTTAAGAAGTTGTGAAGTTGTGAAGAAGGTGTGAAGCCTTGAAGAAGTCATGAGATTGGTTCTAGCTACGATTAGAACTCGACATTTAGCTTAGTGTCGTTAACTCGTGTAAGCCAAGGTGTGTAAGGTTTCTCCACCATAAGGAGTTTGTTGACATAGTGAAGAAAACTCTCGAGTGTGGTACTCGGGGAGTGGAGTAGGGCAAGGAAGGTGTCCTTGTAGCCGAACCACTATAAATTCGCGTGTTGTGGTTTGATCTTTCTAACTCTATCTTTTCTTCATTACATTTCAATACTTTCATTACTTGATTAGAATTGCTTATATTGGTTGTCATTTGAATTCTCTTGAGATCGAATCGAAAGTTTTTAATAACCTACAAAATATTTTGGTAATAAATTTTAAAAAGGACGTAAAACTATTCAACCCCCCTTCTAGTTTTCCACAGGACAGTATTCAAAAATGTTGTTTTCATAGAATTATGTAAGTCTAAGGGGATTAGAAGGGACTATAGTACTCCAAGAACCCCACAAAAAAATGGGGTTGCTGAAAGGAAAAATAGAACCTTAATTGAGGCAGCAAGATCCATGCTTGCAGACTCTAAATTACCCACTATGTTTTGGACTGAAGCAGTAAGTACTGCTTACTATGTCTTGAACAGGGTATCCATCACTAGACATCATGTCAAGACACCTTATGAACTTCTCACTGGGAAAGTTCCAGACATTCATTACCTTAAGCCTTTTGGTTGCAAAGTGACCATTTTGAATACTGCTGATACACTGGGTAAGTTTGATGGGAAAGCTGATGAGGGATACATTGTGGGTTATTCAGCTGTTAGCAAGGCCTATAGGGTTTATAATCTAAATGCCAAAAGGATAGAGGAGACCCTTAACCTAAGATTTCTTGAAGATCAGCCTAATACTCAGGGACAGGGCCATTCATGGTATTTTGACCTAGATTATTTGACTGATTATTTGGGGTACACTAGACATGCTTCTAATCCTAGTGCAGGTACCAAAGATTCAATTTCTAACCCTGTAGGTTCCATGGATGATGACTCAGAGAGTGATTCTGAGCCACCTGAACATACCATTGTTGTACCATCTTTTCCACCTAACCATTTTGTAGGAAATCATTCTGCTGCTGAACAAGATGATGAGTCACATTATGCAGAGGATCTTGATAGACTTAAGAAGCAAGAACATGCTGCTACACAGGAAGCTCAGAGACTCAATGACAAGGTTATACAAGAGACTGAAGTCATCCTACACCAATCAGCACAAGCAGTCAGTGGAAACAAGGATGCTGCTGACAGTTCTACTGAAAGCACACCTATTCCCACTGATGAGTTCAAAGCTGCTAATACTCCTGCTACACAATCTCCCATTTCTACTGAAGTTTCTACAGACTTTGAGAAGCCCTTTACAAGATTTCCAAGTCCTTCTGATCTTGGTAATTATCAGCCCAAGCCTGGTCTGTTTCACTCAGCTTCTTATGATACTGAGTTTGGGTCTACTGTCAACAACCTTGATGCCACCATTGATGTCAACCCTACAGCAACAAAAAGGATTCATAATGCTCATCCCCTATCAGAGATTATTGGAGATCCTAAAGCACCTGTTAGAACTAGAAGCACTGTCAAAAACACTAAATATGGTGAAGTTGCTTTCATCTCTTATGTCTACAATCAAAAGAGGGACAATCACACAGACTTCAAACATTGTTTGTTTGCATGCTTTCTTTCTCAGATAGAGCCAACTAGTGTTCCTCAAGCACTAGCTGATTCAAGTTGGCTTAAAGCAATGCAAGAAGAGATGCTGCAATTTAAGAATCAGCAGGTTTGGATATTTGTTCCTCTCCATGATGGTAAATATGCCATTGGGACAAAATGGATTTTGAAGAATAAAAGAGATGCAAGGGGGATTGTGGTGAAAAACAAAGCAAGATTAGTGGCTCAAGGGTTTAGGCAAGAGGAAGGCATTGACTATGATGAGGTCTTTGCACCAGTGGCCAGAGTTGAAGCTATTAGAATATTTTTGGCCTATGCATCATATATGGGCTTTATGGTTTATCAGATGGATGTTAAAGGTGCCTTCTTATATGTTGAGATTGAAGAGGAGGTTTATGTGACTCAACCCAAGGGATTTGAAGACCCTGATCATCCTGAGTATGTGTACAAAGTTGTCAAAGCTCTATATGGACTTCATCAGGCTCCCAGAGCTTGGTATGCTAGACTTTCCACATTTCTGCTGAAACATGGCTAAAGAAGAGGTGCCATTGACAAGACTCTATTCCTAAAGAAAGATTCCAGGGATATGATTCTTGTGTAGGTTTATGTGGATGATATTATATTTGGTTCCACCAAAGAAGAATGGTGTAGAGAGTTTGAGGATCTGATGAAGGGAGAATTTCAAATGAGTGCCATGGGGGAACTCACTTTCTTTTTGGGTTTACAAGTTCAGCAGAAACCTGATGGTATTTTTATTCATCAGGAGAAGTATGTAAAGGATATGTTGACAAAGTTTGTTATGGAGAATGTCAGGACTGCCACTACTCCCTATGAGGCTCCCAAACCAAAGAACAATCTTGATCCTGATCTTCCTGTGAATGTTCATTTATACAGGTCAATGATTGGTTCTTTGATGTATTTGACTGCCTCTAGACCTGATATTACATTTGCTGTGAGTGCATGTTCAAGGCACCAAGTCACTCCACTTACCTCTCACTTGAATGCTGTCAAAAAGATTTTTAAGTACCTGAAAGGCCAACCCAAATTAGGTCTTTGGTATCCCAAAGAATCTCCATTTCAGCTAGCAGTTTATAGTGATTCTGATTATGCTAGTGCCAATATGGATAGAAGATCCACAACTGGAGGTTGCCAATTCCTTGGAAGGAGACTGATTTCTTGGCAATGCAAGAAACAGACCATTGTTGCTACCTCAACTACTGAAGCAGAGTATGTTGCTGCTGCCAATTGTTGTGGACACGTTCTATGGATTCAGAATCAATTGTTGGATTATGGGTATAATTTCATGAATACTACTATTTTCATTGACAATCAAAGTACCATTTGCATTGTTAAAAATCCAGTTTTTCATAATAGAACCAAACATATTGAAATCAGGCACCACTTTATCAGGGATGCTTATGAGAAACATTTAATTAAAGTGGTAAAAATTCACACAGATAAGAATATGGCAGATTTGTTAACCAAAGCATTTGATGGACCTAGGTTTCAATATTTAGTGGTCCATATTGGTATGCTTAACCCTTAACTGCAAAGTTTAAGGGGAGGCATATGCCTCAGGGGAGGATTGTGAGTGTAAACTTTGTAGAATTTGTATAATTTGAATACTTTTTGAGTTTTTAACACTAACCAACTAATGTATTATAAGTTTGTTTGGTCTTTTTGTTAGTTTGTGTTTGTTTTTCAGAATGCCATCGCAAGATTGTAGATAAGTTTAACCATAATATGTTAATATGGGTGCTGAGATGTGTTTCTTCTGAAGTTTAATAGAGGCTAAGATTGATTTCTACTGATTCACAATATACAGAGATCAAAATTAGCAAATGAGTTTTCATTAATTCTGAGAACATATTGCAGCTTACAAACAACTTCAAATGAAATTACAAGATGAAATCCTATACAAGTCTAAATTAGTCTAGCTTCTATCATCTATTACAAAAGCTGGTGCATAACCAGTATGATGAAGAAGCTGAAGCTGAAGATGAAAATGGAAAAAGAAGATGAGGAAGAATGGATTGATGAAAACGACGATGAAGAAGCTCAAGAACCGAGTAATTTGGTCCCTGGCAACATCCCATCTTCACCTACACCATTTTCCCTTTCCCCTTACCCACGACATCTGTCATCTTCCCCTCTCCCTTGCTTCCATGGCATGAAGAACCAGGTCCTGGAGCAGGAAGACCTAACACCACACTTCGTGATGTTGGAAGAGATGGATTTTTCTTCCTAGGTCTTGTTTGGGGTCTCTCAGGTTTGGAAGGAGGAAGAAATAAGGGATCTTCGTCTTCATCCTCTGAAGAGTCTTCATCAGATGTGAAAATGAAGGGAGAGGCATCTTGCCTCTCAGCAGGAATGGGAGCATTACTTGCTTCCCCTCTCTCCAAGGCATTCCATCGCCTTTCCAACTCACGTGCATAATCAGAATCATATATTTCTGAGGGATATGGTGGTCGATCATTAGATGAGGAGGAAGAGGAGGAGGATATGTCTATGATTTCAGGCTTGGAAGACATTATTTGAGGGGAAATTGAGGTTAATTGGAAAATTAGGGTTGTGAGATGATTTGGGGTTAATTGATGACTGAGAAGTGTTATTTAGGGGTGATTAAATAAGCCAAGTTTAGGCGTTATGATAATTAATGCGAGTTGGGTGGCACAGTAAAAATCAAGATATTCACCGAAGTTATTTTTACATTTGCTTAGTTTCTGCTGATGTTGACCATTCCTCAGCAGATTTGACTTTCATTTCTACTGAAGGGTAATTTTGAATTTGGAAGTTTTTAATTTACACGTCAGACTTGGTCAATAAGTAGTTCCGATAATTTTGACCACGAATGGGGAACTTCGAATGGGGAACTTCCAAATATAACCTAGTTCTCATATCTCTTCCTAAACAAAATTATTTGCTTGTTACTCCATTTAAACCCATAATTCTTTGAGTAATTCATAACCGTCTCACGCAAATTCATTCAAATGGCACAACTTGAATTGAAAAGAGATCATAACAAGTATGTTATTCTAAAAAAGGCTAAGGGACATGAATAATTTGATTTAATGGTGGAGTTACTACAGAGATCAAAGATTCATTATGCTTTGACACATTGTCCCAATCTGATATACGAATCGATGGTGACGCAATTTTGGGCATCTGCTGCAAAGAGATCTAACACAGAGATCATAGCTATAATTGAAGGTGTTGAGTATGTGGTGACAGAAGGTTTGATCAGGACAAAGCTTCAGTTGGATGATGAGAATGGTGTTTATCACTCCAACACTGCAGAGATTCTTGTTGGGCTAAGGGAAGCTGGATATCAAAGTACTGAAACAATTAAGTGGCAGAAGAATCAATTTTTGTCCTAAGTGGAGGTATTTGGTGCATTTGCTGCTCCAATGTATAAGCAACAAGTGTGGTGGATGGGACCAATTCTCTCTACAATTGGGTTGTGGTATTGTTTGTCTCTCTAAGGGTCTAACTTATATTTTTTCCAAGTTTATTTTTGAAAATATGCTGGAAAATATTGATAAACAACAGCATAAGTTCTTAATGTACCCTAGGTTCTTACAAATTATTTTAGACATAACCACTGAAGATAGGACCCATGTGCCTGTTAAAAGTCTTGGTTCTAAGTTGTTTGCCTCAATGAAAACAAATTATAATGGGGAACATCGCCCTCTGTTAGATGCTATGTTGCCACATGGCAATGATAATGTAGTTGAGGGTGATGATGCTGGTAATGTGCCTACTCAAAATGCTGCTGATGATGGCAATCCTTCATCTTCTGGTGTTGCTGCTGATGGTAATCCTTCAGTGGTAATTAAGGAAGAGCCAGCTACAAATGCTGAACCATTACCTATTTCTTCTGACC
The DNA here is from genome assembly GCA_030686995.1 of Artemisia argyi. Taxonomy (NCBI): domain Eukaryota; kingdom Viridiplantae; phylum Streptophyta; class Magnoliopsida; order Asterales; family Asteraceae; genus Artemisia; species Artemisia argyi. The sequence continues at coordinate 131,483,520 of CM060688.1, forward strand.
TACCACCACCTTCCCCTGCACATATGTCACCTAGTCCTACTATTTCACCATCTCAGGCTGCTCCAGTTGAGCAAACTCATGAGATTGAAGATACATTTCAGTCTCTTGAGCCTGAGATCACTAGACTACCTACACCTAGCCCTATGAGAGAGCCATTTGATGAAGGCTATCCCAATGTTGTACATGAGTTTGTTTTTCCTGCTGGGTTCAATGAAGCTCCACATAACACTGAGCAATCTGCTGGTGGAGCAGAGGACCCTGTTACTCTCACTTCTGTATATGATTCACTTTGCAGGTATATGAAAAAGACTGATGATCACCAAAAGGAGCTTGCTGATACCAAGTCTACTTTTGGTAATGAAATTGAAAGGCTGAAAAGTAAGGTTAAAGATTTGGAGGCACAGTTGAATCAGCAGAAGAAAAGTAAGGGTGGAATGGATACTACTGAAGTGCCTCAGGAGGAAAATTTGGATTCTCTTGAAATTCTAGCTGAAGTTGCTAGACAGTCTCATGTTGCTCCTCCTAAAGCTGCTGAAGTACTTCCACCTAAGCCAACAATTCATTTCAGCAGAAGAAGAAGTAGAAGACAATATTTGGCAAAGAAAGTTGTTGAGGTATCTAGTGGTGATGATATTCTTATGGCAGAAGCTACTGATATTCTTCAGGAGAAACAATCACCAAGTGTTATTGCTGCTGACAAATCTACTGATAAAGTTCATGTATCGGGAGATACATTCTTTGTAGCAGGGAAAGAGTATTTGAATTCCCCTGTTCATAATTCATCTAGGAATAAGCAAGTTTCTCCTGATGACATCACTGAAACCCTCAAGCCTCAAGGATCTACTGATAACATACTTAATTTAGATGTTCAAGAATTAAATGATGATCCTATGGAAGATTTGGATGTTCCTCATGATGATTTTACTGAAGGAACTGAAGTTATTGAGGATGAGATTGTTACAGCTGAAGAAAGAGTTGCACAAGAAAAACTCTTCAAAGAATGGGAAGATTATAATAAGAGTTCTGATATGGCTGAGGCACAGCAAGCCAAGTTTGATTCAGAATACCAGTCTGCTACTCAAAGATATGTTTCTACCTTGCCTATTGAAAGACAGAAAGAATTGGATGCTGCTGTTCAAGATTTTGATGAGTCAGATTGGCAGCATATTTGAGAACAAGTGATAGCTAATCCTGATTTAGCTGCAGAAATTCTTGGTGATAGGGTGGAGAAAAAGGACTGGGTTACTGAAATTGTGAAAGAGATGAAGTTGAGGAAGAAAGCAGCAGATGAGAAAAAAGCCAAAGCAAAAAGAAACAAACCCATGACTCAAGCACAGCAGAGGGATTACATGAGAACATATGTGAAAAGTCAAAGCAGTGCTTTATATAATAATGCTTGGACTAGGAAACAAGTATGGGCACTTCCAGATGACAAATTGATTCAGATGTATAATAGACTCAAGTCTAGATGTGACAAACTGGAATGGGTGCTTCTAAGAATGTTCCTATCACTCTTGCTGATGCTGGTTCATCTGTTAATTTGGATATTCCTGTTGTTGCTGATAAGGTATCTTTACCTGCTACTTCTGCTAATGTACCACATGTTGCTGTTTCATCTTATGTGGATAAAGGTAAAGCTCAAGTGATAGCAGAAGATCCTCCTTCTAGAAAGAGAACCAGGAAACAAATGGAGGAGGAAAGCTTGGGTGAAGAGGCTGCTAAAAGGTTAGATGAGGAACAACAAGCTGATTTGGCAAGATTTCATGAGATTAAGGAAAGAGAGGTTGAACTTCAAGCTGTTAGAGCCAAACAGATGAGGAAGGCTATGGATGAACAATATGCATCTGCTGCACTTGAATCTTCTCAAGATTCTACTGATGAACAATTGGATAATCCATCAGTGGAAACTGATGCTGCAGAAGGTGTATCTACTGAAACTGAAGTTCCTGATGCATCTTCTCTACCTCATGATGCTATTTATGTTCCTAGAAGAAAAGTAAAGAGAATGGCTAGAGTCAGAACTTCACATTCTACTCAAAGACTAATAGATGTGAATGCTTCTGATGCTTCATTTATCAAAGAAGGATCCCCTGATGATTGGCCTGAGGCAACTAGAGATGTTTTAGTTCACTGGGAGTTAACTAAAAATGGACAGGTTAATACCATTTATAGATTAGATAAAACATCTATATCCTTTACATTTCTCCAAGAAATATTACATCTTGTTGATCATCAGGATTTGCTCACTCTAAATGATTTGGTTCACAAATTTTATGCAAACCATACTCCTACAGGGTTTGGATTGTATTTATTGGGTGATCTAAGAGTGTTGTTTGATTCTTCTACTCCCACTGGTGCTGGTTATAACATATGGAAAAACAATCAGAGATGGAAGGTTCAGAGTTGGAAGTTTTATCCTATGCCATATGTTCATGTGTTGGAAACTACAACTGGTCTACGGCTTATTATGGATCTTGGCAAAAGATAACCTCTGACAGTGTCTCTGATGGAGAAAATGCTTCACCAAAAGTTGGAAATTCCTCCTGATCCAGTTGGGAATGCAAGATTGTTTGCTGAATCTTTGGTGAAAGTCTTCAAACTCAGAATTAGGACTTCCAGAGCAGCTTCTGTTTGATGGTATAATGTTGTATATTTGTTTTTCTTACTTAATAATAATAATAATAAAAATTACTAACATCTTTTTTGTATAGTATTGTGTATATTGTATGCAGGTTTGGTGTTACTCACACTATTCTTTGGTCATCAACTTACCTGATGTTGACTATTCCATCAAAAAGTTGGCTAGTCCAAAGGGTACAGCTTTGGTAAAGACACATCAAATCTGTTGATAGCTGTAATGGTTTGCTCAAAACCATAGGGTAATCAACTCACCCATGCTTCATTGCTGAGAGTTGAAATGGTTGTCAATTGACCATGGATTTTTCCTTTATGGATTCCAAATAATTGGCTAGCCCACATGAATATGGCTTGTGGTAAAGGCAGTGGAAAACCATATTTGGTAATCAGTTAACCAAGATGATTTTTCATCAAAATAATTGGCTAGTCCTGAGCAAACGGCTACAGGTAAAGGCATCTCAAATCCGTTTATAGCTGATGATTTGCTAAAAATCATGTGGTTATCAGTGTACCTTAAAACATTTGGCTACTCTAGTAGTGATGGCTATTGGTAAAGAGACCTCAAATCTATTATTTTCAATGATTCACCTCTCACATGAGTTAACACACCTGGATGTGATGAGAATAGTATGAACCTAATTTTTTTTATGTACATTTAGTCATTTGTTGCTGCAAAGAATGGAGTTTTCAAGTATTTGTTGATCATAGAGATCCTGCTGATGATTCTTTGCTGATGCTGTTAGATTTCAATCCTCTTGGTATGTAACTTCAAAGATCTATCTAGAATCTTGAACTTAACCATGTCAAATTCAAGATTAGGTGAGGATTGTTGGGAATTCTGCTAAGAGAGAATTCTACTGAAGAATCTGCTAATGGTTTCTACTGAAGACACAGATTCAGCTTATAGTTTAGTTTCTGCTGAAGTCTAGTTTCAGTATTAGTTGTTTCTGCGGATATAGTATTTCCGTGTTTTTTGTAATATAGTTAGGATATGCATGAGTTTATTTAGGAAGTGATAATGCATATCTTTTAGAAGTTTTAGAATATACGTTTCTTGGGAAACAGTTTAGGGTTCCTTGTGTATAAAAGGAACACACGATTATGTATTGAGTTACGTTTTTAGAAAACACTTTCATTGTTATTAAAAGATCCATAGAGGATCAACAGTTCTTAGTATTAAAACTTGTGTTTGTTTCCGCTTTAAAATACAAGTTACAGAGATTATCTATTAGTGTGTTGGTGATTACATTAACATAACTAACGATTCTAGAGTGCTTAGAAGATCTATCAAGGTCTAAGATTCAACAATAACTTGAGTCGAACTCATTAAAGGTTGAGCTCCCCACAATCACAGTCAAGCCTCCATCACCCTCTCGATCATGTTATCATGGATCGAGAAAGTTTGAACTCGGCTTGAGCTTGACTCGAAAAGCTCGATTTATCTGTAAAGATGTGTTTTCTGACACAAATTAAAATTGAAATATAAGATAACCTAAGAATTGAATTCGGTTCGACTTCAGCTCGAAAAGCTTGATACATTCATAAATAAATATTTACACTTAGTACACTTAATATATATATATATATATATATATATATATATATATATATATATATATATATATATATATATATATATATATATATATATTTATATTTTATATTACTTACAAGCTCGAGAACTCAACAATAACCCGAGTCGAACTTATATATATAATATTGAGCTCAACTCTTTAAACATTTCGAGCTCATTTGATAGGCTTTCAATCTCTAAAATTTTAATCAGGCGCTCAAGATCTCAAGATCCGCCCGTAATTTTCCCCCAAAAATTTCAGTCTCCCGCTCAAGATCCCGCCCCTTTTTCCTCAAAATCAAAACACTAATACTTACACTAGTCAGATCTATCTTCTATCTATTCATCTATTCTCCTTTTCTCTAGAACCGACTCACACCACCACCAAACTTCACCGCCTTATCTCGCCGTGGTTCCACCAACCATCGATCCTCCACGCCATCACCGTCATCAAGACAAGTGAACTGTATGGGAGAGTTTGTTTGCTTCGGTTGTTTGGTTTGAGATAACCACCCCATCCACCAACATCACAGTCAAGCCTCTATCACCCTCTCAGCTCGAAAATGTTATCAAAGATCGAGAAAGTTTAAACTCGGCTTGAGCTTGACTCAAAAAGCTCGATTTATCTGTAAAGATGTGTTTTCTGACATAAATTAAAATTAAAATATAATATAACCTAAGAATTGAATTCGGTTCGACTTCAGCTCGAAAAGCTTGATACATTCATAAATAAATATTTACACTTAGTACACTTAAAAAAAAACATATTTTATATTACTTACAAGCTCGAGAACTCAACAATAACCCGAGTCGAACTTATATAAGATTGAGCTCAACTCATTAAACCTTTCGAGCTCATTTGATAGGCTTTCAATTTCTAAAATTTTAATCAGGCGCTCAAGATCTCAAGATCCGCCCCTAAATTTTCCCCAAAAATCAAAACACTAACACTTACACTAGTTAGATCTATCTTCTATCTATTCATCTATTCTCCTTCTCTCTAGAACCGACTCACACCACCGCCAAACTTCACCGCCTTATCTCGCCGTGGTTCCACCAACCATCGATCCTCCACGCCGTCACCGTCATCAAGACAAGGGAACTGTATGAGAGAGTTTGTTTGCTTCTGTTGTTTGGTTCGAGATAACCACCACATCCACCACCATCACAATCAAGCCTCCATCACCCTCTCGATCATGTTATCCGGGATCGAGAAAGTTTGAACTCGGCTTGAGCTTAACTCGAAAAGCTAGATTTATCTGTAAAGATGTGTTTTCTGACACAAAGTAAAATTGAAATATAATATAACCTAAGAATTGAATTCGGTTCGACTTCAGCTCGAAAAGCTTGATACATTCATAAATAAATATTTACACTTAGTACACTTAAAAAAAAAAGAAAAAAAAAACATGTTTTATATTACTTACAAGCTCGAGAACTCAACAATAACTTGAGTCGAACTTATATAAGATTGAGCTCAACTCATTAAACATTTCAAGCTCATTTTTCTCCAAAATCAAAACACTAACACTTACACTAGTCAGATTCCGCCCCTAATTTTTCCCCAAAAATTTCAATCTCCCACTCAAGATCCCTCCCTTTTTCCCCCAAAATCAAAACACTAACACTTACACTAGTAAGATCTATCTTCTCTCAATTCATCTCTTCTCCTTCTCTCTAGAACCGAATCACACCACCACCAAACTTCACTACCTTATCTTGCAGTGGTTCCACCAACCATCGCTCCTCCACGCCATCACCGTCATCAAGACAAGGGAACTGTATGGGAGAGTTTGTTTGCTTCGGTTGTTTTGTTCGAGATAACCACCATCACAGTCGAGCCACCATCACCCTCATCTCACCTACCCTACTCTGTTCATGGGTATGCTCAAACACATAGTTAATTTATATTTTCTTAAATGGGTAATCGAATATAAAACGATTTACATTAATTTTCGTGGATTAAACTAGCCTAAAACATGTTTTTGATTATAAATTCGTGTGGTGGTAATCATTGTAGGTAGACTTATTAAGACGACATAGTTTTCCTGTTTATTGGAATGGAGGCAATCGACGTGTTCTAAGAGGCCACTGTTTTGCTCGTGAAGGGAGTCTTGATTGGTTTCCACTCCGAGAGGATGTTGCTGAACAGTTGGAGTTTGCTTATCGCAGTTGCGGAAGTTATCTATCAAAAGATTAACATAACATCTGTTATATAGGAAATTAACTCAAATATGGTTTATTTTTGTCAAACTGTTTCATTTGTAACAAATGTTAGTGATTTGCTTGCTTGGTAATGTGTTTGACATTTATTCGTTCCACGTTTGGCACTGCATAAAATTGCAACCAATTGTATATTATTTGTTGCCCGATTTGATATGCAACCCGTATGTTTGTTTTCGAGGCTAAACTTATATTTGGGACATCTAATGTTGTCGTCTTTTATGTTAACATTAATCACGTTACTTGTTTCTTGCAGGGGCTACATGAGCTATTTTCACGGGTGAGGATGATACATGGGATGCCTGGCTAAAAATTCCCTCAGCTGGATTTTCTGGCACACTTCATTTTCGAGGCGTGGGTATGCTCCATCTCAGTCACCAAAGCCAACCCATGTATATTTTTACTGTTTCATGGTTGGTAGATCTTATATTATGCAGCGTTATTAGTGCCTTGGTTTCTTACATTTCCCATATTTTTTTGCAGAAAGAAACTGCCATTAGACTCAGATGTAAGCCATTTTTTATGTTATTAACAAATTCATTTTCTAATGATAACACCTTTGTATTTCTTAATTTATATTGCAGGTGACCACTCCAATGGCCATTGAAACATTGGAAAACGTCCAGTAATGGAAACAGTGGTAAGTAATAAAACATCCACCTTTGATTTTTTTAGTTTTACGTACATGACTAATGTACCGTGTTTTATCTATACATATAGGAACCTGTTAAAACTATCGGACATACAAAAACGCTTAGGCCACGACAAACCGGTTCTACAGGTTACACCACCAACTATGATACCAAATATTAGTGAACAAAATACAGGACTAAAAATAGTACCAACGAAGTGAAAACATTTGGTCTGTAATGAAACCTTGCAAAAGCAAGCTAATGCGGCGAAGAGTCAACAGGTTTTAACTTATGATAGTTGAGAATTTGATTATATACAACATTACAATTTTATAAATATTTGCTTCATTTATATACATTCGATTTTTATTGAATTTGAAATACAATTGTATATATATTTGCTTCATTTATATACATTCTGTTTTATATATATATATACTAGCAGTAGTAACTCTGCTCCAGCAGTACTAACGTGGTACTAGTATTAACTCTCCTATCATGTTTGTGAAGATAGTTGAACCAGTGGCTCATCTAGTTCTGTTATGTTGTGAGCTTTGACATGTTCTAGTTCTGTTCTCATCCTGATGTGTTGATATGCAGCAACCTACATTTTCAAGGCTTTTATATCCAGATGATGAGATTAGATCAATGGGAGAAAAACTTGTAAGTTTAACTGCAAATTTTATTAGTATGTTCATTGTTTTAGATTAAAAGTCTTCATGATATTGTTTGAATTACTGCTGATCATGTTTGTGTTAATATTTCTTAGATGGATTTAGTGTAGCTCATGAACTTCAAAGAAAATGTGGCCAAGTATTTACTACTGCTAGTACAAAAGTTACTACTGCTAGTTAAAGTTGGTACTGCTCAGAGATTAAGACCGCTCGAAGTTACTACTTGCTTATGGAAAAGATTATAGATACTTATAAAGAAACTATTGTAAGCCGACTAGGAATCCTTGGTGTATAAAAGGATGTCCAATTTTATATTTTGTTCAGTTATATACATTCCAATTTTATTGTATTTGAATTTGTTTTGATATATATTGATTTTTTAAATGTAACTAAAAGATTCATATAGTCACACTTATTAACACTTTTGGTCACTGTTTGCTTTAGTCGTTGTGTGACTAAATATTACCGAAGGCCACACAAACATAAAATTCACGTGGCCATTGGATGATCTATAGTCACACAAAATGCACATTTCTTCACTTTAAACAGCATATGGTCACACTTATTTACACTTTTGGCCAGTGTTTGATTAATGGTATGTGACTAAATACCCAAAACAAACATGCTTTGTGTGACTAAATATTACAAAAGGACACACAAACATAAAATTCACGTGGCCATTGGATGATCAATAGTCACACAAAATACACATTTCTTCACTTTAAACAGCATATGGGCACACTTATTAACACTTTTGGCCACTGTTTGCTTAATGGTATGTGACTAAATACCCAAAACAAACATGCTTTGTGTGCCTAAATATTACAAAAGGCCACACAAAAATAAAATTCATGTGGCCATTGGATGATCAATAGTCACACAAAATACACGTTTCTTCACTTTAAACAGCATATGGTCACACTTATTAACACTTGTGGCCACTGTTTGATTAATGGTATGTGACTAAATACCCAAAACAAACATGTTTTGTGTGACTAAATATTACAAAAGGCCACACAAACATAAAATTCACGTGGCCATTGGATGATCAATAGTTACACAAAATACACATTTCTTCACTTTAAACAGCATATGGTCACACTTATTTATACTTTTGGCCACTTTGTGTTAAATTGTATGTGACTAACTCCAAAAAAACAACACCCATTGTGTGACTAAATCATCACAAACGTCACATTTATTGTATATTCATGTGGCCACAGGACGGGAAATAGTCACACAAAATACACATTTACTTGAATATATCATCTCAAATGTCACATATATTATATATTTATGTGGCCAAAGGACGAACAATAGTCACTCTCAAAAAACATTCGTGTGACTATAAGGTGTTTACGGTCACCGATAATGACTAATCCAACAAAACTTGTGCCTAATTTGTCACACATATTCGGGGTTTTGGTCACTCTTTTTTGATGGAAAAGGCCACGAACTCAACAATGTGACCATATGCCACCTACGGTGGCGGGACCTTTAGTGACACACAACGAAAAAAACGTGTGTGACTATATGCATATCGTCACACATTTTTGGCGTGACCAATACAACTTTTTGTACCAGTGTTTAGAGAAAGCACCTCTACTCATTTCTCTTCCACCAACAAACCCTTCAATTTTCTTCATTTGCTTGCGATATCTGATTCTCTTCTCTACAACATCCTTTATCTTTCCAAGTTCAACGACCTGAGATGATAACATGGGTGGGTTCACATGTAGATGTCTGCTCTTTGTCAGAATACTTTTAATCCTGTAAAATACACACTTCTAAGTGCTTGTGCAGAACTTGTGAATCACATTAGCTGCCATAATTTCTACCTCATGCTGTTGAGATAGACAACTCATTCCTTCGGATTTGTGATCAGCGTGTATGGCACTTGTCTTCAATATATGGGATTGCTATCTATGATTTTGTAAGGTTTAGTCTATATTGATAGCTTTCAATGCCAAGCTAGAAGCCATTGGACCTTTCTTCTATGACTCGACTTCTCATGATTCATACAAGGGGTATTAGGAAGTCCACACTAAGCTTGTGTGTCCACTCATAATGAAACCGTTTTCTCTTGGCGTACAAGTCTTCAAGATCGTTCATATTTATGTTCATGAAATCAGGTTCTGTATACTCGCATGGATTTTCGTCTTCTCAGCAAAATGATATTTTCAACATACTTGTACACATAGTTCTCTTCAATCTCAATACCGAAGATTTCTTTAATTCCGAGCTCTGAGTAGACATCTTTCTTTGAATGCTTAGTGAGGTGTTTCAACAGGTAATAACCTCTCCCCTGCTCTAGCCATTTCTCCACATTATAGTATGCCTTGTGGAAGAACTTTCTCACTTCTTTTGCCCTGTACTTTGCAACAAATGTTATTTGTTCTTCAAGATCATCCTCGGAGAAGTCTATAGCCATGAGCTTTTGGTCAAGAGAGAGCTTCAGATTTGGTTGGGCATTTCTTCCATTTCTGAGATACATTATGTCAAAGTTGTTGTAGGGGAATAGGTTGTTGAGGCAGATTTCAACGTCGAAGTTCTTGAGTGGTTGATTTTCCTAGAAGTCATCTTTAGCATTCCACATAATGTATAATTTCTTTATCATGAACTCTCTTTCTGCTCCAATTTTGGGTGACTTGAAGTAGTCACTTCGAAATTCTAGCCTCGCCTTTCCATTTTTTTAACTCCCTTACTGATGTATCCTGCTTTCCAAAAGCACTCCTATATTCCCTTACGAATGACTATAAAGTCTCGTCTGAATTAACTTCCCCTTCTTCCGGTTCTGGCTCTTTGTTGTAATTCACATCTAAAACCCATTCAGCATCGTCATTCAGATCTGTTAGTGCAAACGTTACGACATATAATCTATATAGTGTCTTCATGTTTTAGTGATGACAAACATGTAACTTGTAATGCATAACGTAAAGTGCACAAGTTACTCGTTCACACATCAACATCTCTTGACGGCTCAAGTCCGAATCACTTCAGGTATGAACAAATACTATACCAACTTTGTTAAGTGATCAAAGAAAATAATTTTGTTCTTAAACCTCATATTTTAATAAATAAGACAAAACATTTTTACAAAAATAAATTAGACAAATTATTTTTGTATTTATAAAGAAATGTTTTAATAAAAAATTCAATTTGAATTTTGAATTTCAAAATATTAAAGGGCCTCATTTCCTGCCCAAATCAGATAAAATTTCACTAGGTAACATTTCACCATTAAAGGACAAAAACTGTTGCGGAGGTCCCTTATCTATGTGACAGATTTGTCCTGAACAGTCAGACAATATTGACAAAGGTAGATGGTCAACAAGGTCAAAACGGCTTAGACCAACTAACCAAAGAGTACAGTGTATCCCCGGATCGTTATGTCCCAGCGAGGCATGCAATTGTATTAAACCGGATTTGTGATTGGGTGAATTTGGATGGGAAAGGGTTATGAGTGATTGAATTAAGAAAATATAAAAGGAAATGACTTAAACAAGCCATTAGAACAAATACTGGAAATCAAATAACCTAAAAACGTTTGAAACCTGAAACGCGTACGTTTAAATTAAAATAACGTAAACGTACAAAATAAAACGTGAAATTTTAGCAATACAAACCCTACGGGGATGAAAATTACATTTTTACAATCCTAATGATAAAAGAAAATTAAAAAAAAATAATTTTTAGACTATTTAAATTATTATTAATTAATTACTATTTAATAACTCTTTAACTAATTTAATTTATAAAAAATACAAGATGAATAGTAAAAATTCTAAAACTTTTTATAAAAATACTTAATAATATCAGTTAGCAAGGAAAAATATAAAAAGTGTGAAAAGCTTATAAATAAGCTGGAAAATAAGCTAACTAGTTATAATAAGCTAAAAGAACTAATACTAGTATATAAACAAATGGAGAAAATATAAACACTAATACACCACTAGCCCAGATGGTGCATGGCCTAGGTTTGGTTTTGACCAATTTGACCAAGAGGTCTCAGGTTCGATCCCACCCACTGGCACTTTGCACAAACCATTTTTTTCTTTGGATTTTCTTTTACAAAATCATTTTAAAACTAAAAATAACCAACTTTTGTGAAACAACTTTGCTTAAAAATTACAAATAAGCTTATTGTTAGCTTAATGATCCAACAGTTAGGCTTATAAGGAGAAAATGGACTTTTGAGCTTGTAAAAGGTTACAAAATAAGCTAATAACTGAACATGAACTAATAATAAGCTAGAAGGAAGTGAAAGAACTTAGATTAAGCAGAAGCAACAAGAAAAGTTCCCTGAATAAGCTAAAAGAAACACAATGAGCAAATCCAACCACTGAAATCCAAACAGGCCTTCAAAGTTGTTTGCAGGCTTCAAATAAGCTTTGAAACCCAAGGGAAGCTAGGAACTAGAAAGTTAGGTACATGGGCTTCTCAAAGAACTCAAATACACAGGACAATCTCCATGGATAAGCTCACAAGGGGCTTATGAACATGGCCTTGTGGGATCAGTCCCCTGGTGTAGGGAATAAATTGCACAACTGCCCAACTTTAAGCACAGATTAAGCTCTCTAAAAAAATTACTAAAAATAATACAAAAATACTAGAATAAAGTTGAGCAAAAAAATGTTAAAATCCCAAGATATCATACCAAAATACCAAGAAACAAATCCATGAAAATTCCCACAACTTTTGGAAAAACTAAGAACTTGCAATTTGACTTTTTAAGCAAAACTTAATATTTGACATTATTGAAATTTGATCTTAATCTACTGAATGAACATGATATAATAAGCTAAGTAGAGACCAAAATAAGTTATAACAACCAATAATGAAATGAAATGAAGAGATTTAAAATCCTACTCCTTAACAGTGAATTAACAAAATGAGATCAAGAGAGGATTTTGACTTTTGAGTGAATGAGACAAGTTTTTTATGACTGATATAACCTAAATAGACTTAATGTAACAAGTAACAAACAAAAACAACCCAAGAAACAAACTCAAGCTCAGTGATGCACACTGAACCAAACACCCCTTTAAGTAACTGAAATGATGATTTTCAAAGCATTTGGATTATTTGACCATGGAAACTGATTAACAAAACTCTAGTATGATGGAATAAATGCAATTAAGTTAAAATACACAAACAATAACATCATAACACATAAATCACTAGTATGCTCATTTTTGACAGTGGATTCCGACAATGATCAATACAAGTAATCTAATGACCAAGTAAGTACCATTAAGAAATATTCTAACTTAAATTCACTAATCAAGCATAAAAACAACATATAAGCATAAATTAAGCCTAGCTACAGTACTAATAGAAAAAACTGATAAATGATTACAATTTGTGTCCAAGCTAAAAAATAAGTAACCAGGGAACCAAAACTATCCTAATACCTCCCTTGAGGTTTTAAAACCAAGGGTCATCCATTCTTAACTCTGCTTCTTGCTTCATCATCCTTGTACACTGATTTCTGAATTTTTGACTATTTATTTGGAATTTTTGTGTATTTTTACAATTATGATCTTAACTGGTTTAAAAGCTTTATAAACTTTTAAAAACTTACAAATGAGGTTAAAAGAGCTTAAGGGAACACTAATCAACAGCTTTTAACAACTTTTAAATTTAAAATGAAATTTCCACTAATAATGGCAAAAACTGAATTCTGCAAAAACTCTTGGAATTAAGGTTAAATAAAGTTTACACTACATTTGAAAAACTGCTTACAACGTTTTCAAATTAAGAGTTACAACTAAGAAGGGAAATTAAGCTACAACGACAAGCTATACTAAGCTACAACTAAAAACTAACTAACTCTTCAATTCTGCTTCTTTCTTCACTTATATAGACCAGGGTGGGGTTCCTTAACTTTCCCACATATTTCTAAGCCGTTTGATGTGCTTGTTTTGATCTCAACCCTTGAATGTAATTTTGGCCGAAAAATTGGTTTTGGTGGATTGGTGACCTGGAGGAGGGGGAAGTATTGTCACATGGGATGGGGTGTAGGGTGGTTAGTAGGTTGTTGGGGGAGTGTGGAGGGGACATGGATGTTGGGAAGGTACATGATACATGGGAATTACGCCCTCGCAACAGGTTTTACCTCTCAAGGGATCTTGAGAAGCTTACAACATCCACCAAGCAGTGTACCGGATCATTGTAGTATAGTATAGTGACAAGTACCGGGGGATTGATTGTTCAACTCAGGAATAGTGTCGCTAGGATTAGAAAGCCTACTAAACTAGGTCTAGAGGTGAGGGATGATTCTTTCTGTATTTTTATATTTTATGGAAAGCAAGTAAAATCTCGGGTTTTGAAGGAGTGAGCGGAATTAGTTGCTAGTCAACTAACCCAATTAACTACGAATGCAATCAAAATAAAATAAAAGAAATGAAAATTAAACTATTATACTAGTGTGGTAGAAACAATAATGAGAAAAGTTGTGTTTACTTAGATTTCATTACTCTCTAGATATCTTTTACAGGTTGATTAGCTTGTTACAATTGCACGGATGACGGGTTATATTCCTTAATACGAGTCGTAGGGTCGTGTACAATATTCCCTAACTCTATAAGATCCTACTTCACTCCTATGTCGAGCCGTTAGAAGCTCCTAACATTGGATCATTAGAATTCTCTTACGCATTAAATACAACCAAAAATCGTAGTACACCTCCGATCATATTTCTTAAGACGTTCAAGCAAGTTACCAATGGAAGTCTGCCAGTTTTCTTAAGCCTAACTGTTGGGATCAAAGTTTTACTATTTATCAAGTCTCGGTCATTTACTTGTATTAGGTTGCTAAGGCTTGTATGTTTATTTAATCTTAAGGCTTATGTAGCAAGCCCATGGGCCTTAAGCCCATTTCGTTTTACTAAGATAGGGAGGAAGGGATTGTTGCCCTACTCCTTCCCTATATATACTAGTCATATGTAACTAGTTACCTTGTTGGTTAATTCCTAATTCTAAGAAAACTCTTTCATTTCTATTTCTCATATTGTCTTAATCAACCATCTCTCACTCTCATCTCTTTTCTATCATTCTTATACTTGTGTTTACATAAATTGTGACCTAACAAGTGGTATCATTCGCCGGAAGAAGGTGTAGTTATTGTTTTAAGTTGAATTCGATCCAAAACCTTTTTTTCTACTCGATTTTTTTGTGAAAACTTTATACTTTCTTGTTTGTTTCTTGGTTTTTATCACATCTTTGCTTACAAACTTGTGTTAAAAATCAAAACAAACAAAAAAAAAAAAAGTTCCAAACTTTTATCAAAAAAAATTCGATTTGGTGATTTGTACTATTTTTCGAAATCTTTTTCATTTTTGAAAAAGTTAATAAAGTTTTCAACTTTCTTAAAGATCTCATCATTTTATACTTAAAAGTACAAGAATCTTGAAATAAAAACGAGTTTTTGGATTGCTTTCTTTGAAAAACAAAATCTGCCAAATTTTCGAAATCACCCATTTGAACAAGTTTCGAAATCACAAGAAGTTGCTTCCTATCGACTTCGGATCGTGTACTCAGTATTTTCTCTCTTGTATAAGAAAGAAAAGTACTTCGACTTTGGGCTTAATTTCGAAATTGGACAATTTCGAAATTTATTAGTTTAATTTTTTTTACGAAATCTCATTTTTTCGAAATCACTATTTTCGAAAACTCATTTTTTCGAAATCACTGTTTTCGAGAATATCTTCAGTTTCGAAATCTCCAACATTTTCGCAATCAGCAAAAGTTTCGAAATCACTTATTTTTCGAAAACTTTATTTTGCAATCTCTTAATTTTCGCAATCTCAAGTGACAATTTTTCACAATTACAAGTTTTGCAAGTTTTCGAGATTTGGCTACATCTATACCTTCTACAAGATCCATCTATAACACAAGTTTCTTTCAAAATCTCTCCTTACTATCTTCTTAAATTCTTCAAAAAAAAAAAAAAAAAAAAAAAAATTCAAATTTTTAGGAGATTAAAATTTGAGTAAAATTTAATTTTTACTGGAGATTAAACGTTCAATTTTTACGCGAAATTCAAATTTTGGTTTAACAGTGAAAATTTTGGCTCAAAATTCAAATTTTTAGGCCAAAATTCAAAATTTTTTCGGTGAAATTTGGCGGCAAAATTTTTGAACTCAAATTTTTCCTGTGACATTTGAATAGCATTTTACAGTGATTTTCAAAATTTTGGAACAGAGAATTTTTCAAATTATTTTTGGAGGGAAAATCTGAAATCACTATTTCGACCTTGAGTGTGACATTTTGGTTTGATTATTTCAATTATGTTGCAACAATCAAGGGGGAGAGAAATGTCATTTACAATGTCTCAATCACCCTCATCCAACTACTTTCCTCACCATTATTCTCATCAGCAACAGTCATCAGCAACAGTACCTTCTTCCAACTACCTTCCTCACCAATATTCTCATCTGCAACAGCATCATCAACAACAAAGGCACAGCTCCCTCATTCGTCATGTTCTACTATTTGGCAATGAATCAAGGCCTCCAATGTTGCTACCAGGAAAGTATACTTATTGTAAACGGAGATTTCTACAATGGCTCACAGATCGTCCTGCTGCAGATCTCATGCTTAATTCCATTCAAGATGGTCCATACAAAATGATACTTCTTGCTGACTCAAAAGGGATTATCAGACTACAAAATGATGAAGATTTGAATGCTACTGAACTTGCTTAGTACGATGCTGACCAACAAGCTGCATGGTTCATGACACTAGCCCTTCCCAACTCAATTTACATGAATATGGACTTTCAAGCCAGTGCTTATGAAATGTGGAAATATCTTGAAGTTATGCATCGTACAGTAGAACTACATCACATCAGAATGAGGCAAATTATTGAATCTTGCTCAAGCATGATTCCACTGAAGACCATTCTCCCTGCTCCACCATCTCCAGCTGTTGACCATGGATCCTTAATTTACACTCCAAATGGTCTTTTCTTCATTCCTCCAAATGCACCTGAGCCTTTCTTCATTCCTCAGTACCATCCTGCTACACTACATAATAATGTGCAATCTCTACTGCAAAATCTAGTGAAGCTTAGTCAAGTATCTATAAAGAAAGGCAAAGGCGTAATGACGGCTTGTTCTGAATGGTTAAACACAATGGAAGATACTGATGATGAAGAAGATCTTATCGAACCAAGCATGGCATTCTTGGCATATACGGAAAATATTGCAGAAGAGGAAGCTCAAGATTATGATTCAACCTCACTCTCTGACGATAATGTTGAATACAATGCCACACTTAGTCAAATGGAAGTTGAAGGGGGTAATCTCAATGATGTTTTGCAATGTTTCATGGGAGATATTCCTTCTAATGATGAATATGCAGATTTGGAATCCAATACAGCAGATTTGGAAGCCGATACAACAGATGTGATGTTAATGGCAATCATGCAGGAACTTCACATGGATGATACAGACCCAGTATACGACACTAATGCTTCTAATGATTCTAAAGACCCATTTGAGAAATGCATGACATCTTTTAGATTACTTCAGTCACACCTTACACTCCTGTCTAAAAATAACTTTCCTAAATTTAGTTCCGAGCTTGTACAAAATATCTTATTTGAAGACGTCTTTGGAGAAGATATTGATGTTTTCACTAATACGATGTTTTACAATGTGAATCAACTTGAAAAGCAACTCGCAACGGAAGAATTTCACGAGAATGAATCCAAGGCCGCATTCAGAGTGCTCAAGGAACAGTTTCAACATTTCATCAATTATGACTGTGAAGATGTAAGCCAGTATTTTTTTTATTACACTTGAATTAAGGCTCAAATCTTCAAAGATATATTGCTCCCACACCTGGATACTCTTGAGAAGTCAATTGCTGAAAGAGTACTTCACAAAGAAGAGTATGACAAAAGTGTAAATAAAAAGAAGTTGCAGATTCATGAAGAGCAAGTTCATAAAGATGATGTATTGGAAGCTAATTTGGTTGTCATGGAAAGCAATGGGACAGAATTAGAAGATCAGGATGACAGCAGTAGATTAGGGGATGATACAGATGCAGATTGTGCAGAGATCAGACCCTCCCATGACTCAGAGCCCAACTTTGACAAAGAACAGATGGATGAGGAAGATGTCATACCCATCTATGACAAAGAACCGAACTTTGACAAAAAGCAAATGGTTGAGGTACAATCTACTGTTGATCATATTATGCCTGCAAATGAGAAACAACAATCTGAGCAACCTAACTTCAGTAATGAAGGAGAGGTTGACCAGGATGTTGTACAATGTCTTGACAAACGTTCTGAGTCTGAGTCTTTACATGATAATCTAATGACTAAAACATCAAATCAAACTCTTGAGTCTGAAAACCTTCTTCTCAAAAAGACCATTGCCCAGTGTCATAAAGATTTTTCAAAACTAGAGGCACATTGCATCTCACTTGAACTCCAAATGCAAAACGAATCTCTAAATTCGGGCAACAATGGTCAACTTTTGAATGAACAAAGAAAACGTGTGGATACATTAGTTAAAGAAAATGAGCTTTTAAAAGGTCAAATTCAAGAAAAGGTGTTTGCACATGCTGCATTACAAAACAAATTAAGAAGACTGACTGGCCAGAGTGTGGATACTAAGTTTGCAAAACCAACAATCTTAGGGAAACCACCTTCTCAAACAAACAGAAAACAATCAGTGGTTAGACAACCAACTGCATCTAAATCTGAACGACCTAAATTTTCAAAACCTCGGTTTGCCTCCCAAGTTGTTGAGAAAAACAATTTGACAAAACCAGTCACTCCACATTCTTTGCCTAAGGAAAATGCATCTGTGTCTGCCAAATCTCAACACGTGATTATACCTGGCTCATCTAGGATTAGTTCAAAAACAGTGTCTAAAACGAGCATTAAAAGTAAAAAGTCTTATGGCACATATGACATGTACAAGAGCTATGATCTAGAAAAGGCTAGGAAAAAGGCGCTACTTCAAAAGGATGGAATTTTAGGTTCAAAACCTCGTGTAATGCCTTCCATTGTAGTACAGAACACTGCTTGCAGTAGCACACCAAAACCTAAGAGTAATCAACAAACTAATAGGAATTGGCTAGCTTCTAAGAGTAGTTGCGTAAATAATCATGTTGTTTGTGCTTTAAAATATCTTCAAAAGGGAAATTCACTTGAAAAGACTCAATCGACTAAGACATACAAACCCGTTGAACCAAAAGTCATAAGTCAGAAACCTAAGAAGTGGATCAATATAGGACGTAGGTTTTCTCAACCAAGTGATGCTCCCACTGCATCTAAAAAGAAAACATCTCCTAGATCTAACACTAGGTGGGTACCCACGGGTAGAATTTTCAAATCAATTGGTCTTAAGTGGATTCCTACAGGAAAGATTTTAGACATTTGCACCAAAACTAATGTGAAATCCACAACTTCTATCCCTGAGGCGAGAAAGGAAATCATTGATATAGTGTGTCCGAGTGTCAAGAAGATAATTGACACTACATTTTTATGCTTCTAACATCCGGAACCCAATTACACTTGGGGATCCATGTTCTCTGTTTTGTCTATTCTTTCTTCTTTTCAGATATAACAGGAATGGCTTTGGAACAAATCAGTTTCGGACCCGAGCTTAATGGATTGGCTTCTGAGCACAACAGCTTAGGACCCGTAATCAACCGTTTAAAAGCACTTCAGCTTTGGCTTCTAAGCACAACAGCTTAGGACCCGTAATCAACCGTTTTAAAAGCACTTCAGCAATGGCTTCTGAGCACAACAGCTTAGGACCCGTAATCAACCGTTTTAAAAGCACTTCAGCAATGGCTTCTGAGCACAACAGCTTAGGACCCGTAATCAACCGTTTTAAAAGCACTTCAGCAGTGGCTTCTGAGCAACACGGCTTAGGACCCGCAACCAACCGTCTTAATTTTCCGGTCTCTTCGGCTGAACCATTGTCACTTTCTCGTAAAGAAGTGGAAACCTTGTTTGCTCCATTGTTTGATGATACACCTGTTAACCGTCCACCTGAGGCCACACCAAATTCCGCTGCAAACCTTGATCAACATCAAGTACCTGATACACCTCAACAAACAACAACTTCTGTTGGAAGAGACGGTCCTCCAGTCATATCACCTACAACAACCGAACAAACCGGGTCCAACTCACGAAAATCAGCTGGAGATTCCATACCTTTATCAGTTCCACAACCCGCAGAGCATGACCCAGCACCATTCACTAATCCATTTGCAAATGCTCAACCTGTCCCCGACATTGCTGAGTCATCAACACGCAATTTGGGTCCTGCTCACTTGCGAGATTCTTATCAACTTCATCCTTCAACACATAAATGGACTAGAGATCACCCCTTAGTTCAAATTATTGGCCATCCAGATGCACCTATCATGACAAGACAACGCCTTCACACAGACGGTGAAACTTGCGTTTATGCACTCACAGTCTGTGAAACCGTACCCAAAAATGTCAAAGAAGTAATGACTTATGAAAACTGGATTGAGTCTATACAAGAAGAATTCGAAACCTTTCAAAGATTAGAAGTATGGGAATTGGTTGAAAAACCTGAAGGCATCATCGTCATTGGTTTAAAATGGATCTGGAAAAACAAATTGGATGCAGAAGGCACAGTCATACGCAACAAATCACGCTTGGTAGCAAAAGGTTATTCTCAAGAAGAAGGTATTGATTTTGAAGAATCATTTGCTCCTGTGGCTAGACTTGAAGCTGTGCGGATGTTCTTAGCATTTGCTGCTCATCGAAATATGATTGTTTACCAAATGGACGTGAAAACGGCTTTTATGAACGGTCAACTCCGAGAAGTGGTTTATGTCAGTCAACCTGAAGGATTCGTTGATCCAGAACGTCCCAATCATGTCTACAATCTTTAGAAGTCTCTCTACGGTCTTAAGCAATCCCCCAGGGCGTGGTATGACAAACTTTCTAAATTCCTGTTGGCTAATGATTTTACTCTAGGCTCGGTGGATCCAACACTGTTTACAAAAACCTACGGGATGGACTTATTAATTGTTCAAGTTTATGTCGATGACATTATTTTTGCTTCAACCAACAAAAAATTACTCAATGGATTTTGCAAAATTAATGACAGATAATTTTTGAAATGTCCATGATGGGTGAACTTACGTTCTTTCTAGGACTACAAGTTCATCAATCACCCCATGGAATTTTTTCTAAATCAGTCCAAATATGCTCTTGAGATTTTAAAGAAACATGGTATGCAAAGTAGTGATACTATGTACACCGATGGCCAAATCTACTAAACTAGATGCTGATTTACATGGGACTCCAGTTGACCCTACCAAATACCGAAGTATTATTGGGTCCCTCATGTATCTCACATCCAGTAGACCTGATATTGTTTTTGCTGTGTTTATGTGTTCTCGCTATCAGGCTAATCCAATTGAAAAACACCTCAATGAGGCAAAAAGAATCCTTCGATACATAAAGGGAACCATCCACTTGGGGATCTGGTATCCGAAGGATTCTGGTTTTGAACTTATAGCTTTTTCAGACGCTGACCATGCAGGATGCTTAGACTCGCGAAAAAGTACATCAGGTGGCTTACTATTTCTTGGAGATAAACTTGTGTCTTGGCAATCAAAGAAGCAGGATTGCACATCACTGTCCTCTACAGAATCTGAATATGTAGCTATGTCTGCTTGTTGCACTCAAGTCATTTGGATGAGATCACAACTTAAAGACTATGGCTACTTATTCAACAAGATTCCGATTTACTGCGATTCTAAAAGTGCCATTGCAATCTCCTGCAACACAGTTCATCATTGCAAATCCAAACACATTGATCTCCGATACCATTTCATCAAAGAGCATATCGAGAAGGGTACAGTTGAATTATATTTTGTGGGTACTGAGTACCAATTAGCGGACTTACTTACAAAACCCTTAGCTCCATCAAGGTTTGCAAGTTTAGTTCACCAAATTGGTTTGCGATGTTTGACACCATTTGATTTACAAAAGTTTCCAAAACAAAAGTAAAGTGTCAAACATCAACAATTTTACTATCTTTGTATAATAACTTTTATTTTATTTCTTATAAACCTCAAAAAAAAAAAAAAAAACCCCTACAAAAAGAAACTTCTTTCTTTGTGTACAAACTTCTAATCTTCAAAACTATGTTCCTCCATTAAAACAAATTTTGCTTCACATTGTCAAAATGGAACATGTTTTGAGGGGGAGAAAATTTTTCACAAAATCATGAAGTTTGCACACCTAATCATTATTCTTCAAGGACAAAATGTTTTCTTCATCATTCGGATTAAAAACTCATTTTTCAAAAAGTTCTATGATCTCTCAAATTAAAACGTGCAAAAATGTTTCACAAAATAAATGCTAATTCGAGGGGGAGAAAAGAAATTTTTTTGGCAAGGATTCCAAGTTAACCATGTTTAGACTTCAAATGGAAAAGTAGTTAACCTTTAATGAGTAAAGTTCACAAAAGTCATAAACTCAGGTAAAAGGACCTTGCATGGAAAACAAAACAGGCTCTAATCAATATTTTCACAAATGTTCTCAAAAGTTTCACACGTAATTAAAAAACCTCAACGAATCAGACTAACGATTTTTTATCCTCGTTTCTTTTCGATTGTGAGTTTCTAATTTCTTCATTGTTGTTGTCTTATCGTTCCCTAAATGTTTCAAATGTTTTCAACGGTCAAAAAGGCATAATCAGAAACTAGGGTTCATGTAATTATCAATCGGGGCGTTTCTTTCTTTTCTTATGTGTTTAGTCTATTTAATTATTTCATATAACTTTAGAGAACACTAAAGAATGCTCGATTGGTGTGTTTACACGATTAGAAACAACATAGGTTTGAAATCATGTGATTTATGGTTTAAGATATAGTTGTCTTTGCTGCTACTAGGACGTTTGTTTGTACAATATTCTTGCATTTTGATGCTAACATGCGTGCTAAGTCTCTAATCATAACCCCTAACCATTTTCATAATTGGAAAATCTCAAGTGATAGAGTGAATTAATCTGTGATCTTGTGTGTTAATATGCGAATTCTGAGCACTTAGGAAGATTTAGAATGAGTTTTTGATTCATCCGCATACTTGTTTGTGCCTGATGCATTTCCTCTGTGTGCAAGTACATGTCATCCCATTGAAAGTCAAAACTTCAACAATTGTCAAAATGTTTCTTATGGAACATATTTTGAGGACAAAGGGCTAAATGTATCAAAAGGCTAAATTTGGAAAAGGATTCAAAATGGTGTGAAACAAATTTTTTCCAAACTCTACACTCTCGTTTTACTCCGGTAAAGCAAATGTGAAGACCAAAGCAAAGTTGTTCTAAACTTTTCAAATTTTTCAAAATCTGAAATGCTTTGGCTACGATAAAAGAATGACTCTGATTTGGGCATCCCTAATACCGGAGGTTTTCCATTCATCACAGAAACAAATCTTCAAAAAGAACCCATGAGGTTCAACTTTAGATGGAAATCTTCTTCTTCAGATTTTAAAACTCAAAAGAGAGACTCCGGGTCTCAAACAACTTTCTACAATAAAAGAGTTTTAACATTCAAGCATTCTTTGTTGTATAATACTTGATTGTGTTTTCTAAAGCCTTGAGCAGAATCTTCTCACGAATTTTCAAAAAGTATTTCTTAAATACGAATCAATATTCTGCTCAAGAAGACTATCTCTCAAATAACTTTCATTATTTGAGGGGGAGTATTTTGTTAAAAGAAAACTAATTTTGTATTAAAACAATGGCTTGTGCACACATTTCAGTGTACAACCCGTTCTTGTAAAGAAAGGACCCTGAGGTACGCATCAGTGCCTCAATCCTAATATAAGGAGCGAAGGCTTCTTACTTTTGAGTAGAATTAATCAAACATTTTCTGATTTTCATAATTCTGCTCAAAAGGCAAGTATTTCACCTCAATGAGTATTCACTTGTTGAGGGGGAGCACTTGAAAAACTCATCGTTTGATAAACATAAAGTTCTTGCTGATATCTCCCTGTAAGACTCAAAAAACATATTTTAATCAAAAGTTTGTCAAAAACAACATCTCATATGCTATTTTTGAGGGGGAGAAAACTGAAAGTGATTAAAATATGAAAATGTTGCTAAAGTTGTATCTTGTGCGAGCTAGACTCAGAATTGACCCAAGAATTGACGAAACACAAAAGTTAGTAATCTCGAAAAGACTTATCCTCGACGGGTAATAACATCAAGTTAGTTACTAGAGCTAGTTGTCACCTAAAAGCTGACAATGGAACTCTATAACTAACCACGTAAGCGTGTCTCGAAAAGGATTTGTCTTAGTAGAAATGTACCGTTTTGAGAAACTTTCTGTGGATTTGACCAGGCCGGGTAATAACTTCAGGCTAGTCTAACTAGTGATGTAAGCGTGTCTCGAATCGGTCAAGGTTCACTGAAAGTGGATCAATTCAAAAGTGCTTGTTCCTCCCGCATGTGCAAATTTATTTAAACACTTATGAGCACATGTGAAGGGGGAGCCCTTCATAAGTAAACACAAAACTCTCAAAGTGTTAAACAAAATGTTTAATAATCACAAACACTTTGAGAGATTTTCAAAGGTTTCTTGGCTACTGTCGGACAACCATGGAGTTATAAGGTGATTAAGATAGGAAATACAGTCCTATGATCCGCCAGAGCCGGAAGGATCCACCCAAGGACATCACCATTAGCTAGAATTAGAAGTCCTTAGGTATGATACGATAAAAGGAGAAAAGAATGAAAGGGAAAGAAGGAGTTGAAGAATTAAAAAGAAAAGTGAAGAAAAGGGTGAAAAGAAATAGCCCTCCATATGTTCAACTTTAGGGCAGACACCGGGTTCAACTCATATGCTACTGTTTGTTACTAAGGTAACACCGGTATTGAAGACAAAGACGTCATGGACCCAGTGACGCACTGCACTAAACCTTCTTAACCACTCAAGTTCTCTTAAAAGAGCTTGTTTCATTCTCACGAGGAACCGATGTAATCTATCGACCTATCTCTTAGAGTTGGTTGATATTGAAGCAGAAGACCCCTCCCTAGTCTCCGCATAGGAAACCTAAGTGTGCACTTTTTTGAGTCTAGAGCCATGAGATACATCAAAAGATCTCTTAGGAACACTTAGTATTTCTACAAATGGTATTCTACATCAATGGACACCAGCTGTAAACTATTGAGTCCTTCGCAGATCGTAGCAATCTGCCGAGAACGTTTATGAGAGAATTTACATAAGTATTTCTCAATGATTGAACGGAAATCCTGCCAGGGTCAACATCAAACAGCCCTGACAGCAGGTCACTTCGGTAACTCCTTGTGGGTTACGCTTAGTGTTTGCGGTGGTTTCTTAGCGATCTACAGTCGTGGAGTGATCCCCAGCGACTCACCCAGTCATTGAGCTACTTAGTAGGTCTTGTCAGCTCCCTCGGGAGTATCTGACATGGGAACGGCCTTGATAAGGGTTAGAAGGAGTCTTCACACTATGCTGTTGACGATCTCTAGCTCCTTATCTGTAAGTACCGGATGTTTTATTGCTAACTGTTCACATGCAGGGTTACATCATCTCCATGGCGACGGATTCCACATGCTCATACATACATCTTGAAGTCATCAAAAGCTCCCTCAAAGATCAAAGCAACACAATGTTCAAAGAAAGATTCTACGCCAAAAAGAAGAATCTACAAAGTATAAAGGCTAAAGATCTTAAGTGAAAGAAAGGGACTACGTGCATGTATAAGTCAGAATTCAAAGATGTATGAGCATGTTGGAATGGCGGACTACCACCACAGACGCGGAAGTGACGAAAGGCAGACGACTTCATAACTTGATCACTATCACTACAACAAAGAACAAAGTACAAAGAAAGATGAAAGATTCTTATCTCATGATTATTGAAAGACGTCTAAAGCTATGAAAGTCAAAGATGAAGAAATGACAAAGACGTCAAGCAACCGTGATGACCGACCCTTAGGGGGAGATTGTTGGGATCAAAGTTTTACTATTTATCAAGTCTCGGTCATTTACCTGTATTAGGTTGCTAAGGCTTGTATGTTTATTTAATCTTAAGGCTTATGTAGCAAGCCCATGGGCCTTAAGCCCATTTCGTTTTACTAAGATAGGGAGGAAGGGAGTGTTGCCCTACTCCTTCCCTATATATACTAGTCATATGTAACTAGTTACCTTGTTGGTTAATTCATAATTCTTAGAAAACTCTTTCATTTCTATTTCTCATATTGTCTTAATCAACCATCTCTCACTCTCATCTCTTTTCTATCATTCTTATACTTGTGTTTACATAAATTGTGACCTAACACTAACATCGAATACAATCATCCGTAACAATTATAAACAAACAATCAACCCATAATCAACATCTAGGTTTCACTACATCTAAGGAAACACAATAAAAACCTAGCCTAGCATGTTAAAGAGAACACAAGCGTAAGATATAATCACACAACACATAGACATATTGAATTATTTGAATAAGTACTTATCTTCAATTGAACATGGAAGAATTAAGGGGTTGAAACACTTGAAAAAGCTGTAAAATTCGTCTTTATGCCCTCAAAGTTGCACACAAAGTTCCACACTTTACAATGAAAAATTGGAAAAATATGTATAGACTATGTATCCTGACGGTGTCACGTGTTAACCTCTGACGCCGTCAACTCGCCGCCATGATGAAATTCGTATTGCCTAGATCCATTTTTGATGTCCTCATGTAGGAATGAGCTCTGGGCCGTCACGTGTATTTGGACCCTGACGGCCTAGGTGACGCCGTCAGGCCAAATAGCCTAAAAACTTTTTGGATCGTCACGTGTATTTTCCACTTCCACCTCTTTTTCCACTCTTGACACTGTCACTAGTAATCCCTTGACGTCGTCAGGTACTGTTCCCAGCAAGGAATTTGAGACTTTGCCGTTTTCTTCACTTTTATGCTCCAAAAACGTCCAAAATGCTTCCTTTTCCAGATTTCTCTCCAAAAGTACCTAAAATGACCAAAAGAACGATTTAGGGCAATAATTGATCAAATAATCTTGAATTCGGGCTTAAATGACCCTTTAAAAGCGGTATACTTTTTGCCTCATCAAATACCCTTACACTTGAGATTTCCTTGTCCTCAAGCAAATGCGCTTTTATTATAATCAAAATACAAGTTAGGGGTCATTTAACACTAATATAAAAGTAATTACAACAAATAATCGTTCCACTAAAAACCAAAAACAAGCACGGAGGTCATACACTAGCACCTCACAAAGAGTGTTTAGATACTCACATCTCTCGGGTGTAATAAAGTATATATCACAATATGGAAATGGAAAAACATCTCTCACTACCTGTCATAGGAAATAGATTACCATAGGCTTGGGAAAGGATCAAACCTCCACCACTTGGCGTAAGCACCTAGGATAAACTATCAAAGAGGTCTTTTGAAGGGTTATAACATTAGGTGTAGAGATATGGAAAACACGGTTTTGTTGGATAAAGGCAATATTTACTGGTGGCGAGTTAATCATATTGGTTAATTACATGTACAATATGGCGTTGCAAAGCCAAGACTCGACTCGACTTAAGCTAATAAATCAAAAATAACAAAAATATAAAACAAACATAGAATGAAATAGGATGGTAGTCCGTATGTTATTTTTCTTTTCTTTTTCTATTTTCTTTTTCTTTTCTTTTTTCGATTTTTTTTTTTTTTTTTTTTTTTTTTTTTTTTTTTTGCATACACTCTTACACTACCATCCAAAATAATACATCATAGGGAATGTACATTCCCCTTACACTTGAATTTTTACATACTTTACAATAAACTACTCTAATGACTCGAATCAAGATAATCAAAACACTTGGAGTACTTTTTAAGATTAATGCACATATAGGGGTAATAATTGATGTTCTTCCCCATTACTCCATAACACAAGTACTTTACCAATGAGTCCCAATCGTCCCAAAACAATATGTACAAGATATGACTCAACTTAGCAAGCATGTAATCAATTAGATAATTAACTAAGGGTTTAAACATGTAACAATAATGCACTAAAGATGAGTGCATACAAGGAAGGCTAAGGCGATTTAGTTGCACATTTGGGGTGGATTGTAACAAATTCTTCCTTTAAGTAAGATGCTTAAAGTTAGAAATGAAAGGATAGGCTCAGAGGGGTGTACTAGGGGTATCGTGTACTAAAAATTTGTACAACGCTAAGGTGTGGGAAAAATTAATTAACTTTACTAGTCAAGTAATATGACTTAAAAGGTCAAGTAATTATGATACGGGTTTAAACACAAGGGTGATCCTAATGCCTCGTATCATGTAGTAAATCCTACTACATGAATGTAGTCTCACTAGCGGTCTCGGGATGCATCACTAACGCAAGTTCTAGAACCTAAATGCTACCGGTACACTCATAAGCACTAATAATGAATGCTTTTCCTATCAAATATAAAGGCGAACCTCACATATTTGGGTGAAAAATTTTTCTGAATGGTACGGTTTTGTGCTAGTCATACAATTCCTATCCATGAGACGCTTGTTAAGGCTAAAGTTTCACTCCCAAAATGTTGTAAAAAATTTTAAATTTGGCGCTAAAATTACACTAACAAGTATTTCTCTTAGTTTTATTACACACCTACAATCGAACAAACAAACTCAAGTGCAATAATATCCTATAAGGTATCATCATTTACCCTCCCCTTACACTTAGGATGAACATTGTCCCCAATGTTCAATTAAAGGATGTAAAAGTAAAATAAGTAAAAGAATGAAAACAAATACTCCCCTGATTCGTTCGGTGTGGATAGTGTGTTAACAAGGTTAGATATTCCTCCAAGAAAATGAACGTTCAAAGCTTCCCTTCCAGAAATTTATATCATCTTCTTGTCATATATAACCTGTTAAACCTGAGAAAACAATCAAGGCAACCTTGCATAAAATCGGCGGCAATCTATATATACTAACAAATCCTAGAAAGCAATTTAAGATATAATTCTTGTGGAATGAATGTTTGCAGATTTCCTAGAGTTTATAAAACTAAAGAATCAACAAAAACTCTTAAGACTCCGTTAGAAAAACAAAACTCGCAAAATTTTCAGAATTTTACACGTGACGTCGTCAGGTGTTAAACCTTGACGCCGTCAGAAGTGACCTGCAGAAATCTTTATGTTAAGTTTCCGGAAAATTTCTGGAAAAACTTATGTCCTATTTCCTGTAAAATCCTGCAAAACATCATTATGACTCGATACTAGCATTTGACTCTAATAATTACTAATATACATGTTCATTTAATATTGTTGGCGAATCATGATCATTTTCGTTCTCATAAACAAATTTGGGTTTTCCCCTTACACTTAGCTTTTGCAAAATACCTTTATATGAAGTTAAGACGAAGTTAAACAACAAAATAAAGCATTTTCACAATTTAATTTGAAACATGATCTACCAACAATAAAAATAAGACATGCATACGGAAACAAATAACATCAAACAAATAAAAGTCAAATAAATAAAAACACACAAAGCATGGGTGGCCTCCCAAGAAGCGCTTTTCTTTATTTACAAGTCTTGTAGCCAGACTCAAGGTCATGGGCTATCCTATATCTGTGAGCTCCACGACGAGGACATCTTTGGGATTAAACTTAGGTTTCAATTTCCTATCGGTTTTCTTGATACAGTATGACTTCTCAAACTTTTCTCCATCCGGATCATATAGAATCATCTTCATATGCCATGATTCGTCACCTTCCTTAGGTGGCTTATCCCAATTCCATTTACACTTATCCCTTTCTCTTTTCCGCTTGTTCATCTCTAGGTTGACAGGCATTACGCTTAAGAACTCAATCATTTTCCTAAAGACTAGGGGATCCTCAAAAGGGTCTAGTTCCTAATCTCTAGCTATGAGTTACTCCACCGAATGTGTCTTATCGATGAAATCTTTTTCTAGATAGAATGGGCGTTGAGGTCCTATAAAGTTCCTTTCTATCCAAGGTCCATATCTAGATGGTCTTCTATTCATCTCTACCCAATGTGGTGTCGGTTCGTCCTCACAATCGTAGCTATGCTTCTTAATATTATAAACCGACCAAGTCTCACCATCTCCTACCGCTATCTTAGACTCCTTACAATCTATCATGGCACTAGCGGTTGCTAAAAATCCTCTTCCTACTAACAATGGGCATGTAGTATCACTAACCATATCTAGGACGTGAAAATCCGCCAAGATAGTCAATCTTCCTATGTGAACTACTACATCCTTGATCATTCCAACCGGGTGAGCAACACTTCCATCTGCTAGACGAATTAGTACTTCCATCTCCTCTAACTTTCCTAGCTTAAGAGTGGTGAAAAGGGACAAGGGAATCAAGTTGAGGCTTGCTCCTAAGTCGGCTAGTGTGTCGAAAGCTTCGGATTTTCCTATCTTACAAGGCAAAAAAAATATACCCGGATCATCAAGCTTCTTAGGCAACTTGTTTTGAACGAAGGCGGTCCCATTTTTACCCAATTTAAGTTTCTCATATTTTTCTAGGAGGGCACTATAGTAAGGAGCACGGGCTAAGACATCAATGACGGGGCGTTCAAGGTGGAGCTCCTTGAATTCATTGTCAAGGTCTTGTGTAGGAGGTGTTTCAACTAGGTTATTGACCGGGTTAATATCGGATGTTTTATTCAATTTGTCCTTTTGAAAGATTTGGGTTTTCTTGAAACACGTGCTCATTGCTTAGACCGAATAGTATTGTGTACAAGAGGTAGGTGACAAAACCGATGATATGGCATTAACGTTTAGTTTTGGGTTCTTGTCCTTGTCGCTTGGGAGTGCTCCCATTTCTCGGTCATTTAGAACTTTCAACAATGTGTCAATTTTATTGGTCATCTCACTTTGCTTTTGTTTGAAATCGGCTTCAAACTTAGATATGCGAGCTTCTTGAGATGCCATAAACTTGGAAATCAATCCTTCAAGATTATTGGTACTACCATAGTTATTGGAAGGATTGTTGTTGAAAGTACGGTTAGAGGGTGGACCGCTTGGTTGGTAACGATTAGGTGGGTTGGAAGAATTGTTTTGGGGCATGTTTTGGTTTTGTTTCCACCTAAGGTTCGGGTGATTTTTCAAAGAAGGGTTGTAGGAACAACCGTAAGGGTTTGGCTCGGGTTTGAAAGTGTACCACTTGTCTCCCGCTTCGTCGGTACGCGAGGATGCGTAATCCGCAAATGCTTGTCCGGGGAGTTCCATGCAATCACAAGTGTCATGGGGACCACTACATAATTCGCATGAAGAAGTGATTTTGTTCACTAGGCTTGAAGGCTTAGGAGCTTCGTAAGATTTCATGAGAAACTTGACTTCGTCCTCAAGTTCCATGATCCTACGTTCGGGAGTGCTAGAGTTGTTCGAACGCAAAGATATTGCCTTGACCGTTTTGTTCAAATCACGGAGATCATTCCAACTTTCGTTGTCACAGAGAGCAAGATCTTCTATGAGTTCCCATGATTCTTCCGCACATAGATCACGTAGCTTGCCACCGGCCGATTAGTCAATGGTTTGCCTTGTGGAGATATCGATATGGTCATAGAAGATTTGGACTTGGAGCCAAAGATCTATGCCATGATGAGGGACTTTTTTGAGTAAGTCCTTGAAAGGAGTCCATGTTTCATATAGAGTTTCACCTTGACGTTGTTGGAACATCAAGATATCATTTCTAAGCTTGGTAGTTCTCCCCGGTGGGAAAAATTGAACAAGGAAACGAGAAGTGAGATCATCCCATGAGGTGATGGACCCCACGGGCAAACGTTCAAGCCATTGACTAGCTTGATCACGTAGAGAGAATTGGAATAGACGTAATCGGGTCGACTCTCAAGTTGCAACATCAAGGTCTATGGAATCAACAATTTTAAGGAAATCCTTGAGATGTTGATTATGATCTTCGGAACGAAGTCCATGGAATGTACATCCGCTTTGCACCAAACGGATGGTGTCGGATCGCAAGGGGGACACATTGGCTCCTTGAGTGAGCTCAATGGTGTTTTGATAGCCTTGGTGGCTAGGACGGGAATACTCTCCTGAAGTTCGGGGCCTAGGAGGTTGGTTTGCTAGTGGTGGGTTTTGTGGGTGGTTTTGTTGTGGTGGGTTGATGGGATCAAAAATATTACCACCTTCCATGATGTCGGATAGTAATGGTTACGAACAAAGAAAAGAAGAAATGAGATAAATTAAAGGAAACCTAAAAATAAAAATAAAACCTTACTAGAAAGGAATCAAGCAAGTAGACCTAATAAAAAGAAATCCTAACCTAGACAATAACTATTCCCCGGTAACGGCGCCAAAAACTTGATACGTGGGAATTGCGCCCTCACGACAGGTTTTACCTCTCAAGGGATCTTTAGAAGCTTACAACCCCCACCAGGCAGTGTACCTGATCGCTGTAGTATAGTTTAGTGACAAGTACCGGGGGATTGATCGTTTAACTTAGGAATAGTGTCGCTAGTATTAGAAAGCCTACTAAACTAGGTCTAGAGGTGAGGGATGATTGTTTTTGTATTTTTATATTTTATGGAAAGCAAGTAAAATCTCGGGTTTTGAAGGAGTGGGCGGAATTAGTTGCTAGTCAACTAACCAAATTAACTACTAATGCAATCAGAATAAAATAAAAGAAATAAAAATTAAACTATTATACTAGTGTGGTAGAAACAATAATGAGAAAAGTTGTGTTTACTTACATTTCATTACTCCCTAGATATCTTTTACAGGTTGATTAGCTTGTTACAATTGCATGGATGACGGGTTATATTCCTTAATACCAGTTGTAGGGTCGTGTACAATATTCCCTAACTCTATAAGATCCTACTTCACTCCTATGTCAAGCCGTTAGAAGCTCATAACATGGGATCATTAGAATTCTCTTACGCATTAAATACAACCAAAAATCGTAGTACACCTCCGATCATGTTTCTTAAGACGTTCAAGCAAGTTGCCAATGGAAGTCTGCCAGTTTTTTTAAGCCTAACATCGAATACAATCATCCGTAACAATTATAAACAAACAATCAACCCATAATCAACATCTACGTTTCACTACATCTAAGCAAACACAATAAAAACCTAGCCTAGCATGTTAAAGAGAAGACAAGCGTAAGATATAATCACACAACACATAGACATATTGAATGGTTTGAATAAGTACTTATCTTCAATTGAACATGGAAGAATCAAGGGGTTGAAACCCTTGAAAAAGCTGTAAAATTCGTTTAGGGTTTATGCCCTCAAAGTTGCACACAAAGTTCCACACTTTACAATGAAAAATTGGAAAAATATATATATAGACTATGCATCCTGACGGCGTCAAGTATTAACCTTGACGCCGTCAACTCGCCGCCATGATGAAATTCGTATTGCCTAGATCCATTTCTGACACTGTCATGTAGGAATGAGCTCTGGGGCATTACGTGTATTTGGACCCTGACGGCCTAGGTGACGCCGTCAGGCCAAATATCCTAAAAACTTTCTGGATCGTCACGTGTATTTTCCACTTCCACCTCTTTTGCCACTCTTGACGCCCTCACTAGTAATCCCTTGACGTCGTCAGGTACTGTTCCCAGCAAGGAATTTGAGACTTTGTCGTTTTCTTCACTTTTAAGCTCCAAAAACGTCCCAAATGCTTCCTTTTCCAAATTTCTCTACAAAAAAACCTATAATGACAAAACGAACGATTTAGGGCAATAATTGATCAAATAATCTCAAATTCGGGCTTGAATGACCCCTTAAAAGCAGTACAATTTTTGCCTGAAACACATAAAAACACAATCCAAGGATATTTGCAGTATAATTGGGCATATTTGGGTGTTTTCAGTATTTTTACAGTCCAATATGGGTATAAAATGATGAGTATTTACACACTCATCAATCCCCCACACTAAACTATTGCTAGTCCTTAGCAATCTGATCATATGAAGTAATGAAAGGGCCAAAAGAATACTAAGTATACCCCGTTTTGACTTTTTATTCAATGTAAGAAATTTAAACTAACACCAATGTAAACAAAATGCTTGATTTTCAAAAACGGTATTATGGAACGGGATTCACACAAACTGGGTGTTGACTCCTCCCAAACCAACCAGTCAACCGGGTACAGTTGATAGGCCCACCTGGGAGAGGAAAGTCAAGTGTTTATAATCCGTGAAAGTACAAGGAAATCCCCGGGTCGTTAAGTCCCAACGAGATTGAAATTGTATTTTGAACGTTTATGGGAATAAGTGGCACTGAGGACAGTAACCAAGATGATTGGGGAATGATTATACTACTGATTGCTTGGTATTTGAACAATATGGAATGATATAAACAATAACAGATATAATCACAAAAAGCACAACTTGGAATCAGATTACAGACTGAAGAGTGGGTTTTAACAAATTACAAACTACAGAGGGGTGCAAGTGAAACTTTTTAAAACTTAAATTTTAAAGGAAAATTTAAAATGAAAATGAAATTATGAAAATGATTATTTTTATATTTAAATATTACTTAATTAATTAAAGCTATTTAAAATCTAATTTAAACCTAATTTAAATTAACTAAAAATGATAAAGATTACAAATTAACCTAAAAATTTTCAAAACTAATTTCTAAACCTTAAAAAGAACTTAAAGAAAATATAACAAATGAAAATGAATATTTTTGTCTTTTTATGAGTTTTCTATTAATTAAAAACTAATTATATTAATTAAACTAATTAAACTATTTTAAATTGCTAATAATACCTAAAAGACTTAGAAAAATTATGGAAAAATTTATAAAACTAATTAACCATCACAGGAATCCTAAAAAATTATAAAAAGTTTCTAAAAATTATTTCTAGACTATTTTACTAATTATTTGCTTATTAATTAATTTAAATCTAATTTAACTAGATTAAATAAGAAAATTGGAAGATGAACAGTGGACATTACTAATATTACCTAATTAATTATTTAAACTATTTTTAATTCTAATTAATAGTAAACTGATTAAGAAAAATCTAAGAAAATTATTACAAATACTTTAATATACTAGGAAATTAAGAAAATTATAAAAATGATGAAGTGCTTATTAAAAAGCTAAAATGAAAAATGAAAAAGATAGAATCTATTAAATAGAAGCTATCACTAATTTTATATTTGGTTTTTTGGTGTTTTTCTTTTTGACAGATGAAAATAAGATAAAAATAAGAAACTTTTTGTGAAATGACTTTTGTTTTGGCTTAAAAATAAGCTGTGTGCACCCCCAAGTGCTAAACAGTGGAGTTTTTAAGCTTATTAGGACTTGTGATTATGTGAAAAGCTATTTAATTGAGCAAATAAGCTACCACACATGTATACCAACTTGAAATAATACAAAAGCCATAAATAAGCACTCTGGATAAGCTGATATGAGCAAATAAGCTCTCTTGCATACACCAGGCCTGAACAGGCCAAACTAATGAACTTTGGACCTTAGTGGGGTCCACAAAAGCTAAAAGGGGGTCCAAATAAAGTCCTGAACCTTGAAGGTGGACTGGAAGGCTTCAAAATAAGCCAATAAGCAGAGCATATGGCTTATTATTGAGGTCTGTGTAAGGCTTGGCAGTTGGGGGTTCACACTGAGTCCTCAGTGTTGACTCAGATAATGACCAAACTTGATGAGGGTTGCAGCCCTATCAAATAAGCTCACAATGGTGAAATAAGCTCAGAAACTTAAAGCTGAGCTTATGAGGTTTCTAAAAAGCTAGGGGTGGGTCCCACTGGGTGAGTCACAAAGCTATTGGGAAACTTGGTCAAAACTTATGCACAGGGCAAGTGTTTGCCCTGCAGGTTGAAATAAGCTAATGCACAAGCTTATAGAAAATTCCTAAAAATAAGCTGACTATGGGCTTTTGAACACTAGGTGGCAACCTTTAACTTCTGAAAAGGGAAAGGTCTCAAAGAAAACACAAAAATCACAAAAATTCTTCCAAAATTTGGATTTCTAAAACAAAGGTACTTTTTGACTTTTTGAGTTTTTGAGCTAAGTTGACTAAAGTGAACTTTGATCTTGATTTTCTGATTGAAATGGACTAATTAAGCTAGAATAAGACTAATTTAAGCTAAACCACAAATGAGTGAATGGATTTGAGGCATATGCCACACTTAATCCAACACAGAGGGATAATGAGACCTATTGATCCTTGATTTTGACTTTCTTATGAATAAACCTTGGTTATTATGAATGTTCTGAGCTATTGTGAACCTAGGTAACTTGTTTAAACCAAGAACAATAACAAATAACCACTTGAACACCTAGGATCTCACTGATCCAAACACACCTTATATGTTGATTGTTTTGTGTTTTAAGAAGCAAAAGGGTGTTAAGGTCTAGGTTACTGATTCAAAACAACTTATTATGACAAATTAAGCTTAAATAGACACTTAAACACAGGTCTTAACAACAATTAACCAAAATTACCAAGTATACTAATTTGACAGTGAAAATGGAATTCAAAGCAACTAAAATTTCTAATGAAAAAGCTATGAATTTTAAGCAATAATATTACTAAATATCACTAAGTAAACATAGAAAAGCTGAAAAAGCAATGATTAAGCAAAGCTACAGTACAAATCAAGAAATAGGTTTCAAGAGCTTACAATTTGCAATCAAGCTTAACCCATTGAACCAAAAACCATAAGAACCAAACCTACAGGCTTCCACAAGCCACTTAATCCATGGCCATCCAGAATTAACCATGCTCCAGCTTTAAATCACCATTAAACCTGCAAGTTTGACCAATGTTGACTTTTTGTATTTTTGAATTTTCTTGTAACTAAACTGCTTTTAAATGTTACTAATAGCTTTTATAAGCTATATGGGAGCTTATGTGAGCCTAAAAGTCCATGGTATTACACAGTAACAGTAAATGAGCTTGGTAACAATTTTGAAACTAAAGAGAAATTGCAATAACTGAGATTGAGCTTAGAACTTGAAATTAATTACTGAAAAAGTTGAAATTACACTTAAACAAACTAGTACAATGCTTGTAAACTTGAAATTTGATTGAAAATTAAAGTTACATACTAAACGAGACTAATTTTATGCTAATTGACTACTACTCTATCTCCTTGCATTCTCTTCCCTTAAATAGGGGTCTTCTAGGGTTTGTGATGACCTTTGAGCATTTCCCATATGCAATCTTGACCCTTGGATGTCTAAATTTCAATCTTGGCCGTTTATATGATTTCGGCGGGAAAACTGGTTTGGACTGTTATAGGCAAGGGGGTGGTGGCATTAAATGCTGAGGTGATTTGAGGTGCAGAGGGTGTGGGTGGGTGATGATGAGATAGCAAGTGGTGGTGGTGGGGTGAAAACCAGGTGGTATGGTGGTTTTGGCTATGGTGAGTGAGGGAAAGGGAAAGGGTGGTTTTTGACTGGGGGTTTAACCCTGGTATTATATAAAACGGGGTGTGGGCTTTGGAGGGTTTGGGCCAAAACAAGGGAGTGGGCTTTGGATAGGATATGGATTGGATTTGGTTTTGGGTTTAATAGTTATTAAGGGTCCGGTTTGGTTTTAAATTTGCACAAGGACAATTTTTGTAATTATTCCGAAAGTTTGGGGGTGTATTTTGGCATTCTTCCAAAGTAGTTCATAAGGGTTTTTCTTGCCAAATGATGAATAGTTCAAGGACCAAAGTTGATTTTTCCATTTTAATTTCACTAGGGACCAAATCTGCCAAACTTTCAAACTCCAGGGACCAAATGTGTAATTTTACCAAACTTGCCAATCAAGGACCAATCCTGCCATATATGAGAAGTACAAGGACAAAATTTGTTTTTCTCAAAGTTTTAATATCCCGGGGACCATTTTTGTCATTTTTCAAAGTTCAGGGACTAAACTTCAATTTTGTGAAACTTTGCACCAAAGGACTAAATATGTAACTTTATGATTTAAAAGGACCTTTGGTGACTTTTTCAAGTTTTTTAGAATAACCAGGGACTAGATTTGACAACTTTTGAAAGTTGTGGGACTGAAACTGCCAATTATGCAAACTTTGTTCATTTTTCATCTGTTTTTGATTATTTTGCATCTGAAACATATAAAACACATTCCTGGGATATTTTCAGTATTATGATGCATATTTGAGTGTTTTTAGATGTTTTGGCAGTTCAGATTGGTATAAAATGATGAGTATTTAGACACTCATCAATCCCCCACACAAAAACATTGCTAGTCCCTAGCAATCTTTTGAGAAAAACTTAATGGATTTGAAACTCTTTACCAAAAGCCATCACTTCTGGAGTAGCCAGATGTATCGATTCAAGTAAGAACTATGGTCCACCTAATAACCATGTGATTTTGAGCAAACCACCAGCTGTCAACGAATTTGATTTGTCTTTGCCAAATGCCGTTTGCTTCTGGACTAGCCAACTCTTGATGGAATAGTCAACATCTTGGTGAGCTGATTACCAATTATGGTTTTTCCACGGCCTTTACCACAAGCCATAATCTTGCGGGCTAGCCAACTCATTCACTTTTTGGGATATGGCGAGTTGATTTACCATACAATTTTGGGCAAATTGCAAGCCATCAACGGATTTGAGATATCTTTACCAAGAGCCGTTTGCTCCTGGATTAGCCAATCCTTTTGTCGTTTAGACATGGCGGACTGATTACCACAAAAATTTTGCAATAAAGTGAAAAAAAAAATTAAAAAATTTTGGGCCAAAAATGGGGGTACTAGAGGATATAATATGATAAAATTCGCTAGAATTTCCCCCCCACACTTAGAATTGAATGTTGTCCTCAATATTCAAAGTCCCGGCTATTATGCCGAGTCTTTGAACATAAAAAGATAATATTATAAGCTAACTGTGGAAAATTTTTTTTTTTGCTTTATTCATATTTACATCCAATCACACTTTTTTTTTTTTTTGAATTATATACATTTCAAATAGCTACAGGGGACGGCCACTCCCCCACACTAGGGTGTTAGAAAGTAGAAAGAAGTCCGAGACATGGGTGAAAACCCATGTTGTTGCTACTGTTTTTGTTCATCGAGTCGCTAGCTTGACTCGATCCCCGAATTCATTGGTTCATGGGGGAAGTTTGGAGATCTGGGACAACCATTTGTGGTACATCCCCTCCAAAGTAGTGCTTTAACCGATGGCCATTCACTTTAAAGTTGGAACCGTCAGGTTGAGATAATTCAACAGTTCCGTATGGAAATACTTTTGTGACAGTGAATGGCCCAGACCAATGGGTTTTAAGCTTTCCTGAGAATATATTTAATCGTGAATTGAAGAGAAGGACTCTGTCACCGATGTTGAAAACACGGTTTTTAATTTTAGAGTCGTGTATCTTCTTGGTTTTTTCTTTGTAAATTAAAGAATTCTCATAAGCTTGATCACGAAGTTCATTTAATTCATTTAGTTGAACCTTGCGGTGATCACCCGCTGTGTGAAGGTCGAAATTTGCATGTTTAAAGGTCCAGTAGGCCTTATGCTCTAATTTGATCGGAAGAAGACATGCCTTCTCGTACACTAGCTTATATGGAGTACACCCGATGTGTGTTTTGTAAGCAGTGCGGAAAGCCCATAATGCATCATCCAGCTTATCCGACCAAGCGACACGGTTTTCTCCAACCGTCCTCTCTAGAATTCTCTTAATACCCCGATTCGAGACCTCTACCTTCCCACTTGTTTGTGGGTGGTATGCAGTTGAAAGACGGTGAGGTACACCATATTTCAACATCACTTTTGCAAATTGTTCATTGCAGAAGTGTGTGCCACGATCACTGATAATGGCACGAGGAGTCTCGAATCTGGCAAAGAGAGACTTCAGAAATTTAACGACTACTCGGGCATCATTGGTGGGTAAGGCTTTTGCCTCAACCCATTTTGACAGATAGTCGACAGCCACGAGTATGTATTTATTCCCTCGTGAAGACGGGAACGGCTCCATAAAATCAATGCCCCACATATCAAATATTTCACAGACTTGGATGGCGTTTTGTGGCATCTCATTCTTTTTGGAAATATTCCCGTGACTCTGGCAAGCCTCACAGGTTTTGATAAGTTCATGGGCGTCTTTGTAGATTGTGGGCCAAAAGAATCTCGAATCAAACACCTTTTTTGCGGTGTAGTTTGGGTTATGATGTCCCCCCGTGGGTCCATCATGACAAGCTTTAAGAATTTCCATGGCTTCTTGGCCACGGACACACCGTCGGATGACTTGATCCGCACAGATTTTGAACAAGTAGGGGTCGTCCCAGAAGTAATGTTTCACATCTTTAAAGAAGTTTCTTTTTTGTTGGGACGACATCCCTTTTACAATGAAATTTCCCGCATGGTAATTTGCAAAGTCGGCAAACCATGGGGTAGTGGCATCATCCCGGGTAGAGATTCGATTGAGAGTCTCCAGAGGAAAAGTTTCATTAATTTCTTTTCTCTCGAGAATATCCTTATGAGGATTCTCTAATCGGGACAAGTGATCAGCAGCAAGGTTCTCTGCTCCTTTTTTGTCTCGTATGATTATATCGAATTCCTGAAGGAGCAGGACCCAACGGGGCAATCTTGGCTTTGCGTCCTATTTAGTGAACAGGTATTTCAAAACCGAATGGTCCGTATACACCACGCAT
The DNA here is from genome assembly GCA_030686995.1 of Artemisia argyi. Taxonomy (NCBI): domain Eukaryota; kingdom Viridiplantae; phylum Streptophyta; class Magnoliopsida; order Asterales; family Asteraceae; genus Artemisia; species Artemisia argyi. Next base: position 131,523,882 of record CM060688.1, read on the forward strand.
TTGGTTGGGATTAAGTAAGGTCTAAATTTTTCAAAGGCATATACGACAGCTAATAATTCTTTTTATGTGGTGGTATAGTGCGTTTGAGCTTCACTCATGGTCTTACTTGCGTAGTGTATTGGCTGAAAATGTTTTGTTTTGCGTTGCCCCAGAACTGCACCAATAGCGAAGTCGCTAGCATCGCACATAAGTTCGAAGGGTAAGTCCCAGTCGGGGGCAACAAGGATTGGTGCCTCGGTGAGCCTTTTCTTTAAAGTAGAAAAAGCTTCGATGCACTCGGGGGAAAAGATGAAAGGAGGTTCCTTTTCAAGAAGATGAGTCAAGGGTCGGGCTATTTTGGGGAAATCCTGAATGAATCTCTGATAGAATCCGGCATGGGCAAGGAAACTCCTTATTCCTTTAACAGTGGTGGGATGAGGCAGTTTACCAATAACATCAATTCTGGCCTTATCGACCTCAATCCCACTTTTTGAAATTTTATGGCCGAGGACAATGCCCTCCTTAACCATAAAATGGCTCTTCTCCTAGTTTAAACAAAGATTAGTGTCTTCACAACGTTGAAGCATCTTTTCTAAATGGGAGAGGCACGAGTTGAAAGAATTCCCGATGACTGAGAAGTCATCCATGAATACCTCCATAGTTTTCCCGATCATGTCGTGGAAAATAGCCATCATGCATCTCTGGAAAGTGCCTGGAGCATTGCATAACCCAAAAGGCATGCGACGATAGGCAAACGTCCCGTAAGGGCATGTGAAGGTAGTCTTCTCTTGATCCTTAGGATCAATGGGAATCTGTAAGTAACCCGAGAAGCCGTCGAGGAAGCAATAATACTCATTCCCCGCTAGTCTTTCGAGCATTTGATCCATAAAGGGTAGAGGAAAATGGTCCTTGCGGGTGGCTTCGTTAAGCTTTCTGTAATCGATACATACTCGCCACCCTGTAACCAACCGAGTTGGTATCAACTCGTTATCCTCATTAGTGACAACCGTGATGCCACCCTTTTTTGGAACACAATGTATTGGGCTAACCCAAGGACTGTCTGATATAGGGTAAATCAATCATGCATCGAGAAGTTTGATAACTTCTTCTTTGATAACTTTGTGGATTTTTGGATTTACCCTTCTTTGATGCTGCACGGCAGGTTTAAAGTCCTCTTCCATTAGGATTTTGTGTGTACAAAAATCCGGGTTAATACCCTTTATGTCTGAGAGCTTCCAAGCAATTGCTTGTTTGTGGTACTTTAAAACCTTAAGCAGCGCGGTTTTCTCCTCATCCTTTAAGTCTTTTTCAATAATGACCGGTAACTTATCGTTACCTTCCAAGAATGCATATTCTAGATGAGGAGGCAGGTCCTTAAGTTTGACCTCGGGGAAATCATCATTTTTCTCAACATATTTGACTTCCGCGTTATGAAGCTGTGGAGGTAGAACAGGAATGGGAGAGGGATCTTTGTTCAATAATTTCTCAAGGAGAAATATATTCCTCTCCGGGTCAATCTCTTGGTCATCAATTCCCTCAGGAACTGAATCACTTTTGAGAAAGGCCTCTAATTCCTCAAGGACGAAATCACTTCCCTCAAACGGAGTGAGGGAAGGAGAAGAATTAGCGATTATGGGGTGAGAGGATGGAGTGGGATTTCCACTCGGAGAACTATCAGCGAATCCAAGGATTTCTTGAGCATACTCCTCGGATGCAATGTCAATGACATCAATTTGGTTGACCGATACAGCATCATAATTCGAGGAGTATCTCGAGGTTTGATCAAGGTTGAACGTTATCGCTTCATTGCCAACTCGTAATGTGATTTCCTCATCGAAAACATCGATTAATGCACGACCCGTCCTTAAGAATCCCCTCCCAAGTATGAGAGGAACTCTTGGATCTGCATCGAAATCAACAATGACAAAGTCTGCCGGAAAATGGAACTTTCCCACTTTTACAAATACGTCCTCGGCAATACCGAGGGGACGTGAAATTGAACGGTCTGCAAGCTCTAGAGTCATGCATGTGGGAGTAAGTGCCTGAAGAGAAAGCTTTTTCAAAACTGAGTGGGGCATTAAGTTGATGCTTGCGCCAAGATCGGCCAAGGCAAAGCACTCAACCATCCCCGGGAAAATACATGGTATTAGAAATTTCCCGGGGTCTCCTAGCTTCTCGGGAAACTGTTTCAACAGAACTGCAGAGCAGTTTTCGTTGAGTGGAGTTTGTGCCATTTCAAAGAGTTTCTCTTTATTTCCCAGTAACTTTTTGATTGTCGATGCAAATTTCGGCATTAATATGAGAGCATCCGCGAAACTAATATCTAAGTGTAGCTCTTGGAAAATTTGGAAAAATTTTTCCATCTGATGATTAGCTTTTTCACGGAGCTTCTGATCTTGCAAACGTGAGGGATATGGAATCGATGGTTTTAGGTTGGCTTTTGGTATTTCAACAGGACCTTCGGGAGTTTCAAACACGACTCTTTTAGGGGGAGTCGGGACCGGGACAACTGGAGGAGGGATGTCAGTGGTACCTCCGTTATTAGTAGGAAGTATCGTATCCGTAGTATCCTCAGTATCACATTCCTCTACCTGGACAGGAGAGGTGGTATAAGGAGTTGTGGGTCCTTTATAAGAAACTCCACTTCTTGTGGTGATAGCCTTTGCATCGCCCCTCGGATTAGCGATCGTGTTGCTAGGTAAAATACCTGAGCCCGAGGGTCGATCATTTAAAGACTTCTTCAATTCAAAGATTTGACTAACCAGCACTTTGTTTAATTCATCTTGGCATTTCATAAACTGTTTTAATAACTCATCAGATGATGGTCTAGTTAGAACAATGGCTTGATTTTGATTTGGAAAATTTTGAGCCCGATTGTTCTGGAAATTCCCATGTTGCTGATTGTTATTACCCTGGAAGTGGTTTTGTTGTTGAAAAGTACCCTGATGGTAATTGTTCTGACCTTGATTACGGTTATAATTTCCTTGGTTTTGATTGTTTTGAACCTGGTGTTGACCAGAGTTGAAATTCCCTTGGTTGTTAAAACCTTGGTTCATTCGGTTCTGGTTCTGATTCTAGTTAAAGTTCTGGTTTCTATTTTGTCCATTTTGGTTCTGGGGTTGATTAAACCCGGGTGGTCCAATGTAGTTATTGGAACGATAGCTCAACAAATTTCGGTCCCCTTGCGGTTGGTAGGAATTACCTCCCATATTGTAGGAACCTTGGGCGGCGAATACGTTCTCTTGAGTGAAGCCACCGGAGGCTGGGCACTCATGATATGGGTGTGGACCACCACATGTTTCACAACTGATAGTGATTGTGATTTGTCTGGTGAATTCAGAGAACCGCAGCAGACAAATCATCAAACTTTTTGGTAAGAGCATCTATTTCATTACTTGCCGGAGTGACTGACTTACATGAGTCATTCCTCTCAGCAAAGGAGTCCCAAAAGTTATGATGGGCAGTCATGTTTTCAATTAAGCCATAACACTCTTCAGGGGTCCTTTTCATAAAGGTGCCCCCAGCAGTAGCATTGATGGTGTCACGATGACGAAGTGTCAAACCATTATAGAAGGTATCAATAATGGTGACAAGAAGCATGTTATGATTAGGACACCGATCAATAGCAAGTTTGTAGCGTTCCCATGCCTCAAATAAGGACTCATCGGGAAGTTGTCTGAAGTTACTAATATCGTTTCTCAGCTTTGTAACCATGGATGGTGAACTTAGTAACCATCTCATCAAAGGTATGGATCGAATTCTTAGGAAGTCGATCGAACCAAGCAGTCGCATGATGAGTGAGAGAATAGGGGAACAGGTATAAGCGTAGGCCGTCTTCGGTGACGCCATTTTGTTTCATGCTCTGGGTGACGGTTAAAAATTTATCGAGATGCTTGTTAGCATCGTCACCCGGCAAACCGTGGAACTGACACGAATTCTGGACCTGTTGTATCATGTTGTGTTTCAGTCCAAAATCCGTGGCTCCAATTGTGAGTGGTGCAATGGGTCCACCTCTCCCGTGCATGGTAGGTTGACATAGTTCCTCCATTGTTCGGGTGTCAGGAACTATAACCTCCTTGGGAGGGTTTGGGGGCTCATCGTTCATTTTTAGTGTGTGTTCTTCTGCAACAGTACGTAACTCAGTTACGTTTCTATGACGATTACGTCGTGATTGTGAACGAGTGCGCATGCACTAAAAACAATTTTTCAAAACAAGATCGAGGCAAAACCACAGTGAACTTAAATCCAATAATCACAAGTGAATGACTTCTTTGAAAAAGGTACACCACGCACAGGGATATAATGGCAAGTTTTTATCTTAAGTTTGGGAACTTATTATGTTCACACCCCCAGTTGGTAGGTGTTCTGCGTTGGTTTGCGGTGGTAAACTTTTATGTAATTATATTCACAGTAAAATGTTTTTGGCTTTTCGTGTATGGGTGAAAAAACGTGGACAATATTTTTGGAACTGATTCGTTAACCGAAATCGTTCCTTTAAGATTACATGCAGGCTAGCGGGAGGAAAGAATGGATTCCTCTTCAGTTCGCAATTTAATGACAGAACTTACCTTATACCAACTGTTTCAGGTTGTAATCTTAAAGTAAACGAAGTAATTTAACTTCATAGTCTGTTTTGTTGTTTATGATTTTTTTGGTGTTTTTAACACTTCAGGAGAAGTGTTAATGAACTTTTTTCAGATATGATTTTGATTTTCACAAAAATTTACAAAGTGGTGATATTTGTACAGGAGGTGTTTTGAAAACCACTAATCTTAAAATGTTTTGAAAGACGCTACAACCTCCCCGGCAGCGGCGCCAAATTTGGACTCCTCCCAAACCAACCAGTCAACCGGGTGCAGTTGATAGGCCCACCTGGGAGAGGAAATTCAAGTGTTTATAATTCGTGGAAGTATAGGGAAATTCCCGGGTCGTTCAGTCCCAACGAGATTGAAATTGTATTTTAAACGTTTATGGGAATAAGTGGCACTGAGGACAGTAACCAAGATGATTGGGGAATGATTATACTACTGATTGCTTGGTATTTGAACAATATGGAATGATATAAACAATAACAGATATAATCACAAGAAGCACAACTTGGAATCAGATTACAGACAGAAGAGTGGGTTTTAACAAATTACAAACTACAGGGGGGTGCAAGTGAAACTTTTTAAAACTTAAATTTTAAAAGAAAATTTAAAATGAAAATGAAATTATGAAAATGATTATTTTTATATTTAAATATTACTTAATTAATTAAAACTATTTAAAATCTAATTTAAACCTAATTTAAATTAACTAAAAATGATAAAGATTACAAATTAACCTAAAAATTTGCAAACCTAATTTCTAAACCTTAAAAAGAACTTGAAGAAAATATAACAAATAAAAATGAATATTTTTATCTTTTTATGAGTTTTCTATTAATTAAAAACTAATTATATCAATTAAACTAATTAAACTATTTTAAATTGCTAATAATACCTAAAAGACTTGGAAAATTATGGAAAAATTTATAAAACTAATTAACCATCACAGGAATCCTAAAAAATTATAAAAAGTTTCTAAAAATTATTTCTAGACTATTTTACTAATTATTTACTTATTAATTAATTTAAATCTAATTTAACTAGATTAAATAAGAAAATTGGAAGAATAACAGTGGACATTATGAAACTATTTTCTAAAAGTCTTAACTAATTTATAAAACTTAGAAAAATTATAAAAACCTACTGTTGTTAATTAAAATTCAATAAAACTAATTAATTACTAATATTACCTAATTAATTATTTAAACTATTTTTAATTCTAGTTAATAGTAAACTGATTAAGAAAAATCTAAGAAAATTATTACAAATACTTTAATATACTAGGAAATTAAGAAAATTATAAAAATGATGAAGTGCTTATTAAAAAGCTAAAATGAAAAATGAAAAAGATAGAATCTATTAAATAGAAGCTAATACTAATTTTATATTTGGTTTTTTGGTGTTTTTCTTTTTGACAGATGAAAATAAGATAAAAATAAGAAACTTTTGTGAAATGACTTTTGTTTTGGCTTAAAAATAAGCTGTGTGCACCCCCAAGTGCTTAACAGTGGAGTTTTTAAGCTTATTAGGACTTGTGATTATGTGAAAAGCTATTCAATTGAGCAAATAAGCTACCACACATGTATACCAACTTGAAATAAGACAAAAGCCACAAATAAGCACTCTGGATAAGCTTATATGAGTGATTGATGCTAAACCACCTAACTTATATTGACCAAATAATGGTCAACAAAGTCAAATAGCCTAGGTCAATGCTCCGGGTAATATAAGGTATCACCAGGTCGTTAAGTCCCGTTGAAGTGTGAATTGTAATTTAGCGTATTAGTGATCGGGTGATTATTCACAGGAAAGGGTTATGATCAAAATTATTTGGAAATTATTAACAAATATAGCTTAGGAAAGCTATGTGATTGATTACGAGAATTTGGATTACGAAGATTTGAGCTAAAACCTAAAAACGTACGTTTTAATTAAAAAACGTATACAGACGAACAAAATAAAAAGTACAACTGATGGACTGGAAGGGTTAAAAGTGTAAAATTGATATTTTTACAATCCTATTAATTAAAGAAAATTTTAAGAAAATTAAAAACTATTTTTACACTATTTAATTATTTATTATTAATTAATTACTAATTATCTATTTAATACTAATTAAATTAATTAGAATTACTAAAAATACTAAAAAGGCTTAGAAAATTAAGAAAAATTTTATAAATCTAATTAACCATCATGGGAATCCTAAAAAATTATAAAAATTTAATTTTAAGTATTTTTAAACTAATTAACTAATTATTAATCTAATTACTTATTAATTTCTAATTAAACTAATTATATTATAAAAAATAGAAAATGAACAGTAAAAATTCTAGAAAAATTTATAAAAATGTTTTAACTAAAATAAAAGCTAGAAAAATTATAAAAACTATGTTATACTTTATAAAAACTAATTATGCTATTTAATTGATTAACATTAATTAAAACTAAATTAAACTAAAATTAATTAGAAAAACCACTAGAAGACAAAATAAAAATCTGGAAAAATTTGTAAAATTATTTTAACCTAAAACAGAATTTCTAAAAATATAAAATTGATATATTACTTTTAAATAAGCTAAAAAGAAAAATAAAATTGATAAATCCTATTAAATAGAAGCTATCACTAATATTAAAGTTGGTTTTTTGGTTTTTTTCTTTTTCTAAACTGATTATAGACTAAAAATAAGAACTTTTAACAAAAACACTTTTAATAAAACCCAAGAAATAAGCACTTGAAGTGCTAATTAATCCCACAGTTGACTTTTGTTGACTGTGGAGGTTTTTTAGCTCAAATGGAAGATGTGGGGTCCACAATGACAACTTATGGTTTCTCTGAGTTAGTATAACCTGACTAAGCAAGAATAAGCCAAGAAAGTGGCTTCAATAAGCCAAAAAGCACAAATAAGCTGTTTGCTCAACTTGTTTCTGAGACAGTTATGGGACAAACTTTTGGGGTCAAACAAAGTGGGGTCCACTGGTCTAGAAGTCAAACTAAAGGTCAATCCCTGATCTTGGGTAGGAGGGGGGTTGAATGGGGCAAGGTTGGAGGTGTGGGACCCACTGGGTCAGTCACAAACCACCACCAAAGTTGGGGTGATGGAGAGGGTCTGCTGATACAGGGCAAGACCTTGCCCTGCAGTCCAATTCAAGGGACAATTTGGTCAATAAGAAAAAATTGTAAAAATGCAACAAATGTGGAAATCACAAATTTTGCTAGTAGACAACAACCCTAACAAGTTTCAAGACCTAAAACCACCCACAAAATTCACAATAATTCAAGCCATTTTTGGAAAAATCTGAGTTTTAGCTTTTTGACTTTTTAGAAAAACTTGAGATTTTGACTTTTATGACTTTTGATTGCTGATTACTGAATAAGAAACATGTAATAAGCACTTTTACAACTATTTTAAACTAAATGAACTAATTATAAGCCAATTAGGAAGGTTTGTGAATCCCAATTCCCTCACAGTTAACTGTGAGGGGGAGTTGAGTTTGATTTTGACCTTTGGGTTCAAAAGGAACCAAACCAATGACCAATCTGACTTTATATGACCCTATGTAACTTACTTAAACCAGGTTTTACACTAACAAATGACTAGAACATAACAAGATGTCATGATCCAAACACCCCTTACTAAAACTGTTTTGAAGTTTTGTGAAGCAAAATAAGATTCAAAGATACAAAACTACTACCTACTGATTACAATCACTAGATTAAGCAACAATTAAATAAATTAAACAGTAACAAACAACTAGACTAATTGAGAGAATTAAAACTAAAAGAGAGGCTTACATAAGCCTTCCAAGCCAACTGATAAGGATCAAAGAACCAAGTTAACCAATCCTAATGCCCTCCCATGAGGTACCTAACCCACAGCCATCCTTAATTCACTGTGCTCCTTGCTCATTCACCTTGCACTCTTCATTTTTTATTTATTTTTATTTTTCTTATATTTTTGATATTATTTTCTGAAAACTTGCTTTTGATTGGTTTTGAAGCTCATAAACCCTTTTAATCTTTTCTATTTGAACTTGTGAGATTGTGCAAACACTGAGAACCACTGAGTAAGCTTGAATAAGTGTTTAAAATTCTTAAATGGAACTTGGAAACTTGCAAATGAACAATAACTTAAAACATGAACTTCATTAATTAAAAACAGATTACAAAGATGAAATTAGAAACTATATTATAAAAATTACAATCCTACACCATTTTATGGCTCATATGAGCTACAATTTATATATCGACCTAAAACTAATACCCTAAGTCTTCCACATGGCCTCCTTTTGAAAACTGAGAGTCCCAAAGTCTTTGTGTTGACCCTCTGACCAAATCCCATCCATTCAATTTAGCTTTAATCAATCCTAGCCATTGATTGGCTTTTTGGCGCCAAAACTTATACGGGGTAAAATTAGTGGTTCTGGTGGGGGGTTGGTATGGGGAGTTATTGTGGTGGGTTAGTTAGGTGAGGGCATTAATTGTGGGGGGGGGGGGGCTTTTGTTGGAAAAAGGTGAGGAGGGGGGATGAGTATTCCCTGGTTTCACGCAGGCTTGTTGGGGGGAAGAAGATGGTCAAGGGTCGTTTGACCCTCGTTGACCCTTTGACCGGGCTTAGTTATTAAAAAGGAAGGTGGACTGGGCCTTGGGTGTGGGCTTTGGGGTTTAGTGTTGGACCAGGCCAAGGATGTAAAGGGTTGGTTTTTGGTTTTGGTTTATTAACAAAGGGGTCCGGTTGGTTAGTAGTGTAACAAGGACCAATTATGTAATTTTCCCAAATTTGAGGGGCTGAGATGTAACTTATCCAAAGTAACCATAAGGACCAATATTGCCAAAAACCATAACTCCAAGAACCATTTTTGTATTTTTCCAATTTTCAAAATTCCAAAACTTCCCAGGGACCACTTTTGCCATTTTTGGATTTTTCAGGGACTAAATATGTAATTTTGGAAAACTTGCAACCCAAATGTAATATTTTGTGATTTTTGACTTTTAAAACCTTGGGTTGACTTTTCCTTTCAAAATAAATGCATAGGGACTAAAATTGACAAGTTTTGAAACTTGGGGGACTGAAACTGCCAATACTGCAAACTTTGTACGTTTTTTCTTTGTTTTTGCACATTTTGCTTTTAAAACACCTAAAACACAATCCCTGGGATAATTTAAGTATTTTGATATCTTTTTGATTGTTTTTGTGCGTTTTGGCATATTAAATATATCAAAAACGATGAGTGTTTGAGCACACATCAATCCCCCACACTAAACTATTGCTAGTCCCTGGCAATCTTTTTAGAAAACTTGATGGATTTTAAACTCTTTACCAAAAGCCATCACTTCTGGAGTAGCCAGGTGTAAGAACTGTGGCACACCTGATAACCGTGTGATTTTGAGCAAACCACCAGCTTTCAACGGATTTGTTAAGTCTTTACCAAGAGCCGTTTGCTCCTGGACTAGCCAGCATCTTGATGGACAACGTCAACATCTTGGTGAGCTGATTACCAATTATGGATTTTCCACGGCCTTTACCACAAGCCATAATCTTGCGGGCTAGCCAACTCATTTGTTTTCGGGGAGCTGAGGAACCATACAATTTTGGGCAAATTGCAAGCCGTCAACGGATTTGAGTTATCTTTACCAAGAGCCGTTTGCTCCTGGATTAGCCAATCCCTTTTATCGCTTAGACAAGGCGGACTGATTACCACAAAAATTTCGAAATAAAGTGAAAAAATTTTGAAAATTTTGGCCAAAAACGGGGGTACTTGAAAGATATTTTGATAAAATTCGATAGAATTTCCCCCCCCCCCCCCCCACACTTAGAAATGAATATTGTCCTCAATATTCAAAATCCTGGCTATTATGCCGAAACTATGAACGTAAAAAGCCAAGATTCGAATCTAACTGCGGAAATACCAATTTTCACTTTATTTCTATATATACAACTTTTTTTTTTCTTTTTTTTTTCTTTTTTTTTTTTTGACTTATATACATATATACATTTTTTTTTCAAACAGCGGGGGGTTGGCCATTCCCCCACACTAGGTGGTAGAAAATAGAAAGAATCAGAGATACGGGTGAAAACCCGTATTGTGCTATTGTTTTTGTTCATCGAGTCGCTAGCTTGACTCTATCCCCGAATTCAATTGTCCTTGGGGAAAGTTTGGAGATCCGAGACAACCATGGATGGTATGTCCTCTCCAAAGTAGTGCTTTAAACGATGTCCATTCACTTTGAAGTTAGGACCGTCATTTTGAGATAATTCGACGGTACCATAAGGATAAACTTTTGTGATAGTGAATGGACCAGTCCATCGGGTTTTGAGCTATCCCGAGAAGATCTTGAGTCTAGAATTGAAAAGAAGGACTCGATCACCAACGTTGAAAACGCGGTTTTTGATTTTTGAGTCATGAATCTTCTTTGTCTTTTCTTTGTAGATCAAAGAGTTCTCGTAAGCTTGATCACGAAGTTCGTTTAATTCATTTAGTTGAACTTTCCTATGATCACCCGCCGTTTTGAGGTCAAAATTGGCATGCTTGAGGGCCCAATATGCCTTGTGCTCAAGCTCGATCAGAAGATGGCACGCTTTCCCGTACACAAGTTTATAAGGCGTACACCCAATGGGTGTTTTGTAAGCCGTACGGAAAGCCCAAAGTGCATCATCTAATTTATCCGACCATGATGCACGATTTTCACCCACAGTTCTTTCCAATATTCTTTTAATGCCCCGATTGGAAACTTCGACTTGTCCACTCGTTTGAGGGTGGTACGCAGTGGAAAGACGGTGAGTTACACCGTACTTTTGCATCACTTTGTCAAATTTATCATTACAGAAGTGCGTACCACGATCACTAATAATAGCACGTGGAGTTCCGAATCGGGCAAAAAGAGCTTTTAAAAATTTCACAACTACTCGGGCATCATTTGTGGGTAAAGCTTTCGCTTCAACCCATTTTGACAAGTAGTCAACTGCCACGAGTATGTATTTGTTGCCGTGAGAGGATGGAAATGGCCCCATAAAGTCGATGCCCCAGATATCAAAGATTTCACAAACTTGAATTGCATTCTGAGGCATTTCATTCTTTTGTGAAATGTTCCCGTGACGCTGACAAGCGTCACAGGACTTGACCAAATCTTGGGCATCCTTGTAGATCGAGGGCCAGTAAAAGCCGGAATCAAACACCTTTTTGGCGATGTAGTTGGGATTGTGGTGGCCCCCCGTGGGACCAGCATGGCAAGCCTTTAAGATTTCAGCGGCTTCCTGACCATACACACACCGCCGGATGACTTGATCCGCGCATATCTTGAACAAGTAGGGGTCGTCCCAAAAGTAATGTTTTACGTCTTTGAAAAATTTATTTTTTTGTTGGGACGACATCCCTTTCACAATGAAGTTACCCGCAAGATAGTTTGCAAAGTCGGCAAACCATGGGGTAATCGAGTCTCCACGAAATGAAACCGCATTGAGGGTTTCGAGAGGAAATGTTTCATTTATTTCCTTTTTCTCGAAAGCATCTTGGTGGGGGTTTTCAAGACGGGAGAGATGACCAGCAGCCAGGTTTTCAGCTCCTTTTTTATCACGAATAATGATATCAAATTCCTGAAGGAGGAGGAGTCTCGGCTTTGCATCTTGTTTTGCAAATAGATACTTCAAAGCCGAGTGATCCGTATACACTATGCTTTTAGTCAGAATCAAGTATGGCCGGAATTTTCCAAAAGTATACACCACAGCTAATAATTCTTTTTCAGTGGTGGTGTAATGACTTTGAGCCTCGGTCATAGTCTTGCTAGCATAGTGTATAGGCTGAAAATGTTTTGTTTTGCGTTGCCCCAAGACTGCCCCTATCGCATAATCACTAGCATCACACATGAGCTCGAAGGGCAAGTCCCAATCGGGGGCAACAAGAATTGGTGCCTCGGTAAGCCTTTTCTTTAATGTTTCAAAGGCTTCGATGCACTCAGGGGAGAAGATAAAAGGAGCATCCTTCTCGAGGAGATGGGTCATAGGCCGGGCGATTTTAGAAAAATCTTGAATAAACCTACGGTAGAAACCGGCGTGACCCAAAAAGCTCCTAACACCTTTTACAGTCGTGGGATGAGGCAATTTTGCAATGACGTCCACTTTGGCTCTGTCAACCTCAATCCTGTTTTTTGAAATTTTATGGCCGAGGACAATGCCCTCTTTGACCATAAAGTGACTCTTCTCCCAATTTAGACATAACTTTGTGTCTTCACAACGTTTTAGCATGCTGTCTAAATGGGAGAGACATGATTTAAACGAATCCCCAATGACCGAGAAATCGTCCATAAAGACCTCCATACTTTTCCCGATCATGTCGGAAAAAATGGCCATCATACATCTTTGAAACGTGCCCGGAGCATTACATAAGCCAAATGGCATACGTTTATATGCGAAGGTTCCATAGGGGCACGTGAAAGTGGTCTTTTCTTGGTCTTGCGGGTCAATGGGAATCTGAAAGTAACCCGAGAAACCATCGAGGAAGCAATAATACTCATTCCCCGCTAATCTCTCGAGCATCTGATCCATAAAGGGCAGAGGAAAATGATCCTTACGGGTGGCGTCATTCAATTTAAGATAATCAATGCAGACGCGCCAACCCGTAACCAAACGAGTTGGAATCAACTCATTCTCCTCATTTGTGACAACAGTAATGCCACCCTTTTTTGGAACACAATGGATTGGGCTGACCAAAGGACTGTCCGAGATAGGGTAAATCAATCCGGCATCAAGAAGTTTTAAAACCTCTTGTTTGATAACCTGGTGAATTTTTGGATTCACCCTTCTTTGTTATTGGACTGCAGGTTTGAAGTCGTCCTCCATTAAAATTTTGTGTGTACAAAATTCAGGGTCAATGCCCTTGATGTCGGAGAGTCGCCAAGTAATTGCTTGTTTATGAGAGTTCAAAACCTTGATAAGAGCAGCCTTTTCCTCGTCACTTAAGTCTTTGGCAATTATGACGGGTAATTTATCATCACCCTCCAGAAATGCATATTCAAGATGAGGCGGCAAGTCCTTAAGTTCAACCTTAGGAAAGTCATTAGTTATTTCAACATTTTTGACTTCCTCTTTATGAAGTACTTTTGGAGGAAGAGGGGGAGATGGATCTTCATTTAACAATTTTTCTAGCAAAAGAATATCCCCCTCAGGATCAAGATAGTCCTCGTCAAATTCACCTGAAATTGAACTATCTTGGGCGAGAAAAGCTTCGACATCTTCCAAAAAGAAGTCACTTCCCTCAAAAGGAGTGAGAGAAGGGGAAGAGTCGGATATGATAGGCTCAGAAGATGGAGTGGGACTGCCACTCGGAAGGTAACCTAGAAGTTCTTGAGAATACTCCTCAGACGCAACATCAATGACATCAATTCGGTTAACCGATTCGGCGTCATAATTAGAGGAGTACCTCGAGGTTTGATCGAGGTTAAACGTTACTGCTTCATTACCAACACGAAGAGTTATTTCTTCTTCGTGCACATCGATTAACGCACGACCCGTCCTTAAGAATCCTCTTCCAAGAATGAGAGGAACTCGTGGGTCAGCGTCGAAGTCAACAATCACAAAATCCGCTGGAAAGTGGGAATTTCCCACTTTTACAAATACATCCTCGGCAATGCCGAGGGGACGAGATGTTGAGCGGTCTGCCAGCTCAAGAGTCATACAGGTGGATGTGAGCTCTGGAAGAGAGAGCTTTTTCCATATCGAATAAGGCATCAAGTTGATGCTCGCACCTAGATCGGCCAGGGCGAAGCACTCAACCATTCCGGGAAAAACACATGGAATGAGAAATTTTCCCGGATCTCCTAGCTTCTCGGGAAGCTGCTTTAAAAGAACTGCAGAGCAGTTTTCATTGAGAGGAGTTCGTGCCATTTCGAATAGCTTCTCTTTATTGTTCAACAGATTTTTGATTGTCGATGCGAACTTAGGCATCAACAGGAGAGCATCCGCTAAACTGATATCAAAATGAATATCACGGAAAATTTGAAAAAACTTTTCCATTTGATGATTGGCTTTTTTGCGGAGCTTCTGGTCTTGTAACCTAGATGGATATGGTAGTGAAAGTTTAGATTTAGGGTTCTCTTCAGGAGTTGTGGGTGGTTCAAAGACAACTCCTGGCTTTGGTACAGTTTCTGGTAAAACCTGAGGGTGGACGTGTGCGGTACTTCGTGGGCTAGTAATTTGCACCTTGTCCGTGGTTGCCTCAGGCTCAATTTCCACTTCCTCGGAATAAAGAGGAGGAGGAATAGGAGGAAGAGAAGAAGAGGTAGTAGGGGCCTTGGGTCCATCATATGCAACACCGCTTTGGGTAGTGATCGCCTTAACATCGCCCCTCGGGTTAGCGATCGTATTGCTCGGAAGTTTTCCTGAGCCCGAGGGTTGATCATTTAAAGACTTCTTGATGTCTGCGATCTGAGTCATTATCACTTTGTTCATCTCCTCCTGAGATTTCATGAATTGTTTCAACAACTCATCATTCGATGGGCTGGTTGGAACAATTGCTCGAGTTGGGTTTGGAGGAGAGGGATTTAGGAAGTGCTGAGTAGTTGGAGTGATGGCTTGATTTTGATTGGGAAAATTCTGGCTCCGGTTATTTTGGTGGGGGGCATGGTTTTGGAAATTTCCCTGATTTTGGTTGCCATACCCATGAGAGTTGTTTCCCTGAAAGTTGTTTTGACCTTGGTTTCGATTATAGTTTCCTTGATGTTGGAAACCTTGGTTTTGGTTATGATGGAAACCTTGGTTTTGATTGACATTTCCCGAATTTTGGTAACCTTGGTTTGTTCGATTCTGATTTTGGTTCTGGTTACGGTTGTTTTGGACATTATTGTTTTGATTGAAACCGGGTGGTCCAAGGAAATTGTTAGAACGATAGCTTAGAAGATTACGGTCCCCTTGTGGTTGGTAGCCAGTACCTCCCGAGTTATAGGACCCTTGAACAGCATGTACGTTCTCTTGAGTGTAACCACCGGTGGTTGGACACTCGAAGTAGGGATGTGGACCTCCACAAGTTTCGCAACTTTGATTGACAGCCTTGGCTTGTTGGTTTTGAACTTGTTGATTTTGCATAGTTTGGTTCATTCTCAACACAGCCGTAGAGATATCATCCATCCTTTTAGCGAGAATTGCTATTTCGGAGGATGAGGATGCTAAAGTGGTAGACTTACATGACTCTTCCCTCTCGGCTGAGGAATCCCAGAAATTATGATGGGCAGTCATGTTCTCAATGAGGTCGTAGCATTCTTCGGGACGCCTTTTCATAAAGGTCCCTCCAGCAGCAGCATTGAGGATGTCTCGGTGTCTCAAGGTCAAACCATTATAGAAGGTATCTATAATGGTGACTTGTAACATATTGTGGTTGGGACACCGATCAATCGCAAGCTTATAGCGTTCCCAAGCTTCGAATAAAGATTCGTTGGGAAGCTGACGAAAGTGGCTAATGTCATTACGCAACTTGGTAACCATAGATGGTGGAAAGTATTTGGCTAAAAATTTAGTGACCATCTCTTCGAAAGTGTGAATCGAATTTTTCGGAAGTCGATCAAACCATGCAGTGGCATGATGTGTTAGAGAATAGGGAAAGAGAGATAGATGAAGGGTATCATCGGAGACACCATGCTGTTTCATGTTTTGGGTGACGGTAAGGAATTTATCAAGATGCTTGTTTGCATCGTCACCCGGTAAACAGTGGAATTGGCATGAATTCTGGACTTGTTGTATCATATGATGTTTAAGTCCAAAATCAGTGGCCGCAATATTAAGAGGGGCAATGGGTCCTCCCCTCCCATGCATTGTGAGTTGACACAACTCCTCCATCGTTCAGAGATCAGGAGCTGCATCATTTATGATGGGTGGGTCATTACCGTCCATTTTCGGAACTGGATCCTCAACAATAGGACGTAACTCAGTTACGTTTCTTGGTTAACGATTTCGTTTCGATTGTGAACGAGTGCGCATGCACTAGGGATTAAAACTTTTTGGAGATTATTTTTAGAACCGTCACGTAATCTAAAATCGTTTTTCTTTAAGAATCACCTTAAAAGAAAATCGAATCAGAAAACGTTACGATTTGTTTTGTTGTTTTTAATTTTTTTGGTGTTTTAACACTTTAGGAAAAGTGTTAATGACTTTTTTGTGTTTTGATTTTGAAAATATACACAAGTGGTGGTATTTGTACGGTGAGTGAGGTGAGATAATACTAATCTCAAATAACGCTATAGAAACGCGCACACTTCCCCGGCAGCGGCGCCAAAAATTGATTGATGCTAAACCACCTAACTTATATTGACCAAATAATGGTCAACAAAGTCAAATAGCCTAGGTCAATGCTCCGGGTAATATAAGGTATCACCAGGTCGTTAAGTCCCGTTGAAGTGTGAATTGTGACTTTAGCGTATTAGTGATCGGGTGATTATTCACAGGAAAGGGTTATGCTCAAAATTATTTGGAAATTATTAACAAATATAGCTTAGGAAAGCTATGTGATTGATTACGAGAATTTGGATTACGAAGATTTGAGCTAAAACCTAAAAACGTACGTTTTAATTAAAAAACGTATACAGACGAACAAAATAAAAAGTACAACTGATGGACTGGAAGGGTTGAAAGTGTAAAATTGATATTTTTACAATCCTATTATTTAAACAAAATTTTAAGAAAATTAAAAACTATTTTTACACTATTTAATTATTTATTATTAATTAATTACTAATTATCTATTTAATACTAATTAAATTAATTAGAATTACTAAAAATACTAAAAAGACTTAGAAAATTAAGAAAAACTTTTTAAATCTAATTAACCATCATGGGAATCCTAAAAAATTATAAAAAGTTAATTTTAAGTATATTTAAACCAATTAACTAATTATTAATCTAATTACTTATTAATTTCTAATTAAACTAATTATATTATAAAAAATAGAAAATGAACAGTAAAAATTCTAGAAAAATTTATAAAAATGTTTTAACTAAAATAAAAGCTAGAAAAATTATAAAAACTATGTTATACTTTATAAAAACTAATTATGCTATTTAATTGATTAACATTAATTAAAACTAAATTAAACTAAAATTAATTAGAAAAACCACTAGAAGACAAAATAAAAATCTGGAAAAATTTGTAAAATTATTTTAACCTAAAACAGAATTTCTAAAAATATAAAATTGATATATTACTTTTAAATAAGCTAAAAAGAAAAATAAAATTGATAAATCCTATTAAATAGAAGCTATCACTAATATTAAAGTTGGTTTTTTGGTTTTTTTCTTTTTCTAAACTGATTATAGACTAAAAATAAGAACTTTTAACAAAAACACTTTTAATAAAACCCAAGAAATAAGCACTTGAAGTGCTAATTAATCCCACAGTTGACTTTTGTTGACTATGGAGGTTTTTTAGCTCAAATGGAAGATGTGGGGTCCACAATGACAACTTATGGTTTCTCTGAGTTAGTATAACCTGACTAAGCAAGAATAAGCCAAGAAAGTGGCTTCAATAAGCCAAAAAGCATAAATAAGCTGTTTGCTCAACTTGTTTCTGAGACAGTTATGGGACAAACTTTTGGGGTCAAACAAAGTGGGGTCCACTGGTCTAGAAGTCAAACTAAAGGTCAACCCCTGATCTTGGGTAGGAGGGGGGTTGAATGGGGCAAGGTTGGAGGTGTGGGACCCACTGGGTCAGTCACAAACCACCACCAAAGTTGGGGTGATGGAGAGGGTCTGCTGATACAGGGCAAGACCTTGCCCTGCAGTCCAATTCAAGGGACAATTTGGTCAATAAGAAAAAATTGTAAAAATGCAACAAATGTGGAAATCACAAATTTTGCTAGTAGACAACAACCCTAACAAATTTCAAGACCTAAAACCACCCACAAAATTCACAATAATTCAAGCCATTTTTGGAAAAATCTGAGTTTTAGCTTTTTGACTTTTTAGAAAAACTTGAGATTTTGACTTTTATGACTTTTGATTGCTGATTACTGAATAAGAAACATGTAATAAGCACTTTTACAACTATTTTAAACTAAATGAACTAATTATAAGCCAATTAGGAAGGTTTGTGAATCCCAATTCCCTCACAGTTAACTGTGAGGGGGAGTTGAGTTTGATTTTGACCTTTGGGTTCAAAAGGAACCAAACCAATGACCAATCTGACTTTATATGACCCTATGTAACTTACTTAAACCAGGTTTTACACTAACAAATGACTAGAACATAACAAGATGTCATGATCCAAACACCCCTTACTAAAACTGTTTTGAAGTTTTGTGAAGCAAAATAAGATTCAAAGATACAAAACTACTACCTACTGATTACAATCACTAGATTAAGCAATAATTAAATAAATTAAACAGTAACAAACAACTAGACTAATTGAGAGAATTAAAACTAAAAGAGAGGCTTACATAAGCCTTCCAAGCCAACTGATAAGGATCAAAGAACCAAGTTAACCAATCCTAATGCCCTCCCATGAGGTACCTAACCCACAGCCATCCTTAATTCACTGTGCTCCTTGCTCATTCACCTTGCACTCTTCATTTTTTATTTATTTTTATTTTTCTTATATTTTTGATATTATTTTCTGAAAACTTGCTTTTGATTGGTTTTGAAGCTCATAAACCCTTTTAATCTTTTCTATTTGAACTTGTGAGATTGTGCAAACACTGAGAACCACTGAGTAAGCTTGAATAAGTGTTTAAAATTCTTAAATGGAACTTGGAAACTTGCAAATGAACAATAACTTAAAACATGAACTTCATTAATTAAAAACAGATTACAAAGATGAAATTAGAAACTATATTATAAAAATTACAATCCTACACCATTTTATGGCTCATATGAGCTACAATTTATATATCGACCTAAAACTAATACCCTAAGTCTTCCATATGGCCTCCTTTTGAAAACTGAGAGTCCCAAAGTCTTTGTGTTGACCCTCTGACCAAATCCCATCCATTCAATTTAGCTTTGATCAATCCTAGCCATTGATTGGCTTTTTGGCGCCAAAACTTATACGGGGTAAAATTAGTGGTTCTGGTGGGGGGTTGGTATGGGGAGTTATTGTGGTGGGTTAGTTAGGTGAGGGCATTAATTGTGGGGGGGGGGGGGGGCTTTTGTTGGAAAAAGGTGAGGAGGGGGGATGAGTATTCCCTGGTTTCACGCAGGCTTGTTGGGGGGAAGAAGATGGTCAAGGGTCGTTTGACCCTCGTTGACCCTTTGACCGGGCTTAGTTATTAAAAAGGAAGGTGGACTGGGCCTTGGGTGTGGGCTTTGGAGTTTAGTGTTGGACCAGGCCAAGGATGTAAAGGGTTGGTTTTTGGTTTTGGTTTATTAACAAAGGGGTCCGGTTGGTTAGTAGTGTAACAAGGACCAATTATGTAATTTTCCCAAATTTGAGGGTCTGAGATGTAACTTATCCAAAGTAACCATAAGGACCAATATTGCCAAAAACCATAACTCCAAGAACCATTTTTGTATTTTTCCAATTTTCAAAATTCCAAAACTTCCCAGGGACCACTTTTGCCATTTTTTGATTTTTTAGGGACTAAATATGTAATTTTGGAAAACTTGCAACCCAAATGTAATATTTTGTGATTTTTGACTTTTAAAACCTTGGGTTGACTTTTCCTTTCAAAATAAATGCATAGGGACTAAAATTGACAAGTTTTGAAACTTGGGGGACTG
This sequence comes from Artemisia argyi, assembly GCA_030686995.1. Classification (NCBI taxonomy): domain Eukaryota; kingdom Viridiplantae; phylum Streptophyta; class Magnoliopsida; order Asterales; family Asteraceae; genus Artemisia; species Artemisia argyi. Next base: position 131,544,142 of record CM060688.1, read on the forward strand.
AAACTGCCAATACTGCAAACTTTGTACGTTTTTTCTTTGTTTTTGCACATTTTGCTTTTAAAACACATAAAACACAATCCCTGGGATAATTTAAGTATTTTGATATCTTTTTGATTGTTTTTGTGCATTTTGGCAGTTTAAATATATCAAAAACGATGAGTGTTTGAGCACTCATCAATGAGCAAATAAACACTCTTGCATACACCAGGCCTGAACAGGCCAAACTAATGAACTTTGGACCTCTGTGGGGTCCACAAAAGCTAAGGGTGGGTCCAAATAAAGTCCTGAACCTTGAAGGTGGACTGGAAGGCTTCAAAATAAGCCAATAAGCAGAGCTTATGGCTTATTATTGAGGTCTGTGTAAGGCTTGGAAGTTGGGGGTTCACACTGAGTCCTCAGTGTTGACTCAGATAATGACCAAAATTGATGAGGGTTGCAGCCATATCAAATAAGCTCACAATGGTGAAATAAGCTCAGAAACTTAAAGCTGAGCTTGTGAGGTTTCTAAAAAGCTAAAAACCTAGGGGTGGGTCCCACTAGGTGAGTCACAAAGCTATTGGGAAACTTGGTCAAAACCTGTGCACAGGGCAAGTGTTTGCCCTGCAGGTTGAAATAAGCTAATGCACAAGCTTATAGAAAATTCCTAAAAATAAGCTGACTATGGGCTTTTGAACACTAGGTGGCAACCTTTAACTTCTGAAAAGGGCAAGGTCTCAAAGAAAACAAAAAATCACAAAAATTCTTCCAAAATTTGGATTTCTGAAACAAAGGTACTGTTTGACTTTTTGAGTTTTTGAGCTAAGTTGACTAAAGTGAACTTTGATCTTGATTTTCTGATTGAAATGGACTAATTAAGCTAGAATAAGACTAATTTAAGCTAAACCACTCATGAGTGAATGGATTTGGGGCATATGCCACACTTAATCCAACACAGAGGGATAACGAGACCTATTGATCCTTGATTTTGACTTTCTTATGAATAAACCTTGGTTATTCTGAATGTTATGAGCTATTGTGAACCTAGGTAACTTGTTTAAACCAAGAACAATAACAAATAACCAATTGAACACCTAGGATCTCACTGATCCAAACATACCTTATATGTTGATTGTTTTGTGTTTTAAGCAAAAGGGTGTTACGGTCTAGGTTACTGATTCAAAACAACTTATTATGAAAAATTAAGCTTAAATAGACACTTAAACACAGGTCTTAACAACAATTAACCAAAATTACCAAGTATACTAATTTGACAGTGAAAATGGAATTCAAAGCAACTAAAATTTCTAACGAACAAGCTATGAATTTTAAGCAATAATATTACTAAATATCACTAAGTAAACACAGAAAAGCTGAAAAAGCAGTGATTAAGCAAAGCTACAGTACAAATCAAGAAATAGGTTTCAAGAGCTTACAATTTGCAATCCAGCTTAACCCAATGAACCAAGAACCATAAGAACCAAACCTACAGGCTTCCACAAGCCACTAAACCCATGGCCATCCAAAATTAACCATGCTCCAGCTTTAAATCACCATTAAACCTACAAGTTTGACCTATGTTGACTTTTTGTATTTTTGAATTTTCTTGTAACTAAACTGCTTTTAAATGTTACTAATAGCTTTTATAAGCTATATGGGAGCTTATGTGAGCCTAAAAGTCCATGGTATTACACAGTAACAGTAAATGAGCTTAGTAACAATTTTGAAATTAAAGAGAAATTGCAATAATTGAGATTGAGCTTAGAACTTGAAATTGATTACTGTAAAAGTTGAAATTACACTTAAACAAACTAGTACAATGCTTGTAAACTTGAAATTTGATTGAAAATTAAAGTTACATACTAAATGAGACTAATTTTATGCTAATTTACTACTACTCTATCTCCTTGCATTCTCTTCCCTTAAATAGGGGTCTTCTAGGGTTTGTGATGACCTCTGAGCATTTCCCACTTGCAATCTTGACCCTTGGATGTCTAAATTTCAATCTTGGCCGTTTATATGATTTTGGCAGGAAAATTGGTTTGGACTGTTATAGGCAAGGGGGTGGTGGCATTAAATGCTGAGGTGATTTGAGGTGCAGAGGGTGTGGGTGGGTGATGATGAGATAGCAAGTGGTGGTGGTGGGGTGAAAACCAGGTGGTATGGTGGTTTTGGCTATAGTGAGTGAGGGAGAGGGAAATGGTGGTTTTTGACCAGGGGTTTGACACTGGTATTATATAAAATGGGGTGTGGGCTTTGGAGGGTTTGGGCCAAAACAAGGGAGTGGGCTTTGGATAGGATATGGATTGGATTTGGTTTTGGGTTTAATAGTTATTAAGGGTCCGGTTTGGTTATAAATTTGCACAAGGACCATTTTTGTAATTATTCCGAAAGTTTGGGGGTGTATTTTGGCATTCTTCCAAAGTAGTTCACAAGGGTTTTTCTTGCCAAATGATGAATAGTTCAAGGACCAAAGTTGATTTTTCCATTTTAATTTCACCAGGGACGAAATCTGCCAAACTTTCAAACTCCAGGGACCAAATGTGTAATTTCACCAAACTTGCCAATCAAGGACCAATCCTGCCATATATGAAAAGTACAAGGACAAAATTTGTTTTTCTCAAAGTTTTAATATCCTAGAGACCATTTTTGTCATTTTTTAAAGTTCAGGGACTAAACTTGCAATTTTGTGAAACTTTGCACCAAAGGACTAAATATGTAACTTTATGATTTAAAAGGACCTTTGGTGACTTTTTCAAGTTTTTTAGAATAATCAGGGACTAGATTTGACAACTTATGAAAGTTGTGGGACTGAAACTGCCAATTATGCAAACTTTGTTCATTTTTCATCTGTTTTTGATTATTTTGCATCTGAAACATATAAAACACATTAGTGGGATATTTTCAGTATTATGATGCATATTTGAGTGTTTTTCGATGTTTTGGCAGATCAGATTGGTATAAAATGATGAGTATTTAGACACTCATCAAGTGTCTACAGGGAATTGTAATCGTCATCCTCTTTTTATACTTACAACTAAGTTCAAAAAACCCTTGCGCGAATGTTTTTGTAAAATGCTAACACTACTTATATTAATAATCTATGTAAGACAAGTCTTAACTTTTTACCCCCGCAATTTATAAAGTTTAGGCGTGTGTGCTTATTTTCAAAAGTTTGACCACCAAAAATAGGAGCTCATTATGGTTGTCATTTATTTAAGCCCAATTCTAACTCACCGGGAACCTTAGAAATTTAAGAATCTAAAAGAGTCTTTTCCATGTAGCGGCTTTCTTCTCGGCACATCTCAAACCAGTTGGTTTTAGGTGACCAAGCTTTTGACACCTCACAAAGAATAGTACCGGAATTGGCGGGATTTCGATCCAAAGATTTTTAATATCCCCAACACATTAAAATCAAAACTTAAATAGATAACAACAAACGATTATCTATAGATTAAAGACACAAATATGAGATCACTCCATGTGACGATTTTCTTCTCAGCTTACCCTTTTAGCAAAAGCTTAGGAGGCTAGGTTTTTACACCCTTGAGAATAGTATCGGAGCTTTCGGGGTCTTTCGAAATCAACAATCTATAAATTCCCATTTAATCTTTACACAAAATCAACGAATACTAGCTCAACTTTCTATTTAAATTTGAGAAAAAGCAACTTTTATTTATTTATTCTAATTCTATTCAACACATCTTTTTTATTTCATTTTTTTTCATTTTTCAATTTTTTCTTTTCTTTTCATCATTCATCAAATTTTTTTTTCATAATATACTTTTTATTTTCACATCATTCAGCAATTTTACTTGCTTCACTTTGCAATTTCATTCAGATTTTAGGGAAGTTGCTTGTTCCAAAATTTAAATAAAAATTTGAACTAGTACTCTATATTAACCTTGCATAAAAACTTGTTTACATAACGAAAACTTTTAATGGTTAAAAGTTTGAAAAAGCACGTATAAAGATCCGATTAGGAGCTACTGGAAGAAAAAGCCACAGATTACTTATATAAGCTCTAAAGAGAACCAACTACTCTACGGTTAGCATTTTCATTTGCGCAATTCGTTAAGAATTTAGCCTAAAAAGTTAAGGAAGCAGCCAGATCAACACTCTTGCAGAGTCAGGATTCCCCTTGTTATAACCTAATCAAGACTAAACAACTTCTTTTTTTATATTTTTTTTTTGTGTGCAACGCACTTTATTTTTTATGCAAAAATTTTAAATTTTTGGCAAAACTGAGGTACTAGGGAACTAGAAGGTACAATACATGTGACAAATTCGATAGAATCCACCCCCCCCCCCCCCCCCCCCCACACACACACTTAGAATTGAATATTGCCCTCAATATTCAAAGTACCGGTTATTATGCCGACACTTAGAACGTAAAAAGGTAATACTAATAGCCAAGTGTGAAACAAAAATCTGTTTTTCACAAAAAGCATTAAAAATGATATCCCTAGATAATCATTGGCAAAAGGATAGGATATTGAGCAGCAGGATTGAAAACAGGCGCGTCAATCATCACAATCCAAAGGATACCTGCAAACATGAGCAAACGTACAAAGGCAAACAACAACAGAGGAAACTCCCCCACACTTAGTGTTAGAAAATAGAAAGAAGTCAGAGACATGGGTGAAAACCCATGTTATGCTAATGTTTTTGTTTCGAGTCATGTAGCTTGACTCGACCCCGAATTCATTGGTTCTTGGGGACGCAAGTGGAAGAGACAATCTCCATCGGACTTTCATTCAAGATGTTTGGACAAACATTGAAGTACGTGAAAGTTGCACACCGACGAGATATATTCCCAGCTTCACCTAGAATGGTAAATGGAAATGTCGGGGTCAAAGATAGTGTCTTCATTCCCGAAGGAGTGAAGAACAGGAGAGGTCACCGGGTAGGTGAAGAAAGGAAAGAAAGTCATGATAACAACCATGACTAACTCATCCTCATCAGAAGGAGAATTCATAATTTGTATATCATGAATCTCATCATTGAAGCTTATTTGATCTAGACATATCCTGGGTGGGAGGGTTGGGATTTTGATATCAAGCAAATTTTCGTGTTTGAGAACATTTCCCCCCGGGACACAAGGATCATCTTTGCCTAGATTAAAGTAGAAGTGATTATACTCCGGCGGACATATGATATGAGTGGTTCAATGGAGAACTCCTCGAAGGTGAATGAATCGTATTCGGGGAGAGAAATTTGAGAATGAGAAATGGTACTGCCACTAGTCTTCTCTCCCATATGATCAAAATGGAAGGCTTCAAATTCCAGAATAGAATCATCGGAAAAAAGGTCACTATCCCTAACGGGGATAGGAGATGAAATGGGTTTTTCATTGAAAGCCTCAATTTTAGAAATAAAAAGATTGACATTCAATAATGTTTCACGAAGAGCTTTGTCTTGGATTATTTCTTCATCATTCTCTTCTTCTAAACTAACTAGCTTAGAAGGTAATTCCTCCACATAAACGATATCTCCACAAGATAACGAATCGTCATCATTAGAATCGGAGAACAACTCAACATGATCATTTGGGAAGAAAAGAGGAGGAGGGATATCACACATATGATCAAAAATTCCCTGTGACTCACTTGGGATTGGGACAAGGCTCTCAACACTAGACTTTATGAATTCGTCCGATTCCTTTTCAGGAACAGTGTTAAGATGCTCCTCCCCCATGCTTAGAGAGTTAGTGGGAACTTCGGGTGTGATAACAGCAGACTGATATGGAATCTCAACTGATGGAATCTCCACTGATGAACTTGATGAATATTTATAAAATTGAAGAATATCAAAGGTATCTTCATCATCGCTGTCATCAGGAATGAAACGAAATCGAGAGCTAGATCTGGCTGCTTTTTCTTTTTCAATTGATTCCCTAATAGATTTTTCAATGGCAATCTGGGAATTTATTTAAGCAGCCTGCTCTTCAGCTAACAATTCTTCCATGGATTTTTGATTTGGATTATCTTGGGTATGTTTAATTCCCTTCAAATCTCTCACTAAATCTAGAAGATCAAGGAGAAGATTGTGAGGAAGTGGTTGAGGCTGAGGTGGTGCCTGATATATTTGGTACTGTGGAGGTTGGTCATAATATGATGTGCCAAAATTGTTACAAAGAAATGAATTCCTTGTTTGTCAATCAGAGCTGAAGTGTGGACCTCCATAGTATTCACAACAATACGATTGCTGTGACTGATTTGGTGAATAATATGGATATTGGTCATTTTCAAAATTCTCAGTGTACCAGAAAACTGTTCATAGACAAATGTGTTTCCGATTTGACACTCAAATCCTTCATGAGGACCTCCACAAAACTCACACAAATATGTCTATATCTCATGGTGTGGGAGCTGATGGAATAAATTAGTCGTGCCATGGTAGGAATAGGGATTCTGGTTTTAGACAGACCCGTTTCCTAACTCTACCATGCTAAAACTGGAACAATTACCATCATTATGAGGGCTACCACACCATTGACAACCAATAGGGTAAGGATGAGACATAGAAAGAATTAAATGGTTACAGAGGGTAAGGGATAAAGAATCAAAGAGGTAAGAGGGTAAAGGTGAATATTTTTGGAGTTTTTGGAAAACATTTTATGAAAACAAAGAAGGAAAATATTTTTGGGTTTTTTGTGTTCGTTGAAAACTAAATTACAATGTTTTTGGAAATCATTTTGATAAACTAAATCGCTTCCTCTTAGATCACACTTAGTAATCCTTGAGTAATCTAAAATAGTAAAATTTACGCTTTGTTTTTTTTATGAAAATATGAACAAGGATGGTAAATATACAATGAGCGTATATCCAGATTCACTAACCTGCAAACCGTTTAGAATACGCAGCACAGCCTCCCCGACAGCGGCACCAAATTTTGATTTGTCCTGAACAGTCAGACAATATTGACCAAGGTAGATGGTCAACAAGGTCAAAACAACTTAGACCAACGAACCAAGGAGTACAGTGTATCCCCGGGTCGTTATTTCTCCGCGAGGCATGCAATTGTATTAAAACGGATTTTTGATCGGGTGAATTTGGTTGGGAAAGGGTTATGAGTGATTGAATTAAGAAAATATAAAAGGAAATGAGTTAAACAAGCTATTAGAACAAATACTGGAAATCAAAAAGCCTAAAAACGTTTGAAAACTGAAACGTATACGTTTAATTGGTAAAATAGCCCAGTTGCCCTGGGTCTAGGCATATTTAGCCTTTTTTTTTAAAAATTCCCATTTTAGCCCGGGTTGCCCTGGGCAACTAGTGCATAGCCAACTAAAGAGTGCCACGTCGGGGCAACTTTTTTGTATTTTGGGCAATTTTTTGTATTTTGGGCAACTTGAGGACACTTGTCATCTTTCGGTTGGCTGTAGGAAAGTTGCCCAGGGCAACCTGGACTAAAACGGGAATTTTTCAAAAAGGGCTAAATTTGCCTAGACCGCAGGGTAACGGGCCATTTTAGTAATTTTCCCTACGTTTAAATTAAAATAACGTAAACGTACAAAATAAAACATGAAATTTTAGCAATACCAACCCTTCGGGGATGAAAATTACATTTTTACAATCCTAATGATAAAAGAAAATTTTAAGAAAAAGAAAATAATTTTTAGACTATTTAAATTATTATTATTAATTAATTACTATTTAATAACTATTTAAACTAATTTAATTTATAAAAAATATAAGATGAACAGTAAAAATTCTAAAACCTTGTATAAAAATACTTAATAATATCAGTTAGCTAGGAAAAATATAAATAGTGTGAAAAGCTTATAAATAAGCTGGAAAATAAGGTAACTAGTTATAATAAGCTAAAAGAACTAATACTATTATATAAACAAATGGGGAAAATATAAACACTAATACACAACTAGCCCAGATGGTGCATGGCCTTGGTTTGGTTTTGACCAGTTTGACAAGGAGGTCTCAGGTTCGATCCCAACCACTAGCACTTTCCACAAACTATTTTTTTTCTTTGGATTTTATTTTACAAAAACATATTAACACTAAAAATAACCAACTTTTGTGAAAACAACTTTGCTTAAAAATTACAAATAAGCTTAATGTTAGCTTAATGATCCAACAGTTAGGCTTATAAGGAGAAAATGGACTTTTGAGCTTGTAAAAGGTTACAAAATAAGCTAAGAACTGAACAAGAACTAAAAATAAGCTAGAAGGAAGTGAAAGAACTTAGATTAAGCAGAAGCAACAAGAAAAGTTCCCTGAATAAGCTAAAAGAAACACAATGAGCAAATCCAAACACTGAACTCCAAACAGGCCTTCAAGGTTGTTTGCAGGCTTCAAATAAGCTTAGGAAATAAGCTTTGAAACCCAAGGGAAGCTAGGAACTAGAAAGTTAGGTACATGGGCTCCTCAAAGAACTCAAATACATAAGACAATCTCCATGGATAAGCTCACAAGGGGCTTATGAACATGGCCTTGGGGATTAGTCCCCTGGTGCAGGGAATAAATTGCACAACTGCCCAACTTTAAGCACAGATTAAGCTCTCTAAAAAAATTACTAAAAATAATACAAAAATACTAGAATAAAGTTGAGCAATAAAATGTTAAAATCCCAAGATATCATACCAAAATACCAAGAAACAAATCCATGAAAATTCCCACAACTTTTGGAAAAACTGAGAACTTGCAATTTGACTTTTGAGGCAAAACTTAATATTTGACTTTATTGAAATTTGATCTTAATCTACTGAATGAACATGATATAATAAGCTAAGTAGAGACCAAAATAAGTTATAACAACCAATAATGAAATGAAATGAAGAGATTTAAAATCCTACTCCTTAACAGTGAATTAACAAAATGAGATCAAGAGAGGATTTTAACTTTTGAGTGAATGAGACAAGTTTTTTATGACTGATATAACCTAAATAGACTTAATGTCACAAGTAACAAACAACAACAACCCAAGAAACTCACTCAAGCTCAGTGATGCACACTGAACCAAACACCCCTTTAAGTAACTGAAATGATGATTTTCAAAGCATTTGGATGATTTGACCATGGAAACTGATTAACAAAACTCTAGTATGATGGAATAAATGCAATTAAGTTAAAATACACAAACAATAACATCATAACATATAAATCACTGGGATGCTCCTTTTTGACAGTGGATTCCAACAATGATCAATACAAGTAATCTAATGACCAAGTAAGTACCATTAAGCAATATTCTAACTTAAATTCACTAATCAAGCATAAAAACAACATATAAGCAGAAATTAAGCCTAGCTACAGTACTAATAGAGAAAATTGAGAAATGCTTACAATTTGTGTCCAAGCTAAAAAATAAGTAACCAGGGAACCAAACTATCCTAATACCTACCTTGAGGTTCTAAAACCAAGGGTCATCCATTCTTAACCCTGCTTCTTGCTTCATCATCCTTGTACACTGATTTCTGAATTTTTGACTATTTATTTGGAATTTTTGTGAATTTTTGCAATTATGATCTTAACTAGTTTAAAAGCTTTATAAACTTTTAAAAAATTACAAATGAGGTTAAAGGAGATTAAAGGATCACTAATCAACAGCTTTTTACAACTTTTAAATTTAAAATGAAATTTTCGCTAATAATGGCAAAAACTGAATTCTGCAAAAACTCTTGGAATTAAGGTTAAATAAAGTTTACACTACATTAGAAAAACTGCTTAGAACGATTTCAAATTAAGAGTTACAACTAAGAAGGGAAATTAAGCTACAACGACAAGCTATACTAAGCTATAACTAAAAACTAACTAACTCTTCAATTCTGCTTCTTTCTTCACTTATATAGACCAGGGTGGGGTTCCTTAACTTTCCCACATATTTCTAAGCCGTTGGATGGGCTTGTTTTGATCTCAGCCCTTGAATGTACTTTTGGCGGGAAAATGGGTTTTGGTGGATTGGTGACCTAGAGGAGGGGGAAGTATTGTCACATGGGATGGGGTGTAGTGTGGTTAGTAGGTTGTTGCGGGAGTATGGAGGGGACAGGGATGTTGGCAAGGTACAGGAAAGAAGGGGGATTGGAAGCGGGAAACCAGGGAAAGGTGAGGGTGAGGGTGGTGTTGACTGGTCTTTGACCGGAGGGGATTTTTATTTGTAAAATGGGAACGGGCTTGAGGGATTTTGGGACAAGGGTGGGGTTTGGGGCTTGGATTGGTTTTGTTTGGTGGATTGGATTTTGGGTTAAAATAACAACATGGGTCCGGTTGGTATTTAATTGAGCACAAGGACCAATTGTGTAATTTTCTGAAAGTTTAGGGGCTGGAAGTGTAACTTTTCCAAACTTGGTCCAAGAGTAAAATGTGCCAAGCTTGAATAACCAAAGGACCATAATTGCATAAAATTCCAATTTAAAACACCTGGGGACTTGTTTTGCCAAATTTGCAAAGTTGAGGGACCATTCTTGCCATTTCTTTAAACTTTCATTTCAAGGACCATTTATGACAACTTTTGGATTCCCAAGGACCAATGTTGACTTTTCATCCAAAATACTCTTCCAGGGACCAAATCTGCCAATTCTGGAAGGTCATGGACTTATTCTGCCAATTGTGCAAACTTTGCTCATTTTTCGTTTGTTTTCAATCCTTTTGTACCTAAAACACATAAAAACACAATCCAAGGATATTTGCAGTATAATTGGGCATATTTGGGTGTTTTTAGTATTTTTACAGTCCAATATGGGTATAAAATGATGAGTACTTACACACTCATCAGTGACAGTCCCTTATTGATAAAGGACTGTCCAAGGTTTAAGTGGCCGTCCCCTGCTCCTCGAGCTGGCTATAAATAATGACCTATTTTCATCAGATTTTTGGTAATCCTCTTAGCACAAAATTTTATGTTCTTTCCTTTCTTCTTCTTTGATCACTATAACTCTTTGGCATGTGTTTATAAGTGATCCTGTCATCCTCTATCTCAACTGCAAGAGAAGAACACTCGAAGTCGTCAAGAATCAAAGTGTTATTGAGTCCACACACAAACGTAACTAGTGTTACGATTCTCTTCTTCCTCTAAACTCTATTCTTGTATATTAGTAGATCCGACTTGTGTGTGAGTCGTGGTTAGTTTTGAAACGGACAACATGTAAGTCCGAGAAGTGTTGGATCTAGATTAGGACTTGTAATAGTTTGTGTGTTGTCGTGTGAAGGCTAAGACTCAGTGGAGTTCTAGTGTAAAGATTTGGACTTAGTGAAGTCCGTGTGTGAAGGCTTGAATCGGGGGAAGATTCCAATGAACGTGAGTGCTCGTTCGTGTGAAGACTTGGATCGTGTGTCGATCTAAGTAGGACAAGAGTGCTTGTTCGTGTAGCCACGTGGGCTATGTTATAGATTGGTTCTAGCTAGGATTAGGACCCGACATTCCACTTAGTGTCATTAAACTTGGTGTAAGCTTGTGTACTGTTTATTCCGCCATAATGGAGCGTGTTGACTACTGAAGTATGTAACACCCCCAAATTTATGTTTGTCGCAGCGGAAAAGTAATTTGGGTGTTATGGGGAGGATCGAAGTTTTAATCTCATAAAACGGCTTAAAAGAAACGTTTTGAAAGTTATTTGTCATTCAAACAATATTTTTGATAAAAGATGAACAATTTGATTTAAAATCTTATGAAAATATATAAAGGCTTGTAAAAATGACAAATTTGATTTTTACACCATTTTAATTTATCAGAGTAATAAATGCCCACTCCATGTCTTGTCCTGCTCCATTAAATTACCAGAGATACACATGCTTAAAAGTGTCAACACAAAGGTTGGTGAGTTCATAGAGTTTTATGGAAAACCATTTATTTTGGTAAATTTCAGGAATATTTGGTATTGATAAAATACAAACAGTAATGAAACAAGTATTGAGTATATTGACTATAATCACAAATAAATCATATAAGTATTCAATCACATTCAAATAAGGAATCAATAATCCTAACATGAGCTAGAAACTCATGATGCTAATTTAATCAGATATACAATTCAAGTATGGTCAAATTTCTATACAGCTGTATCTAAATATATGTTGAAAACATACATTTCCTTATAGATATTGCCCCAAGCCTCATGACACACAAGCTTAACCAAAAGAGGTGTTTTATCAAATCAATGATAAATTTTGCCCTCTAATAATAGGTGATTTGCCAATTCCTATTTGTCTACGAATATAGTGTATCACGACTAATACGACTAACCATTTGCAAATGGCATTCCGTCAAGTATTAGTGGGACAGGAGGTCAGTCCTTAACAGGTTTCAAATCTGTTCACTATATTCGCGCCCACTTTACATGTGATTAATGGCTCATGATTGAGGGACTTTATGGCGATAAGGTAACTTAGGCAATATCAAGGTAATATTGGGATCATTCAAAATAACATCATGTAATCAAGTGTCATACCACAGTAATCAGTTTGGGAATATTATCGTTTGAGTATCAGTAATTCAGTTTAAGTATTTCACCAGTAACACATGTATATCACATACCACAATAATCGAATTGAAAACATTTTCATATGAATATCAGTATTTCAGTCAAGTAATTCATCAGTAAAATATATATATCACATACCACAATAATCAAATTGGAAGTATTATCATACGAGTATTAGTATTTCAATTAAGTGTTTTGTCATGTATTGTATATATCACATTTTAAATCACAAATCATATTAAATAAATATCAATTAGGAAATTGATTTGAATCATGTATTATTTCATATACTTATCAATTTATTAAAGTATATGTAAGCATGTATCTCCCCCAATGAGTTTAAAAACAATTATTGGAAATGGGGTTATGACTCACCTGGATTGATACAGAAATGATGAAAAGTAAAGTAGGATGAGATTTATGGGAACGATTATGGAAACGTCTTTGATACGGAACCTGATAAATAAATTTATCTGAGAATATAACCAAATACTATTTGGTAAATACGAACGAATAACGAATAAATATTATTCGTTATGATGAATAGATGATGTGCAATGTAATTTTTATGCCATGCATGATATAATAAAATACTTTATTTAAATTATCCATCAGAGTTTTACCTTTTTAAACGTAAGTAAAAATATTAACTTTTGAAATATCGTTATATATATTATTAACGTAAAAATAAATAATATATAAATAAAACGTAGTAAAAATGCATATGACGTGGTGGGGTGACGAAAAATAGAAAATAAAATAAGAATGTCAAATATAATATGTTGGTCCTTGTCCTTTTCCAGTTTTTACACTTTTTATACTAACGGCGTTAGCGTTACACCGTTAGTCCTTTTTATATATAATTTATAATTACAGTCCACTACATGTCCAATATTACAATCTAAGCTTGGAATATTAAATAATATCAAGTTTTTTCCTATAGATTCTGTTTTTACAGTTTTAGTCCCTACTTTTCAGTCCTTGACAGTTTTAGTCCTCCTAAGTGTCATCGCGTTACATTTTTAGTCCAAAATTACAAAAATGATTATAAAAATTTTGTAAAATTTTCCATAGCTTATTTAAGTTTATTAAAGCGTATTTCAACTGCTTATTTGATAAAAGAGCTTGTTTCTATATAAATGGGCCTTAACGAATTAAAACAAAGGCCCGTTAAGAATTTTAGAGGCGAGGGCATGGAAATTGTTTTGGGCCTGAACTTGGGCTATTTTTATGATTCTAAAAATATTTCATATGGGCCCAGTGGGCTTATGGTTTGTTTTCTCTTGTTGGGCTTGAAATAAGCCCACACGAGTTTATTAAGTTTTTTTTTACTAAAATAAGATTTGAAAAACTTTGTGATTGTCGAATCAAATTGGCTAAGTTTTTGTGTCGAGACGTGAGTATTTTTACAAGTTACCTAGATGAAAGTGGTAGTTTTCTAGGTGGTCTATTAGGTCGAGTAAAAATATTGCATACTTGTTACACGATATTTGAAGTTATACGATTGTTTTGTAGCATGGTTGGGACGTTTCAATATATGTGAAAAAGTTAGAATATTTTCTAAGTATTTATATGAATTTTCATGCGATTGTGCATGGTTCGAAAATGATTTGTTTGATGCATGTTGGGTAAAAACTAACGTGAAATATGTGTGCTACGTGACTCCTAGGCCTTCCAAGATAGAGGCTAGTCACGTTGGTGTTGCTACAAATTTATACGTACGTAAAATATATGCATGAACTATATATACGATCGAATAATTAAATCAAAGTGCATAAACTATATTTAACGTGTGTAATGAATTCGAATAAGTTGTAAAGGACTTACAATACCTCTAGGGTGGTGGAGAAACGAGTAGGAACGAATGAAACACAAGATATACTCAAATTCGACTACTACCCAAAATATTATATGTTTAACTCAACCCGAAAATCCTTTTCTTGCGTTCAAACCCTCTTGTGATTATTTCTGGTCGAGCTTATAATATTTGAGAGAGTACATGAGTGTTTTATGAATATATTTGATGGAAGAAACAAGGTGAGAAATAAACCATACATATAGAAAGAATTTTGATATTCGTACGATGCAAAAATTTCAAGGAAACATGTAGTACTATTACATGTCAATGAGATAGACTTATTGATCGACATATATCATATTATATTGGATTGTGAGTACATGAAATAAGGAAATTGGTTTTGATGATTCATATAGATGTCGACATATATTTCATTTCATACACGATTTGCATAATCTCGTACCACTTGATTATAGCTGGTCATAGATGATATTTAAACATGAAAACATGCTTGAAATATTATTAGGATCATTTAGAAACAAACTGGGATTAGAACGGTTAAGTTTTGAATAATATATAAATTGATTGATATGATTTTTCGTCAATCACTTTGCCCTTTAAAAACATATCAAACGTCGTCCAATAAACTTGGGATTTGACACACTAATAGTTGGCTAGATGATAAACGAGATGGTGCATAAATATATATTTGTCGTGTGTAAAAATTTAGAATACGCGAGGTGTTTTGGAGCTAGATTAATCTATATATATATAAAATTTGAAATGAAAATGGATTTAATTTTTGGGCCGGTTGGGCTTATGAAAGATCAAGGGCTCGTTTGATTTTGTAATTAATTTGTTAATTAGGATTAGCGAATTGTTATTATTTTGTTAATTGTGTCGAGAACTTGTTTCGTCGTTTGGTGAATTTTGCAATATCGTAATCGTGACCATTTTAATATACTAAGAAAATTTTAAATTTCCCCGTAAAAATGGTGATTAAAATAATGACAGAGATTTATATATAATTAAACATTTTTAATTATATGAATTTTTGCGAGGTTTTATAGTACCCACATGTCATTCTGAATTTCGTCCCGAAATTCAAATTTAATGTGATTACTTAAGTAAAGATTTTTTTTTTTTTTGAACAGAGGTTGTCGAGAGATTTTTATTCCTAAAATTAGGGAAACGTGATTCAGTTAGATTTACATGTACTAGACAAGACAAAATAACTGATATATTTAAGGGTTGTGAATATTGAAAAACAACGGTCAGGAATAGTGGAAAATAACGGCTAATGAATAGTGAATACTAACGGTCGTGAATAGTAATATAACGGCTATATTTTTAGCCTATAAATACCTCATTTAATTTCCTATTCTTTCATCAACCATTTTCCTATCATTTCACATTTCCAATTCTTAACCTTTTTCTCTCATTAAATACTTCCAAAAATGCCAAGCCTAATTACTATTATCGCAATGATATATATCGTTGTTGCCATCACCTATTTGACTTTTGTTCCGGATGAAGATTATGTAGTTTTGGTCGGGATTTTGGGGTTCCTAATACCACTCACAGTTCTATCATATGGTGTTGATAAGAGATGGAGGCACTAGTCTCAAGCTAGATTTATTTAAAATGTATCCTTGTTATGTTTCTATGTAATCCTCAATAAATATGAAATAATACTTATTTGTCTTTATGTTTAAGAACTAGGCTTGCTATTGTCTCTAATGGTGTACTTATACTTATCTTTTAGAATAGTTAGAGTAATTCATCCTATGGTGGTTCTTGCTATGGTACTGTTGATGGGAATCCTTATTGTTATGTCGGGTCAATCTATTGAAGATTCTACGCTTTTTATTGTAATCATTGTAATAATAGCACTTCCTATACTAATTATATGCCTATGTGTTAATTTCCGTGGTCTCTAATAAAATTTTCGCTATTGATGTTTTCCTTAAGTCTTTGTGAACTCTTAGGTTTCTAATGTTTTTACTTTTCTCGACTTACTATAATAAAAGTGACGGGTATTAAGTGTAAATACCTATTGAAGTTTGTCAAAAATGAGGATTATAAATAGTTTATTTAATCTCAAGATTTTGCTTTTAAATGAAGATTGTTATTAGAAAATCTGAAAAGATAACTGTTCCATTTATGACATAATTCTTCCTAAATTATACATAGGTAGCTAGGCTATGTATAATTGAGGACCAAATGATGTAATGCTTGGCTCAGTAACAATGGTATTTATTTTTCTTTAAATTGTTTTAGATGGTTCAGTCTCAATGATTGAATGACATCTAATCATTTTCAAAAGAATTTAGTAAATTTTTGTTCATAATATGGTGATGAGTCAGGGATTTCTAAGGCGATACTAGGATATTCTTGGTATTGGATTGCTAAGGAACAAACGGACTTATCTACTAAAGCTAAAGTTCAATAACCTTCTATCTATTCTTCAAGTTCTCTTCCGAAAATTTGTCTTATAAAATTCTATGGTTATAGCCTAGTCATGGTAGGTATAAGGAATCATAATAATCATAGGTATTATCAAGGTAAATTTGAATATATTCACTATAATCAACATTATATTAATAACTTGACTGATTGTTTTTGCAAAACAAACGATACAAGATCTTTTATTAATACTTCATTGATATGAGGGGAGTCATTTGTCTACCAAAGAGAGTAACAAATGGTGAGATTCTTCATGAAGGTATGAGGAATCATTACATGAATGCATAGCATCATGATGGAAAGAATTTATTAACAACAGAGGGTTATAACGAAAGGAGATTTTTATTAAAGGTAGGTTACAAGTTTTGAGAGTTTCAGAATTATTAGGAAATCTGTCATCACTAACCAAAAACTTTTTGGTTTAGTGGGTACAACTTTCTGTTCAGGGGAATTGAGTGAAGATACATCGTTTGAGATGTATTATATCGAGAAATTTGGAGCGTCAGGAATAGAGAATTTGGAAATATCTGGTATTGAGGAATCTGAAGTATAAGTTAACGGAGAATTTGGCTCAACATTCTTCCACGGTATCTCTTGGCTTGAACTTCGTCCAACTTCGAATGCTGCTTGACCACCAATCAAATCATTATATGATTCGGTAGCTCTTTTGAGTTTTTGACGTGAAGGTGAAAAAAAATAGGTGACGATGGAAGTGATCTTCTGAGTGAGGTCTATATCAGGCGGGGATTGTGATATTTGTATGTAAGGATCTTCAGTATTCGGAGAATTTTGATTGATAGATGAGATATTATTATTATAGAGAGTAGTTTTGATATTCACGGGAGTTCCTGAAGACATGCTACAGTAGTAACCGAGAATAATATTTTATGAGGATTTTGTATGTTAAAATATAACAGTACAGATGAAATAATTATTGTGTAAGAGTATTTTCTAAACATGTAAGATAATCTCAACAGATAAAGTATTGAGCACGGCAGTCTGCAGACACGAAGGGCATAAAATGGTATGGTGTAAAATCATTATTTTGAAAATGTAGTTATAGTTTTAATGTTTGAAAACATTTAATTCTCTATAACTGTAGCTCTGATGCCAATCTGTAACACCCCCAAATTTAAGTTTGTCACAGCGGAAAAGTAATTTGGGTGTTACGGGGAGGATCGAAGTTTTAATCTCATAAAACGGCTTAAAAGAAACGTTTTGAAAGTTATTTGTCATTCAAACAATATTTTTGTTAAAAGATGAACAATTTGATTTAAAATCTTATGAAAAGATATAAAGGCTTGTAAAAATGACAAATTTGATTTTTACACCATTTTAATTTATCAGAGTAATAAATGCCCACTCCGTGTCTTGTCCTGCTCCATTAAATTACCTAAGATACACATGCTTAAAAGTGTCAACACAAAGGTTGGTGAGTTCATAGAGTTTTATGGAAAACCATTTATTTTAATAGATTTCAGGAATATTTGGTATTGATAAAATACAAACAGTAATGAAACAAGTATTGAGTATATTGACTATAATCACCAATAAATCATATAAGTATTCAATCACATTCAAATAAGGAATCAATAATCCTAACATGAGCTGGAAACTCATGATGCTAATTTAATCAGATATACAATTCAAGTATGGTCAAATTCCTATACAGCTGTATCTAAATATATGTTGAAAACATATATTTCCTTATAGATATTGCCCCAAGCCTCATGACACACAAGCTTAACCAAAAGAGGTGTTTTATCAAATCAATGATAAATTTTGCCCTCTAATAATAGGTGATTTGCCAATTCCTATTTATCTACGAATATAGTGTATCACGACTAATACGACTAACCATTTGCAAATGGCATTCCATCAAGTATTAGTTGGACAGGAGGTCAGTCCTTAACAGGTTTCGAATCTGTTTACTATATTCGCGCCACTTTACATGTGATTAATGGCTCATGATTGAGGGACTTTATGGCGATAAGGTAACTTAGGCAATATCAAGGTAATATTGGGATCATTCAAAATAACATCATGTAATCAAGTATCATACCATAGTAATCAGTTTGGGAATATTATCGTTTGAGTATCAGTAATTCAGTTTAAGTATTTCGCCAGTAACACATGTATATCACATACCACAATAATCGAATTGAAAATATTTTCATATGAATATCAGTATTTCAGTCAAGTAATTCATCAGTAAAATATATATATCACATACCACAATAATCAAATTGGAAGTATTATCATACGAGTATCAGTATTTCAGTCAAGTAATTCCTATAGATTCTGTTTTTACAGTTTTAGTCCCTACTTTTCAGTCCTTGACAGTTTTAGTCCTCCTAAGTGTCATCGCGTTACATTTTTAGTCCAAAATTACAAAAATGATTATAAAAATTTTGTAAAATTTTCCGTAGCTTATTTAAGTTTATTAAAGCGTATTTCAACTGCTTATTTCATAAAAGAGCTTGTTTCTATATAAATGGGCCTTAACGAATTAAAACAAAGGCCCGTTAAGAATTTTAGAGGCGAGGGCATGGAAATTGTTTTGGGCTTGAACTTGGGCTATTTTTATGATTCTAAAAATATTTCATATGGGCCCAGTGGGCTTATGGTTTGTTATATCTTGTTGGGCTTGAAATAAGCCCACACGAGTTTATTAAGTTTTTTTTTTTACTAAAATAAGATTTGAAAAACTTTGTGATTGTCGAATCAAATTGGCTAAGTTTTTGTGTCGAGACGTGAGTATTTTTACAAGTTACCTAGATGAAAGTGGTAGTTTTCTAGGTGGTCTATTAGGTCGAGTAAAAATATTGTATACTTGTTACACGATATTTGAAGTTATACAATTGTTTTGTAGCATGGTTGGGACGTTTCAATATATGTGAAAAAGTTAGAATATTTTCTAAGTATTTATATGAATTTTCATGCGATTGTGTATGTCTCGAAAATGATTTGTTTGATGCATGTTGGGTAAAAACTAACGTGAAATATGTGTGCTACGTGACTCCTAGGCCTTCCAAGATAGAGGCTAGTCACGTTGGTGTTGCTACAAATGTATACGTACGTAAAATATATGCATGAACTATATATGTGATCGAATAATAAAATCAAAGTGCATAAACTATATTTAACGTGTGTAATGAATTCGAATAAGTTGTAAAGGACTTACAACAACTCTAGGGTGGTGGAGAAACGAGTAGGAACGAATGAAACACAAGATATACTCAAATTCGACTACTACCCAAAATATTATACGTTTAACTCAACCCAAAAATCCTTTTCGTGCGTTCAAACCTTCTTGTGATTATTTCTGGTCGAGCTTATAATATTTGAGAGAGTACATGAGTGTTTTATGAATATATTTGATGGAAGAAACAAAGTGAGAGAGAAACCATACATATAGAAAGAATTTTGATATTCGTACGATGCAAAAATTTCAAGGAAACATGTAGTACTATTACATGTCAGTGAGATAGACTTATTTATCGACATATATTATATTATATTGGATTGTGAGTACATGAAATAAGGAAATTGGTTTTGATGATTCATATAGATGTCGACATATATTTCATTTCATACACGATTTGCATAATCTCGTACCACTTGA
This sequence comes from Artemisia argyi, assembly GCA_030686995.1. Lineage (NCBI taxonomy): Eukaryota > Viridiplantae > Streptophyta > Magnoliopsida > Asterales > Asteraceae > Artemisia > Artemisia argyi. The sequence goes on from CM060688.1 coordinate 131,564,446, forward strand.
TTATAGCTGATCATAGATGATATTTAAACATGAAAACATGCTTGAAATATTATTAGGATCATTTAGAAACAAATCGGGATTAAAACGGTTAAGTTTTGAATAATATATAAATCGATTGATATGATTTTTCGTCAATCACTTTGCCCTTTAAAAACGTATCAAACGTCGTCCAATAAACTTGGGATTTGACACACTAATTGTTTGCTAGATGATAAACGAGATGGTGCAAAAATATATATGTGTCGTGTGTAAAAATTTAGAATACGCGAGGTGTTTTGGAGCTAGATTAGTCGATATATATTTAAAATTTGAAATGAAAATGGATTTAATTTTTGGGCCGGTTGGGCTTATCAAAGATCAAAGGCCCGTTTGATTTTGTAATTAATTTGTTAATTAGGATTAGCGAATTGTTAATATTTTGTTAATTGTGTCGAGAACTTGTTTTGTCGTTTGGTGAATTTTGCAATATCATAATCATGACCATTTTAATATACTAAGAAAATTTTAAATTTCCCCGTAAAAATGGTGATTAAAATAATGACAGAGATTTATATATAATTAAACGTTTTTAATTATATGAATTTTTGAGAGGTTTTACAATGTAACTCTCGAGTGTGGTACTCGGGGAGTGGAGTAGGACGAAGAGGTGCTTCATGCCGAACCACTATAAATCACCGTGTTTGGTTTGTGTCTTCTCTTCTCTTCTCTTTACTTTCCTTTCTCACATTTATCTTCTTGAACTTAAGGTTGTGTTTGTGTAGCTAGTTGCTTAGATTGTGATTATGCTTGAGATATAAACTAAAACAACTAAAAAAATGCAAATACATAATTAATCACACATCTGCTCATAGACATGCCCACTGGCTGCAGCCCTTTATACAAGGACAGTCCACAACATTTAAGGGACTGTCGGTGTATTTTTGGGACCGTCCCCAGTGCAATCAACAGTAGCTATATACTTTTAAATCTCGTATTATGCTTATGTTTATGTGATTGCTTGTATACTTGTAATTGAGTGACATATATGTTTGTTATGAGTGACATAACCACTATTCATATTTAGTCACACTTGATCGAAAATTTGATGCGAAACATTTTAAATATTAAAGAGGAACATATTCACCCCCCCTGATTGATGCTAAACCACCAACTTATATTGACCAAGGAATGGTCAACAAAGTCAAATAGCCTAGATCAATGCTCCGGGTAATATAAGGTATCACCGGGTCGTTAAATCCCGTTGAGGTGTGAATTGTAACTTTAGCGTACTTGTGATCGGGTGATTATTCACAGAAAAGGGTTGTGATAAGAATTATTTGGAAATTATTAACAAATATAGCTTAGGAAAGCTACGTGATGGATTACGGGAATTGAGATTACAAAGATTTGAGCTAAAACCTAAAAACGTACGTTTTGATTAAAAACGTACACAGACGAACGAAACAAAAAGTACAACTGATGGACGGAAAGAGTTACAAGTGTAAAATTATTATTTTTACAATCCTAATAAATAAAGAAAATTTAAAAAAAAAAAAAAAAAAAAAAAAAAAAAACTATTTTTACACTATTTAATTATTTTTTATTAATTAATTACTAATTATCTATTTATTAACTAATTAAACTAATTAGAATTATGAAAAATACTAAAAAGACTTAGAAAATTAAGAAAAATTTTACAAATCTAATTAACCATCATGGGAATCCTAAAAAATTATAAAAAGTTTATTTTATGTATTTTTAAGCTAATTTACTAATTATTAATCTAATTACTAGTTAATTACCAATTAAACTAATTAAATTAAAAAAAAAATAGAAAATGAACAGTACAAATTCTAGAAAAATTTATAAAAATGTTTTAACTTATATAAAAGCTAGAAAAATTATAAAAACTAGGTTGTACTTTATAAAATCTAATTATGCTAATTAATTACTTAATATTAATTAAAACTTAATTAAACTAAAATTAATTATAAAAACCACTAAAAGACAAAATAAAAATCTGGAAAAATTTCTAAAATTACTTTAACCTAAAAGAGAATTTATAAAAATATAAAAATGATATATTGCTTATAAATAAGCCAAAAAGAAAATTAAAATGATAAATCCTATTAAATAGAAGCTATCACTATAATTAAAGTTTGTTTTTGGTGTTTTTTCTTTTTCCAAACTAATTATACACTAAATACAAACACTTTTTCTGAAAACACTTTTTTCACAACCCAAAAATAAGCACTTTGAGTGCTTATTCACCCAACAGTTGACTTTTGGTGACTTTGAAGGTAATTAAGCTCAAATGAAAGAAGGTGGGGTCCACAATGATGAAAACTGGTTTCTCTGAGATGTTTGAACATGAATAAGAAAAATTCAACCAATTAAGTGGCCTGAATAAGCCACAAAACACAAATAAGCTGATGGCTTATTGCATTCTGAGACAGCTTTGGGGACAAGGTTTGGGAGCCAATCCAGGTGGGGTCCACTGGTCTAGAGGTCAAAGCAATGGTCAACAGGTCAACTCTGGTAGGAGGGGGGTTGTAAGGACCTAATTATGGGGTGTGGGACCCACTGGGTTAACCACAAACCACTACCAAAGGTGGTGGGTGAACTGAGTATGCTGAGTGCAGGGGACTGAGTTGCCCTGCAGCTCACTTCAAGGGGCAATTTAGTCCAATAAAAAAAATCACAAAAATGTACCCACTATGAAAATCAAAATTTCAGCTGATGTATTAAACTCACAACAAGTTTTAGACTCTAAATCCAAACACACAAATCAAGAAAATTCTTGCCATTTTGATGAAAATCTGAGATTAACAATTTGACTTTTATGTAAAATTGAGTTTTTGACTTTTGTGAGTTTATACTGAGCTTAGCTGATTAGGTGTGATTTCCTAAGGCTAAATGAAGTGAAAGCTACACACCTAAACTGATTTTGAACTAATTTCAAGGGTTTAAATCATCAAAATACCAACTGATTAGCAGTGACCACCAAAATCCATGAACTTTGACTTTTTACCACATACACACTGAGTTTTAAGTTTTGAGTTGCTTAATATGACATAATGTGATATGTTTAGACTAGAATTAACAACTGAAACAACCTATAGCACATGCAGTCCAGTAAATCCAAACACTCCTTTACTTAAGCTAATTCACTAAATTATGATGCTATCTGCTACTAAGTTCCAATTTAACACTCTAACTAGTTCTAAATACTACAAATGAAGCTGTTTTAACAATAATATGTAACTAAAGCTACACTAAACTCAGAATCAAAGAGATGCAAATTTTATATATAAAAAAAAAATGAAAAAGCTTACAAAGAAATTAATTCTAGCATGAAAAGGAATGATTCACTATGCTGGCCTATCATTAAGATAGGCAGAGGTCTTCCTTTTGCTACCTCAACTTATCCAGAACTCCATGAATGCCCCTCCTTTGACCTGCATTGACTTGTTAGAAATTGATAAATTCTTGTTCTATTCTGGATTTTAAGGTCTCTAGAAGCTGTAACAAGCTTATGGAAACTTAAGTGATCCTAAATAAGTCCAAGTATTAGCTTAATCATACATTTGAGCTTTGTTGAATAACAAGAACTTGCACAAACTGAGATAAGAAGGTAAACTGAATTTGATTACTTGAAAATGGATTCAATTACATTAAAAGAAATACTACAATGCTTAAAAGCTCTTGATTACACTAGAACTACTCAAATTAAGAAAAACGACATGAAAATTTATCTAAAAAACTAACTAGTCTTCACAGCTCCATCCTTCTCTTTTTTATAGGACCCAATTAGGGTTTGGGGTATCTTCTGATCAAATCCCACAAACAATGAGAGCCTTTGGATTAAGGGGCTGCAATCTTGGCCGTTTAAATTCTTGGTGCCAAACTCCTTTTTGGCTGTTTCCTCTTATTATTGATGCCAGGTGCACATTTTTGGAGCTTTGCTCTTGGTTTGGAGTGCAAGAGGGGGGGGGGGGTTGAGTGTGACAGAGGAGAAGGACTAGGGGTGATGATGATGGTGTTTGGAGGGTAGCAGGGATGAGTGGGGGTGAAGGTGAGGTGGAGGGTCAAAGTTTGACCGAGGTTTTTATTAAAAATAAAGGTGGGCTTGGTGGTGGGCCGAGGTGATATAAGGAGTGGGCTGGATTGGTAAGGGTTTTATTTTTGGTATTTGGATTTTAGGAGTAGTATTTGGTCCGTTTGGTTTTGCATATTAATCATAAGGACCAAATTTGTTATTTGCTGAAAATTGAGGGTTGGTTTTGACTACCTTCCAAACTTAACCAAGGGACAAAACTTGCCAAGTTGAATTACCAAAGGACCATAAATGTCATTTTTCCAATTTTGAACACCCGGGGACTGAAACTGTCAAATGTTGAAACTTGAAGGACCAAAAGTGTAAATTCTTCAAACTTTCATTTAAAGGACCAATTTTGACACTTTGTAAGTTCCCAAAGACCAATGTTGACTTTTCCATCCAAAAATATTTCCCAGGGACCAATTCTGTCAATTTCTGAAACTCCAGGGACCTTTTATTGCAATTTTGGATTTTGAGGGGTAAAAGTGTAATTTTCTCAAACTTTTCACCCTAGGACTTATTTTGACAATTTTTTGACTTTTCTTTGCCTTGGGTTGACTTTTCTTTCATTTTAAACTTCCATGGACTAGTTTTGCCAAATTTTGAAACTTGAGGGACTGAAACTGCCAATTGTGCAAACTTTGTTCGTTTTTCATTTGTTTTTAAACATTTTGCATCTAAAACATATAAAACACACTTTTGGGATAAATTGTGTATTTTGATGCGTATTTGAGTGTTTTTGGATGTTTTGGCAGTTCAGATACGATAAAAATGATAAGTATTTACACACTCATCAATCCCCCACACTAAACTATTGCTAGTCCCTAGCAATCTTTTGAGAAAAACTTGATGGATTTTAAACTCTTTACCAAAAGCCATCACTTCTGGAGTAGCCAGGTGTAAGAACTGTGGCACACCTGATAACAGTGTGATTTTGAGCAAACCACCAGCTTTCAACGGATTTGGTTTGTCTTTGCCAGGAGCCGTTTGCTTCTGGACTAGCCAACTCTTGATGGAATATTCAACATCTTGGTGAGCTGATTACCAATTATGGATTTTCCACGGCCTTTACCACAAGCCATAATCTTGCGGGCTAGCCAACTCATTTGTTTTTGGGGAGTTGAGGAAGCATACAATTTTGGGCAAATTGCAAGCCGTAAACGGATTTGAGTTATCTTTACCAAGAGCCGTTTGCTCCTGGATTAGCCAATCCATTTTGTCTTTTAGACACGGCGGACTGATTACCACAAAAAATTTTGAAATAAAGTGAAAAAATTTTGAAAATTTTGGGCCAAAATGGGGGTACTTGAAAGTATTTTGCGATAAAATTCGCTAGAATTTCCCCCCCACACTTAGAAATGAATATTGTCCTCAATATTCAAAGTCCTGGCTATTATGCCGAATCTATGAACGTAAAAAGATAATATTCGAAGCTAACTGTGGAAATATTGTTTTGTATTTTTCACTTTATTTATCTGTACATACAATCACAGATTTTTTTTTTTTTTTTTTTTTGAACTTATATACATATATACATTTTCAAATTAGCGGGGGGTTGGCGATTCCCCCACACCAGGGTGGTAGAAAGTAGAAGGAAATCAGAGATACGGGTGAAAACCCGTATTGTGCTATTGTTTTTGTTCATCGAGTCACTAGCTTGACTCGATCCCCGAATTTAATTGTCCTTGGGGAAAGTTTGGAGATCCGGGACAACCATGGATGGTATGTCCTCTCCAAAGTGGTGTTTCAAACGATGTCCATTCACTTTGAAATTAGGACCGTCATTTTGTGATAACTCGACGGTGCCATAAGGATAAACCTTAACGATAGTGAATGGACCAGTCCATCGGATTTTGAGCTTTCCCGAGAAGATCTTGAGTCTAGAGTTGAAAAGAAGGACTCGATCACTAATGTTGAAAAAGCGGTTTTTGATTTTTGAGTCATGCATCTTCTTTGTCTTTTCCTTATAGATCAAAGAGTTCTCGTAAGCTTGATCACGAAGTTCGTTTAATTCATTTAGTTGAAATTTTCGATGATCACCCGCAGTTTTGAGGTCAAAATTGGCATGCTTGAGGGCCCAATAGGCTTTATGCTCAAGCTCGATCGGTAGATGGCATGCTTTCCCATACACAAGTTTGCAAGGCGTGCACCCGATGGGTGTTTTGTATGCCGTACGGAAAGCCCAAAGTGCATCATCTAATTTATCCGACCAAGATGCACGATTTTCACCAATGGTTCTTTCCAATATTCTCTTTATGCCTCGATTGGAAACTTCTACTTGTCCACTTGTTTGAGGGTGGTACGCAGTAGAAAGACGGTGAGTTACACCATACTTTTGCATGACTTTATCAAATTTGTCATTGCAAAAATGCGTACCACGATCACTAATTATAGCACGTGGAGTTCCAAATCGAGCAAAGAGAGCTTTCAAAAATTTCACGACTACTCGGGCATCATTTGTGGGTAAAGCTTTTGCTTCAACCCATTTTGACAAATAGTCAACAACCACGAGTATATACTTGTTTCCATGAGATGATGGAAATGGCCCCATAAAGTCAATGCCCCATACGTCAAATATTTCACAAACTTGGATTGCATTTTGTGGCATTTCATTTTTTTGTGAAATATTCCCGTGACGTTGACAAGCGTCACAGGATTTGACCAATTCTTGGGCATCCTTGTAAATCGTGGGCCAAAAGAATCCGGAGTCTAACACCTTTTTGGCGGTGTAATTTGGATTGTGGTGGCCCCCCGTGGGACCAGCATGGCAAGCCTTAAGAATTTCAGTGGCTTCTTGACCATATACACATCGCCGGATGACTTGATCCGCACAGACTTTGAAAAGGTAGGGGTCGTCCCAGAAATAATGTTTCACATCCTTAAAGAACTTGTTCTTTTGTTGGGACGACATCCCTTTCACAATAAAGTTACCCGCGAGGTAGTTTGCAAAATTGGCAAACCATGGGGTAACAGAATCTCCACGAAAGGCAACCGCATTGAGTGTCTCGAGAGGGAAGGTTTCATTAATTTCCTTCTTTTCGGAGACATCTTGATGGGGGTTTTCCAAACGGGAGAGATGATCAGCAGCCAGGTTCTCAACTCCTTTTTTTATCACGAATTATGATATCAAATTCTTGTAGGAGGAGAACCCAACGAAGTAGTCTCGGCTTTGCATCTTGTTTTGCAAAAAGGTACTTCAAAGCCGAGTGATCCGTATACACTATGCTTTTGGTCAGTATCAAGTATGGCCGGAATTTCTCAAAAGCATACACCACAGCTAGTAATTCTTTTTTGGTGGTGGTGTAATGGCTTTGAGCCTCAGTCATAGTTTTGTTGGCATAGTGTATAGGCTGAAAGTGTTTAGACTTGCGTTGCCCCAAGACTGCCCCTATAGCATAATCGCTAGCATCACACATAAGTTCAAAGGGCAAGTCCCAATCGGGGGCAACAAGAATAGGTGCCTCAGTAAGCTTTTTCTTTAGAGTTTCAAAAGCTTCTACGCACTCAGGTGAGAAGATAAAAGGAGCATCCTTTTCGAGGAGATGGGTCAAAGGCCGGGCGATTTTAGAGAAATCTTGAATGAACCTACGATAAAAACCAGCGTGACCCAAAAAGCTCCTAATACCTTTGACAGTAGTGGGATGAGGTAATTTTGCAATGACATCGATTTTAGCTTTGTCAACCTCAATCCCATTCTTTGAAATTTTATGGCCGAGGACAATGCCCTCTTTGACTATAAAGTGACTCTTCTCCCAATTGAGACACAAGTTTGTGTCTTCACATCGTATCAACATACTTTCCAAGTGGGAGAGACAAGATTGGAACGAATCCCCAATGACCGAAAAGTCATCCATGAATACCTCCATTGTTTTTCCGATCATGTCGGAAAAGATTGACATCATGCACCTTTGGAAAGTGCCAGGAGCGTTGCATAAACCAAAAGGCATGCGACGGTAGGCAAAGGTTCCGTAAGGGCATGTGAAGGTAGTTTTCTCTTGATCCTGTGGATCAATGGGGATTTGAAAGTATCCCGAGAAACCATCGAGGAAACAATAGTACTCATTCCCCGCTAATCTCTCGAGCATTTGGTCCATGAAGGGTAGAGGAAAATGGTCTTTACGGGTGGCTTCATTGAGTTTTCTATAATCTATACATACACGCCATCCCGTAACCAAACGAGTTGGAATCAACTCGTTATCCTCATTGGTGACAACAGTGATGCCACCCTTCTTAGGAACACAATGAATGGGACTCACCCAAGGACTATCAGAAATAGGGTAAATCAATCCAGCATCAAGAAGTTTTAGAACTTCTTGTTTGATAACTTCGTGAATTTTTGGATTTACCCTCCTTTGATGTTGCACCGCGGGTTTGAAGTCATCCTCCATCAAGATTTTGTGAGAACAAAATTCAGGGTTAATACCCTTGATATCGGATAGTCTCCAAGCAATTGCTCGCTTGTGTGACTTCAAAACCTTTATGAGCGCGGTTTTCTCCTCATCTTTCAAGTCTTTAGCAATAATGACGGGTAATTTATCATCATCCTCCAAAAATGCATACTCAAGATGAGGAGGCAACTCTTTGAGCTCGACCTGAGGAGAACCATCAGTTTTCTCAACATTTTTGATCTCCTCTTTATGAAGTGTTGGTGGTAGAACAGGAAGAGGAGAGGGATCTTTGTTTAGTAATTTCTCAAGCAGGAGAATATCCCTCTCGGGGTCAATCTCTTGGTTATCGATTCCATCGGGAATCGAATCACTTTTGAGAAAGGCCTCAATTTCTTTTTAGATGAAGTCACTTCCCTCAAACGGAGTGAGGGAAGGAAAAGAATTGGCAATGATGGGGTAAGAAGATGGAGTGAAGTTTTCACTCGAAGAATTATCATTGAAACCTAGAACCTCTTGAGCGTACTCCTCAGAGGCAACATCAATGACATCGATTCGGTTAACCGATTCAGTGTCACAATTTAAGGAGTACCTAGCAGTTTGATCGAGGTTGAATGTTACCGCTTCATTACCAACACGAAGAGTTATTACCTCTTCGTGCACATCAATTAGAGCACGGCCCATCCTCAGGAATCCTCTTCCAAGAATGAGAGGAACCCTTGGATCAGCATCGAACTTAACAACAACGAAGTCAGCGGGGAAATGGAACTTTCCTACTTTCACGAATACGTCTTCAGCAATGCCGAGTGGACGAGAGATCGAACGATTGGCAAGCTCAAGAGTTATGCACGTAGGAGTAAGTTCAGGAAGAGAGAGTTTCTCCCATACTGAGTGAGGCATCAGGTTGATGCTAGCGCCAAGATCGGCAAAGGCGAAGCATTCAACCATCTTAGGGAAAACACATGGAATGAGAAATCTCCCAGGGTCTCCAAGCTTCTTAGGAAGCTTCTTTAAGATAACTGCAGAGCAGTTTTCGTTCAATGGATTTTTTGCCATTTCGTACAATTTTTCCTTGTTGCTTAACAAGTTCTTAATCATTGATGCAAATTTGGGCATCAGGATGATAGCATCCGCAAGGCTAACGTCAAAATGCAAATCTTGAAAGATTTGATAAAACTTATCCATTTGGTGACTAGCCTTTTCGCGGAGCTTTTGCTCATTGAGTCGTGATGGATATGGTATTGAAGGTTTGGATTTAGGGTTCTCAACAGGAGTTATTGGTGGTTCAAACACAACTCCTGGTTTGGTCTTTGGAACAACCTGAGGGTGGACATGTGCGGTACTTCGTGGGCTAGTAGATTGCACCTTGTCCTTGGTTGCCTCAGGCTCAATTTCCACTACCTTGGGAAAAGGAGGAGGAGGAGGAGGTAGTGGTGTTTCATCATAAGCCTTACCACTACGTGTGGTAATAGCTTTGAGTTCACCCTTAGGGTTGACAACTGTATTACCAGGAAGACCTCCCGAAGTAGAGGGTGGAGCGATATGACTCATGAGACTAGCAAACATATTCTCAATCTTGTTTTGAGATTGATCAATTTTGTTGATTGTTGCTATAAGCTCATTCTTCAGCTCATTACCTTGCTTGGTTATTGAAGATTGAAATTCATTCTTCAAATTTGAGATTTGATTCTGCATTGCCCTCATTTTGGTCTCATTAACTTTAATGTAGTTATTGAGCTCGTTAGGGAGAGGTTCTTGGTAATTAGGAGCTGAATACCCTTGATTACCCCTTTGGGGTGGGTATTGATTCACAGGGGTATGAGTTTGATTTTGCATGTTATTACCCCTTGGTGGATTAGGATTAAACCAATTTGGATTTTGAGGAAACCCGGGTGGTCCACCTAGGTCGCTAGCGTGGTAGTTTGGTTCCACTTGAGGACGGTATTGGTTACCTCCTTGGTTGGAACTTCCGGCTATTGCATTGAATTCAAATGGATTGCCTTCAGTGGCAGTGCAATTGTAATACGAATGTGGACCACCACAAGTGATACAAACTTCTACCTTTTTGTTTTCAGCTTGTGGAGAAGGTTGAGAAGAAGAAACTATCTTGTTTTGGGTGAGAACCAAGGCATGAATAGCTTCCGTGAGTTTGTCAAGTCTAGCATCGGTGCTAGACTGAGCCACGGGTGATGAAGTCGAAGGACTAACATTCACTTGAGAAACAACCGGCTTGCTTCGTGGAATGCGGACCTTAGACTTATTTTCAATGATCGCTAAAGCATCCTTTGTAGTACGATTCAAGAAATTACCCCCAGCGGAGGAATTGAGTGAGTCTTGATCGCTTTGGCTCACACCATTGTAGAAAGTATCAAGCTGCATGAGATCAGAAAAACCGTGATGAGGGCACTTGCGAAGCAATTCCCTATAACGATCCCATGCCTCACTGAATGATTCATCAAATTTCTGTGTGAATTTCATGATTTCATTCTTAAGACTCGTGGTTTTGGAAGGAGGAAAGAATTCATTCACGAACTTCTTAACCAAATCTTCCCATGTTATAATCGATCGAGGGGGTTGTTTATCAAGCCAAGTCCGGGCAGCCCCATCGATGGAAAATGGAAAGAGAAGAAGTTTAATCGCTTCTTCAGGGACATTTTTGCATTTGATGGTTGATGTAATTTTGTTAAACCATCGAATGTGATCTTGAGGATCGTCCCTCTCAAAACCGTAGAATTGACGTGAGGTCACCAGATTTATCAATCCGGTCTTAAGCTCAAAATTCTCGGCCACGATGGCTGGAACAACGATAGCATCTCCGTAACCCTCAACGGGTGCTTGGAGAAGCTCGTTCATAGTTGGCTCAGCAGCCATGATAACGGAAGATGTGGGAACAGTACGGATCTCAGATCCGACTGTTGGTGCTGAACGTCGATGACATCTTCTAGGTATTCTTACAAGCTCACGTAATGGGCTAGTAGACCTAGAAGAGCGAGTGCGCATGCACTAAAAACAAACTCACTCAAAACAAAATCGAGGCAAAACGACAGTGAACTTAAACCAATAATCACAAGCAAGTGGCTTCTTTAAGAAAGGTACACCACTCACAAGGATACAAAGGCAAGTTTTAAATCTTTTGTTTGGGAACTTATTATGTCCACACCCCCAGTTGGTAGGTGTTCTGTCTTGGTTTGTGACGGTTTATTTTTATGTAGAATTATTATTCACAAGAAAGAGACGAATGTTTTTGGGTTTTTGTGTATGGGTTAAAAACTTTTGGAAAATATTTTTGGTATCGTTTCGTTTACCAAAATCGTTTCTCTTTAAGAATCACCTTAAAAGAAAACCGATTCAGAAAACGTTACGATCTGTTTTGTTGTTTTTAATTTTTTTTTTGGTGTTTTAACACTTTAGGAAAAGTGTTAATGACATTTTTGTTTTATGATTTGAATTTACAAAAAGTGGTGATATTTGTACAGTGATTGAAGTGAAGTAACACTAATCTCAAATAACGCTATAGAAACGCGCACACCTCCCCGGCAGCGGCGCCAAAAATTTGATTTATGCTAAACCACCAACTTATATTGACCAAGGAATGGTCAACAAAGTCAAATAGCCTAGATCAATGCTCCGGGTAATATAAGGTATCACCGGGTCGTTAAATCCCGTTGAGGTGTGAATTGTAACTTTAGCGTACTTGTGATCGGGTGATTATTCACAGAAAAGGGTTGTGATAAGAATTATTTGGAAATTATTAACAAATATAGCTTAGGAAAGCTACGTGATGGATTACGGGAATTGAGATTACAAAGATTTGAGCTAAAACCTAAAAACGTACGTTTTGATTAAAAACGTACGCAAACGAACGAAACAAAAAGTACAACTGATGGACGGAAAGGGTTACAAGTGTAAAATTATTATTTTTACAATCCTAATAAATAAAGAAAATTTTAAGAAAAAGAAAAACTATTTTTACACTATTTAATTATTTTTTATTAATTAATTACTAATTATCTATTTATTAACTAATTAAACTAATTAGAATTATTAAAAATACTAAAAAGACTTAGAAAATTAAGAAAAATTTTACAAATCTAATTAACCATCATGGGAATCCTAAAAAATTATAAAAAGTTTATTTTATGTATTTTTAAGCTAATTTACTAAATATTAATCTAATTACTAGTTAATTACCAATTAAACTAATTAAATTAAAAAAAATAGAAAATGAACAGTACAAATTCTAGAAAAATTTATAAAAATGTTTTAACTTATATAAAAGCTAGAAAAATTATAAAAACTAGGTTGTACTTTATAAAATCTAATTATGCTATTTAATTACTTAATATTAATTAAAACTTAATTAAACTAAAATTAATTATAAAAACCACTAAAAGACAAAATAAAAATCTGGAAAAATTTCTAAAATTACTTTAACCTAAAAGAGAATTTATAAAAATATAAAAAAGATATATTGCTTATAAATAAGCTAAAAAGAAAATTAAAATGATAAATCCTATTAAATAGAAGCTATCACTATAATTAAATTTTGTTTTTGGTGTTTTTTCTTTTTCCAAACTAATTATACACTAAATACAAAACTTTTTCTGAAAACACTTTTTTCACAACCCAAAAATAAGCACTTTGAGTGCTTATTCACCCAACAGTTGACTTTTGGTGACTTTGAAGGTAATTAAGCTCAAATGAAAGAAGGTGGGGTCCACAATAATGAAAACTGGTTTCTCTGAGATGTTTGAACATGAATAAGAAAAATTCAACCAATTAAGTGGCCTGAATAAGCCACAAAACACAAATAAGCTGATGGCTTATTGCATTCTGAGACAGCTTTGGGGACAAGGTTTGGGAGCCAATCCAGGTGGGGTCCACTGGTCTAGAGGTCAAAGCAATGGTCAACAGGTCAACTCTGGTAGGAGGGGGTTGTAAGGACCTAATTATGGGGTGTGGGACCCACTGGGTTAACCACAAACCACTAACAAAGGTGGGGGGTGAACTGAGTATGCTGAGTGCAGGGGACTGAGTTGCCCTGCAGCTCACTTCAAGGGGCAATTTAGTCCAATAAAAAAAATCACAAAAATGCACCCACTATGAAAATCAAAATTTCAGCTGATGTATTAAACTCACAACAAGTTTTAGACTCTAAATCTAAACACACAAATCAAGAAAATTCTTGCCATTTTGATGAAAATCTGAGATTAACAATTTGACTTTTATGTAAAATTGAGTTTTTGACTTTTGTGAGTTTATACTGAGCTTAGCTGATTAGGTGTGATTTCCTAAGGCTAAATGAAGTGAAAGCTACACACCTAAACTGATTTTGTACTAATTTCAAGGGTTTAAATCATCAAAATACCAACTGATTAGCAGTGACCACCAAAATCCATGAACTTTGACTTTTTACCATATACACACTGAGTTTTAAGTTTTGAGTTGCTTAATATGACATAATGTGATATGTTTAGACTAGAATTAACAACTGAAACAACCTATAGCACATGCAGTCCAGTAAATCCTAACACTCCTTTACTTAAGCCGATTCACTAAATTATGATGCTATCTACTACCAAGTTCCAATTTAACACTCTAACTAGTTCTAAATACTACAAATGAAGCTGTTTTAACAATAATATGTAACTAAAGCTACACTAAACTCAGAATCAAAGAGATGCAAATTTTATATATAAAAAAAATGAAAAAGCTTACAAAGAAATTCATTCTAGCATGAAAAGGAATGATTCACTATGCTGGCCTATCTTTAAGATAGGCAGAGGTCTTCCTTTAGCTACCTCAACTTATCCAGAACTCCATGAATGCCCCTCCTTTGACCTGCATTGACTTGTTAGAAATTGATAAATTCTTGTTCTATTCTGGATTTTAAGGTCTCTAGAAGCTGTAACAAGCTTATGGGAACATAAGTGATCCTAAATAAGTCCAAGTATTAGCTTAATCATACATTTGAGCTTTGTTGAATAATAAGAACTTGCACAAACTGAGATAAGAAGGTAAACTGAATTTGATTACTTGAAAATGGATTCAATTACATTAAAAGAAATACTACAATGCTTGAAAGCTCTTGATTACACTAGAACTACTCAAATTAAGAAAAACGACATGAAAATTTATCTAAAAAACTAACTAGTCTTCACAGCTCCATCCTTCTCTTTTTTTATAGGACCCAATTAGGGTTTGGGGTATCTTCCGATCAAATCCCACCAACAATGAGAGCCTTTGGATTAAGGGGCTGCAATCTTGGCCGTTTAAATTCCTGGCGCCAAACTCCTTTTTGGCTGTTTCCTCTTATTATTGATGCCAGGTGCACATTTTTGGAGCTTTGCTCTTGGTTTGGAGTGCAAGAGGGGGGGGGGGGGGTTTGAGTGTGACAGAGGAGAAGGACTAGGGGTGATGATGATGGTGTTTGGAGGGTAGCAGGGATGAGTGGGGGTGAAGGTGAGGTGGAGGGTCAAAGTTTGACCGAGGTTTTTATTAAAAATGAAGGTGGGCTTGGTGGTGGGCTGAGGTGATATAAGGAGTGGGCTGGATTGGTAAGGATTTTATTTTTGGTATTTGGATTTTAGGAGTAGTATTTGGTCCGTTTGGTTTTGCATATTAATCATAAGGACCAAATTTGTTATTTGCTGAAAATTGAGGGTTGGTTTTGACTACCTTCCAAACTTAACCAAGGGACAAAACTTGCCAAGTTGAATTACCAAAGGACCATAAATGTCATTTTTCCAATTTTGAACACCCGGGGACTGAAACTGTCAAATGTTGAAACTTGAAGGACCAAAAGTGTAAATTCTTCAAACTTTCATTTAAAGGACCAATTTTGACACTTTGTAAGTTCCCAAAGACCAATGTTGACTTTTCCATCCAAAAATATTTCCCAGGGACCAATTCTATCAATTTCCGAAACTCCAGGGACCTTTTATTGCAATTTTGGATTTTGAGGGGTAAAAGTGTAATTTTCTCAAACTTTTCACCCTAGGACTTATTTTGACAATTTTTTGACTTTTCTTTGCCTTGGGTTGACTTTTCTTTCATTTTAAACTTCCAGGGACTAGTTTTGCCAAATTTTGAAACTTGAGGGACTGAAACTGCCAATTGTGCAAACTTTGTTCGTTTTTCATTTGTTTTTAAACATTTTGCATCTAAAACATATAAAACACACTTTTGGGATAAATTGTGTATTTTGATGCGTATTTGAGTGTTTTTGGATGTTTTGGCAGTTCAGATACGATAAAAATGATGAGTATTTACACACTCATCACCCCCCCCCCCCTCTACGTTTCTACAAGATCAACTATCATAGCATTCACTACATCATCAATCTCCTCCACCGGCTCTTCAATAATAATTTCATTACCCTTTATATCACTAGCCTTATTAACCACTTCACCTTCATCATCAATTGTATCCCCCGATGCATCAAATCCCTCAGTTGGAGCTTCACATAATACAACTGATAGCCTTGCTATTTTATAAAAGATAATGTCACACATAAAGAAATGGACTAGATATCATACAAATAGTACTTTAGGGACTATTATTGTAATATAGGCAAACTAGTAATGTTTGGAGCCTATAAATACCCCTCATGACTCTCCATGAGGGGTGTGGGAAAAGTGTGTGTATTGTTTCATTTATTCTTGGTTAATATAAACCCTTTTCTCCACCTTTCTCTCTCTACTTTCTCTCTCTAGAACCATGATATATTTCCATCAACCGCGACCTCCCGAACGTGTTTCTTGGTTATTAACAAGTGGTATCAATCGCCTAGGGATAATATAGGTTGTTTTAGGTTTGATTTGGTTGAAAAAAGTTGATATAAAAGTGATTTTTAAGATTTAGGTTACTGTTCATCGCCATATTTTTCGAGTTAGAAAATTTTTTTTCGAGTTAGGTTTTTGGTATTATCGAGTTTGGATTTGCTTATCGAGTTAGGATTTTGTTTCTTATCGAGTTTGGAATTAAGTTGGCGAGTTAGCCTTTCTCACCTAATCGTTTATCGAGTTAGGTTTTGTGTGGTAACCAACTTAGATGAAACTCTGCCCAAATTTTTAAGATTTATCGAGTTAGAAACTTATATTTCTATCGAGTTAGATTATTTCCATCGAGTTAGATAATTTCCAAGGTTTATCGAGTTTGGGAGTTGTGTAACATACCGAGTTTGGTTACTTTACCGAGTTTGAGAACTTATCGAGTTTGAGCATTTACCGAGTTTGAGAACTTATCGAGTTTGAGCATTTACCGAGTTTGAGAACTTATCGAGTTTGAGCATTTACCGAGTTTGAGCATTTATCGAGTTTGAGAACCTTCAGCACTTACCGAGTTAGACAACACAATCCTATTTGAGTAAAATTTATTTTTCACAGAAGCTTAAACGTTCAATTTTTACGCGAGATTTAAATTTTGGTATAAGGTTGAAAATTTTGGCCCGAAATTCAAATTTTTTGGCCAAAATTCAAAAAATTTCGGTAAAATTTGGCGAAAAAATTTTCAAATCTCAAATTTTTCTGGTAACCTTTGAATTGTATTTCTTTGTGATTTTCAAATTTTGAGAAAGAAAATTTTCATACTCAATTTTTGGCGGGAAATTACGAAATCAATCAGATCAACCGAGAACGAACTTTCATCTTCACCAAAACATCTAATCTTCAACAACAACCTTTGTTATCTTTCAAAAGATCCTCAGAACAACGTTTCACTTTGAATTCAAATCATGGCAACTCAACAAGACATTCATGCTGCCGGTGCCGAAAACCGACCTCCAATGCTTGAAAAAGGTGGATATCTTCCATGGACAAGCCGCATGCTTCGTTACATCAAAACAAAGCCTGATGGTAAATTAATGATCAAATCCATTGAAAAAGGTCCATTTCAGCCAAGACAAGTTCAAATCGAAGGTGATCCAAATACAACACCTCCTACTCAACCATTCGTGCGTGAACAAACAGAAGCAGATTACACAGAGGAAGACAAGAAGCAGATCGCCGCTGATGATATGGCAATGCATTTAATCCAACTTGGATTACCACGGGAGATCTTTGCTGCGGTCGACAGCTGTGAAACTGCTTATGCTATGTGGGAACGTGTTAGAAGGATATGTCATGGAACTGAGATTGGACAACAAGACGTTGAGAACAAACTTCTTACTGAATGGGAGAATTTCACATCCACTAAAGGTGAACAGATTGAATCATACTAAACCAGGTTTTACACTTTGATGAATGAGTTAATCAGAAACAAGTTGACACCTCGACCAATTGCAACAAACATCAAATTCATCAATAACCTTCCACAAGAATGGGGTCGTTATGTTACAATTGTCAATCAAACAAAGGACTTACATAAGGTGAATTATGATCAACTCTATGACTTTTTAAAGCAAAACCAAGTTTAGGCTAATGAAGTAAGGAAAGAAAGATTGGCAAAGAATCATGATCCTCTTGCATTAATTGCTAATACACCAACACCATTACCAGTGAACACTCAACAACCATCATCATCTTCCACTCACAACTACATGCAACCATCATGCATTCTACAACCAACACCGGTCTACCAACAACAGTTCTACCCACAACAACAACAAGTTATTCCACAACAGCAACACCCACAATTCCAAGAACCGGAATTCACTGACAATGATGAAGCTACTGCAGCATTGTCCCAAGCGTTTGCTTTTCTGTCAAAGGCATTCCAAGGACGCTATTCTACACCAACTAACAACAACCAAAGGATCTCATCGAGCACTCACAACAAGCAGTTTGCTCAGCCGAGTTTCAATATGGGCAATGAAGGCCAAATGGTTGGAGTTTATGGGAATCAACAAGGATATGCTACTGGATTTAATATGGGCAATCAGAATATGCAGAATGCAGGTCAGTATGCAGGGAATCAGCATGGTCTGTATGCAGGGAATCAGGCAATGGGTAATCAGAATAGAAATGTTGCAGCTCCAGTTATTGGGAATTTGGGAAATGTGAATTAGGGTAATCCGGTAAAGTGTTTCAACTGCCAGGGTGTAGGTCATATGGCAAGGAACTGTCCTACTAAGCCGAACAAAAGAGACACGGCGTACTTGCAGAAAGCATTGCTGTTGGCACAAAAGAATGATGCAGGGTTTCAGTTGAACGCAGAGGAGAATGATTTTATGGCTCTTATGGATGACATGGAAGATAGAGAGGATATCGATGCGAACTGCATATTCATGGCGAATCTTCAGGAAGCTAAGTATGACACGGATTCTGATACACTTCCTGTTTATGACACCAATGCACCATCTGAGGTATCAAATTTCAACCCATGTCACAATAATGATATATTTGATATGTCTCCTCAAGAGGAACAGCATTTTGAGAAGCAAGCATCCACTTATGATACATTCCTGGACACGCCAAGTAGTAGCAATACTCCTTCAGCGACTCCAGATGTGAATCATAATGGAGGCTTCGTTTCACAGCATGCTGAGAATGATGAGGAAACACGTGCTTTGTTTGAATCATTATTGAATAATTGCCGTATTGAAATTGAGAATGTGAAAAAGGTCAATCGCGATGTTAAGGCCGCGAATGTTAAATTGACCGCTGAGCTTGAGAGTTACAAAGAAAACGTTAAAGCTTTTGAATTTCATAACAAAAGAGTGTCTGAATTAGAAACTGGTTATCAAAATTCCGTTTCAAGGGAAAAACAATTGCAACTCAAGTTTGATACACTTGATGTTAATTCTTTCAAGAAGATAAAAGCTTTAAACGCGGAAATTTCTGATTTACAAAACCAACTTTCTAAACAAAAAACAGCTTATTCCAATCTTGAAAAAGAAAGGGATGAGTTGAAAATGGACTTTGCAAAGAAAGAAGACAAACTTTTGGCCGAAATCGTAGAGTCAGAACACATGATTGCACATTTAAAAGAATTAGTGGTTAAGTCGGGTCAGTCAAGTCAAACAATGAAAATGATTTCAAATCAAACTAATCCGATTTACCATACGAAACATAAAGTGGCTCTTGGTAACAACACCCCCAGTAATCTCAAGAAAGCTCAGCAAGAACAGAATGTTTTGTATAATGGTAATGTGCTTTACACCAAACATGATCCTCCCGTCGTTCGGGATTCTGTGCAAACGATAGAACATGTCGAAGAGAGCATAAATAAAATGAAACAAAAGGATTTGAAACCCATTGATTACAACAAATTGAACAAACTTTCGGGAATTACTTTTGTTCCACAAAAAGAACCATCTGTGTTTTCCATAAAACGACCTTTCTCAAAAATGTTTTCTAAGAAAGTAATTGTTTCCAAATCTCTTTCAAAAATGGAACAAATGTCTTCTAACAACACCTTTAATACAAGTGAGGCTAGAAACATTCTGGATGACGTTAAAAAGAGAATTCAAGAACTTCAAAATATTGTTGCTTCTAAAACTACAATCGATATTAACAACTGGCATTCCAGTTTTCATATTGAGCAGAAAAAAGTTTTTGAAAACGAAATTACTATCCCACTGAATAACATCAGTGCGAGGGTAATCCATTTTGAACAAGCTTTCTTAAAAGAAATGGCCGACTTTGTCAAGGACCACAAATCCCTGGTAAACGAAACTAATGAAACTCATGAAAACATGAATGTTTTGGAAAACCTAAATGATTCTCTCTTCGAAGCTGTTATGACCACTGACATTATGTCCATCATTTTACAAACATATTCTGTTCAAGACGATGAAAGACTGAGAGCTAAGACCTCCGAAATTGTTTCCAAATATGAAAATGCTCTTATAAAGCTTGAAAAAGAAAATGTGTCATGTTTTAAACAACTTGATCGAAAAAAGGAAGAATGCAAGTATGACAAACTGTCGTATGAGCGTGCTTTCAAGAACATGAAAGAGCAAAATGATCTTTTGAGGGCGCAGCTTGAAAGTCAAAAAAGGAAGGGTGAGGAAACTAAGTTTGCAAAACCATCGACTTCGGAGAAATCAAATGTTCCAAATATGGTTCAAAAACCAAAAATGTCAATTTCATGATTTGCTCCAAAAGTCGATGAGAAAAAGGATTTGACAAAACCAGTCACTCCAACACCCTTGCCTAAGATAAGTGAAAATGAAAAGATTGTTGATAAAGGAAAAGCGGTTGTCTAAACACCAAAAGTGATAGCACCTGGCCTTTTTAGGATTAGTCCCACTAGTGCGTCTGCCTCAACATCTAAGACTAATGACAAGTGCATAAAGGCTAATTCTAAAGAATCTAGGGATACTAAAAAGGACAACAATATAAATCCTAATGTGTGTGCCTCAACTTCTACAGGATTAGACAGCACCTCTAGGAGCAGCAGACTAAAGCCTAGGAGCAATACAAGGAACAATAGAGTCTCGCCTGTCTCTAAGAGTAGTTGCAAGAATAAAGTTGAAGAAGTAGAAGAACACCCTAGGAATTTATCGCTTTCTAATAAGAGACATATTTCATCTGAATGTAATGTCGAGAGTACTGGTTCTAATGCATGTAATGACACTGTTTGTTTAATATGCAAGAAATGTTTAATTAATTATGTTCATGATGAATGTGTTTCTAAGAATGTGAATGTTACGCCTGAACAGAAGCGCATTTCGAAAGGTCCTAGTGCAAAATCTAGATTTGTTGGAAACCTAATTAAAAGAATTAGGAACACCACTAATAGTCGCACGCCTAGGATCTATCTTAAGCATTGTGTTTGGATTCCAACGGGTAGAGAATTTATACTCAAGGATGGCAAATTAGAAATAGTTCAAGCTAAACAAGTAGCAACTGTCCATGAGTGTGATTTTGATTGTACCCCTAACCCCATGGAACCAAATTCAAAACGGTTTCCAAATACAAACTCTTCTGTTATTGGCAGGTTATCGAAATATGTCTTTGGATCGTCGACTCGGGTTGCTCCAAGCACATGACCGGGAATTTAAAGCTGCTGATCAATTTCATCTGGAAATTCATGGGAACTGTACGCTTTGGAAATGATCATGTAGCAGCTATCCTGGGTTTTGGAGATCTTCAATTTGAGAATTTTTTAATCACTCGAGTTTACTACGTCGAAGGGTTGGGACACAACTTGTTTTCAGTTGGGCAGTTTTGTGATGCAGATTTAGAAGTTGCATTCAGGAGAAACACGGTTTTTATTAGAAATTTGGTTGGTGATGATCTCTTAACTGGTAATCGTAGTACAAACTTGTATGCTATCGACATCAACCAAATGGCTTCTACATCACCAATTTGTCTCATGACAAGGGCAACCGAAACTAAGTCCTGGCTGTGGCATAGAAGATTATCCCATCTCAATTTCGACACGATCAACAAGTTAGCCAAAGACAACATCGTCACCGGACTTCCCAAGTTCAAATACACCAAGGAACACCTTTGTCCATCATGCGAACAAGGAAAAAGTAAAAGAGCATCATATAAACCCAAAACCGTACCTATTTCGGAAGCAAGGTTACATTTGTTGCACATGGACTTATGTGGCCCAATGAGAGTTGAAAGCATTAATGGGAAGAAGTATATTCTTGTTATTGTTGATGATTATTCAAGATATACTTGGGTAAAGTTTTTGAGGTCAAAAGACGAAGCACCAGGTACCATCATCACCTTTCTGAAGCGTTTCAAGTTCTACTTCAAGCTCCAGTAAGGATTGTAAGAACAGATAATGGCACAGAATTCACAAATCAGGAGTTAAGAACCTATTTCGAAGATGTTGGAATCACACACCAAACATCAGTTGTTAGAACTCCACAGCAGAATGGGGTAGTTGAAAGAAGAAACCGTACTCTTGTGGAAGCTGCTCGCACAATGCTGTTTTTTTCTAGTGCACCACTATTCTTATGGGCTGATGCTGTAGCCACTGCTTGTTTTACTCAAAACCGATCCCTAATCCATCCAAGATTCAATAAAACCCCATATGAGCTAGTAAACAACCGTAAACCTGACATCTCTTACCTTCACGTGTTTGGCGCTTTGTGCTATCCGACGAACGACAGAGAAGATCTAGGAAAGTTGAAAGCTAAGGGTGATATTGGAATCTTCATTGGATATTCAGAAAACTCGAGGGCATTCAGGGTGTATAATTGAAGAACTAAAAGGATAATGGAGACGATGAATGTGAAGTTTGACGAGATTTCACAAATGGCTTCTGAGAGATACGCTCTAGAACCCGCGCTTAATCTGATGGCTTCTAATCAAACCAGATTAGGACCCGCACCAAATAGTCAGACTTCTGGACACATCAGTTTAGGACTCGTGCCTAATGGAGCTCAGTCAACAAACAAGGATAAACCTTCAGAACAAGAACTGGAAAATTTCTTCGAGTTAATGTTTGATGAATATTATGGTGGAACTTCGACAAATGCATCTCCACAACATTCCGCTGCACCCGCTCAAAACCATCAACCACCATCACCACCACTGGATGCATCTACAACAATCGAAGCTGAAGCACCAACTACCTCAACATCATCTACATCTACTCAAGCCACTCCAGTACTTGAAACTGAACTACCAAGAGTTGATGAGCAAAATCAAAACACAAATTTTCAAGAAGAACCAACAAATAATTCAAACGATGTTGCGTTAGAAGAAGGAGAAGAAGTATTTGAAAACCCGTTTGCAACAAACTCTGCTGAATCTTCTTCAAGGTTACATGAACCGTCTAACACACATACGTTAAACCCAAGGTACCCTTCTACGTTTCAATGGACAAAAGACCATCCAATAGAACAAGTTATTGGTGAACCTTCAAAGCCAGTTCAGACGAGGAGACAACTTGCCACCGATCTCGAATTGTGCATTTATATTTGCTCAATCAGCCTCAAAGAACCAAAGAACATTCGGGAAGCAATTGCAGAATACCCTTGGATTGAAGCGATGCAGGAGGAACTTCTTCAATACCTGTTACATGATAGTTGGGAACTAGTTGAACGACCAATTGATAAACGCGTTCTTGATCTCAAGTGGTTGTGGAAGAATAAACTGGATGAGGAAATGACTGTAATTCGTAACAAAGCTCGTCTCGTGGCTAAAGGATATCCACAGGAAGAAGGGATAGATTTCGAAGAATCATTCGCGCCTGTAGCTAGACTTGAAGCAGTCCGGATTTTCTTAGCCTATGCCGCTCACAAAAACATCACAGTCTATCAGATGGACATTAAGACAGCTTTCTTGAATGGAACTCTGAAAGAAGAAGTGTATGTGAGTCAGCCAGAGGGATTCATCGACAAAGATCATCCAGACTACGTCTACAAGCTTAAGAAAGCCATCTATGGTTTAAAACAAGCTCCAAGAGCGTGGTATGACGAACTATCATCTTTCTTGCTCAAAAACAATTTCACAAAAGGAACGGTTGATGACACCTTGTTTATCAAAAAATTCAAAGATGACATTTTGATCGTTCAAATTTACGTGGACGACATAATTTTTGGATCAACCAATCCTAACCATTCAAAACATTTTGAAAATCTCATGAAAAGCAAATTTGAAATGTCCATGATGGGGGAACTAAAATTCTTTCTTGGTTTACAAATACATCAATCCCCTCGTGGTATTTTTATCAATCAAGCTAAATATACAATAGAGATTTTGAAAAAACATGGAATGGAAAATTGTGATTCTGTTGGTACTCCAATGGTCACTTCACCAAAAATTGATGCTGATTTGTTTGGGAAACCCGTCAATCCGAAGAAATATCGGAGCATGATCGGTTCTCTCATGTACTTAACTGCTAGTCGACCTGATATTCAATTTGCTGTTTGTTTGTTAGCACGGTTTCAGGCAAAGCCTACCGAACTTCACCTCAAAGAGGTTAAAAGGATCTTTCGGTACCTACGAAGAACCATTAACATTGGACTTTGGTATCTGAAGGATTCGGGGTTTACTCTAACAGCCTTTTCAGATGCCGACCATGCAGGAGATCAAGTTACAGCAAAAAGTACATCAGGTGGAGCACAATTTTTGGGTGAAAAGCTAGTAAGCTGGTCGTCAAAGAAACAGGATTGTACTGCGCTATCAACCGCCGAAGCCGAGTATGTGTCTCTATCTGCGTGTTGTGCCCAAGTTCTTTGGATGCGGACACAGCTCACAGATTATGGCTTTACTTTTGACAAAATACCTATGTATTGTGACTCCAAAAGTGCCATAGCCATCTCGTGCAATCCCGTACATCACTCTAAGACGAAGCATATCAAAGTCCGCTACCATTTCATCAAAGAACACGTGGAAGAGGGTACTGTTGAATTATTTTTCGTTAAGACTGATTACCAACTCGCCGATCTATTTACTAAAGCCCTTCCAAAAGAAAGGTTTGACTATTTAGTTCGACGAATTGGCATGCGAAGCCTAACTCCTGAGGAGCTAGAACGTCTTCTCGAATCTTCTTGAAAAAGTTTTCAAAATCGCTTCGCTGTAAATATTTTTTTTGAAAAAACAAAATACAAAATTTGAAAAACCAACAAAAACAAAATACAAAAATATAAAATTTTAAAAAATACAAAAACAATATAAAATCAAAAAAAATCCAAAAATATTCTTCTCACGACATGTCTCTCGTATAAATCAATATTCTGTACGTTTCTAGAAATGTCATTCAAAAATGATACGGACATGTACAGATGCTTGAACGGGAGTTCTTTAAAATGTTTTTCTAAAACATGTCGTTTCTCAAAACTATCTTCACAATGGCTTTCGTATACTTCAGTACGAAACCCGGGCTTAAACGATGACTTCTGATTATTTCAAATCATGGACTCGTATCTTCAAGGACAAAATATTTTTCAAAAAGTTCAAGTCTAAACAAACGAAAAAGACTTCAAACAAAAACTCGTTTTCAAAATAGTAATCTTGAGCACTTTTTCAAGATTCATCAAAAGATTTTTCAAAATCTTTCAAATGAGTGCTCAAGATAACTCCCTCAAAACCCTTAATTGATTTTAAAATGTGCTATCATTAAGGGAGAGTGCAAAAACAAAATGTTCCGAATTCATGCAAAATGAAATCTGTCTTTCTCTCCAAAAAGCTTTTTCTTAATCAGTTGATATCAAAAATATCACGATATGCTATTTTTGAGGGGGAGAAGACATGATTAAAATGTGATCAAAGATGCTTAAAGATTGTGACTGAATCTCATAAGAGCTCGACTCAGAATGTACCAATGAATTGACGAAGCTTAAAATGTCAGTAATTGAAAAGACTTGTCCTGGACGGGTAATAATTTCAAGCTAACTAGTGATGTAAGCATGTCTCGAATAGGACTTGTCTGAGTAGAATGTACCGTATCGAGAGACTTTCTTTGGACTTGACCAGGACGGGTAATAACTTCAAGCTAGTCTAACTAGTGATGTAAGCGTGTCTCGAATCGGTCATGTACACTGAAAGTGGATCAATTCAAAAAGTGCAAACTCCTCACGCATGTGCAAATTTCTTAAAAAATTCATGAGCACATGTGAAGGGGGAGTCCTTCAAAAGAAACAAAAACTCTCAAAGTGTCAACAAAAATGTGTTTATATTCATAAACACTTTGAGAGATTTTCAATCAAAGGTTTCATGGCAATTATAGGATAGTCATGGAGTTATAAGGTGACTAAGGTTAGGGAAAACTGTCCTATGATCCGCCAGAGCCGGAGGGATCTACCCAAGGACAATTCCAATAGATTAGAATTAGAAGTCCTTAGGTATGATTAAAAAAAGGAGAAAATGAGAAAGGAGAAAGAAGGGGTTGAAGAATTAAAAAGAAAAGTTATGAAAAAGGGTGAAAAGAAATAGCCCTCCATATGTTCAACCTTAGGGCAGACACCGGGTTCAATTCATATGCTACTGGTTGTTACTAAGGTGACACCGGTATTGAAGATAAAGACGTCATGGACCCAGTGACGCACTGCACTAAACCTTCTAGCCACTCAAGTTCTCTTAAAAGAGCTTGTTTCATTCTCACGGGGAACCGGCATAATCTATCGACCTGTCTCTTAGAGATGGTTGATATTGAAGCAGGAGACCTCTCCCTAATCTCCGCATAGGAAACCAAATGTGCACTTATCGAGTCTAGAGCCCCGAGATTCATCAAAAGATCTCATAGGAACACATGATATCTCTACACTGGTTGTTCATCATTAAGGACACCAGATGTAAACCTAAGAGTCCTTCGCAGATCTTAGCAATCTGCCGAGAATGTTTATGAGAGAATTTACATATATATTCTCAATGATTGAACGGAAATTCCTGCCAGGGTCAACATCAAGCAGCCCTGACAGTAGGTCACTTCGGTAATTCTTTATGGGTTACGCTTAGTGTTCACGGTGGTTTCAAACGGTCTACAGTCGTGGAGTGATCCCCAGCGACTCACCCAGTCATTGAGCTACTTAGTAGGTCTCGTAAGCTCTTTCGGGAGTATCTGATATGGGAACGGCCATGGTAAGGGTTAGAAGGAGTCTTCACACTATGCTGTTGACGATCTCTAATTCCTTATCTGTAAGTACCGGTTGTTTATTGCTAAATGTTTACCTGCAGCTATACCTCATCTCCATGGCAAAAGATTCCACATGCTCATACATGCATCAACAAAGTCAAAGGAAAGTTCTCACAAAGATCAAAGGATAGCAACAGTCAAAGAAAGATTCTACGCCAAAAAGAAGAATCTACAAAGTAAAGTGACAAAGATCAAAGTGAAAGAACGGAAACAAAAAATGCATGTATTACAAAGACTTAAGACGTATGAGCATGTTGGAATGGCAGACAACCACCACAAACACAGAAGTGACGAAAGGCAGATGACATCATCGGATCACTTCAACAACAATGAAGCATGATGAACTGGAACTATGATTCATCTAGTGATTCTTAAAGACGTCAAGAGCTATGAATGTTAAAGTTAAAAGACAAAGATGATGACGTCGTGCAACCTCAATGACCAACACTTAGGGGAAGATTGTTAGAATCATATTTTTATTTATAAAAAGTGTCGGTCATTAATGTGTAGTTATAGGTTGCTTTAGAATATCATTATGATGAAGTTTATGCTTAGTATTCATGTTTTGTAAAAGTCTAAGGGCCATTAGTGTAATAATGTATAAGATAGATGATGCCCTAGACTTCAAGTATAAATACTCTTGTAAACCTCATTTGAGAGGTTGGTTCTCTTAGTGATTCATTTAGTAATATCAAGGTTATTATTCCACACACTAGAGTTCCCACTCACTCTCTCTCTCTACTTACTTTCTCTCTCTAGGTTTAGGCAAGATTCATATTTGAAATAGGTTGTTCTACGGTCCTACAACAACACATTCTTCAACAACCCCAGCACTGCCAATGCTTTGTTGTTGCTACCGATGAGGTGTATGTTGGGTATGGGGTATAGATGATTCCACTATATATCTTTGCCTCTTCGCATTCTCCCCCTTATGATGATCATCAGGATAATCAGCATGGGGTCTCTTGCGAAGTGCATCGCCCCTACACATCTCCTGTCGGTGTTAAGCTCACTCGATACTCATGCTGAGTGCTTCAAAAAATTCAATACCTTCTTCGATAAGATCTGACTCAACAAGCATTTCATCAAATAAAGTCTGATGCTTCTCAGCGATCGGGATTTGTTGATATAAATATGTTGGTTGGATGGTGAGAGTTGTGGAAAACTAGATGGGGGGAGGGTTGAATAGTTTTACTGATATTTCGTTTAAAGATTACGTTTATGGAAACTTTAGATTCTCGGTTTTTATGAAATCAATCAACAACAATATGAACACATAATATAATAACTATATCTACTCCTAACTATGAATTAATGAAAGTAAGATAAAAGTAAAGAGTAAGAAGGATAACACCGTGATTTATAGCGGTTCGGTAACGAAGCTCCTTTTTGCCATACTCCGCTTTGAGTTCACTTCACTATGTCAACAAACTCCTTTCAGGTAGAGAACATCGTACATGTCGCTTATCCTATTTCTGACACTAAGCTAGATGTTGAGTTCTAATCTTAGCTAGAACCAATCTACCACACAATCAACACGATCTCTCCAACTAACTCACAAGATCCTTCCAATCTTGGCACAATTAACACAACTAAAAAACTACACACAAGATCCACCCGATCTTGACACAATCTAACCAAAAGACTTACGAGTTAAAAAACTCACAATCTCCTCACAATCAACTTAATCAACCCAATAACACCACTACACAATGATGGAGATGATAATCTTGATGTATGTTAAAATATAACAAGAAAGTAACCAATGTTACTTATGATCTAATTACACTAAGACCCTTGATAACTTGATGAATATAAGTATTCTTCACTTGTAGTTATGATAGGAGAATAGTTGGATCACTAATGAATGAGATTAAACTAAGTATATGATCAAAGAAATGAAACTAGTAAGTGAAAAATGATATCAGAAAAATTATGTGAAAAAAGGGTTATGAAAATGTGAGATTTAAGCTGCTATTTATAGGCAAGGAAAATATGGGTGTTTAACGGGTAGACGGTACCTTTATATATTTAAAGGTACCGTCCGGAGCTAAGGGTACCATCCCATGCTCCTTTTTTGCCTTTTGTGGGGAAGTTAAATATGCTAGAATGGTTATTTGGGAGAGAAAAAACTAGATTTTTGAAATTCAAATTATTTAATTTGATTAAATTTTTTTTGTTAAACTAAGAAAATAACTTGTAAAATAAACTTTGTATAAGATATCTATCTCACATTTTATACATAGGTCATTAGAATTAAGTATAAATCTAATGGTAAAATTGAAAGATATTAAGCTAGACTTGTTGCAAAAGGATATAACCAAAGGGAAGGTATTGATTACGAAGAAACTTTTTCTTCTATTGTTAAAATAGTTACTGTTAGAAACTTGGCTCATCACTCGCATGGGCTCATTGAAATACATATTCGAGAAAGCCTCTCTCTCTCTCTCTAGGGTAAATCTTGATGTGCAGAATAGTTGGTCTGTGTTTTAGTTAGATGTTAATAATGTTTTCTTATATGGTGATTTGTATGAAACTACTTTTATATAGTTTCCTGGTGGTTATTTTCCTGCTAATGATACTAGAGTTTGTAGACGTAAAAAGTATTTACATAGTTTAAAAGAAGCTCTTAGGCAATGGAATGCTAAACTCACATATGCTCTTAGTGAAAATGGATTTAGTAAAAAAAAATTATGATTATTATTTATATACTAAATCTGATAAAGGAGTGTTTATTGCTTTACTTGTTTATGTAAATAATATAATCATAACTCATAATAGCATTTCTAAGATTGAAATGTTTAAAAGTTTTCTTAATTATAAGTTTATGATTAAAGACTTTGGAAAACTTAAATATTTTCTTGGCATTGAAGTTATAGATACTGATAAAGGTGTTTGTCTTAATCAAAGAAAATATTGTCTTGGCTTGTTGTCTGAGTTTGGTTTGCTGGCCTGCATACCATCGGCTATTCCTTTACATTATGAACTTGTTATTTCTAATGAACCTAATGATGACGACTCTTTACTTGAGAATATAACTGATTATCAAAATCTGATGGGTAAACTAATTTAATTGACTAATACAAGACCTGATATTTCTTATGTTTTTTACTATTTAAGTCAGTTTATTCATTTTCCTCTTAAGTCTCATCTCAAAACTGCTTTTAAGATCTTTAGATATCTAAAGGATCTCTAGGTATGGGTCTTCATATTACTAAAGCTCGAGTATGTATTTAAATGCTTATTCTGATGCTGCTTGGGCAAAATGTATTGTTACAAAGAAGTTTGTCACTAGTTATTTGTGTATTTGTGTGTGATTCATTGGTTTTTTGGAAAAGCAAAAAACAAAATACTCTCTCTAAATATTCAACAGAAGCAGAGTATAGAGTTCTTGCTTTTGTTACCAGTTAAGTAATTTGGATTTTGAAATTTTTAAAGGATTTGAAGCGTGAAAATTCTTTACATGTTCCAGTTCACTATGATAGCAGTTGTGTAATCAAAATTGCAGTCAATCATGTGTGTCATGAAAGAACAAGCATCTTGAAATAGAAACTTAGTAGATGTATATAAGAAATCAGATTAAGGGAGATGTTGAAAGGACTAAATTTTATCTCTGGTATTTAACCTTAAGGACTAATTTTGCTACTTTGTTATCTTGTTTTGTAGTCCTCGTTATATTTAAACAAAAGTTGGAAGACTTACCTTTAAAAGATAATGGAAAAACACAGAGGGGCTATTATTCTGAGGACCTATTTGTGTAATATGTCAAAGATGAGGATTAGTAGTATGAAAGCCAGATTTTTGGCTTATTTCTCATTCTTGATATGAACTCTCTCTCTCTCTCTCTCTCTCTCTCTCTCTCTCTCTCTCTCTCTCTATCTATCTCTCTCTCTCTCTCTCCCTCTCACTCTCTCTCTCTCTCTCTCTCTCTCTCTCTCTCTCTCTCTCTCTCTCTCTCTCTCTCTCTCTCTCTCTCTCTCTCTCTCTCTCATATTTTTGATCATCTTGAGTGTGTATTCATTAAGTTTCTAGTTTTGTTTGCAATATAACTAATATCATATAGAAATTAGAGATACAATGGTGTAGCTGTGAGGTATCTTTTGTGATTGTGTTGTTTAACTGATTAAGATTAGTTTGTGATTTGTTAAATTGAGATTTAATAACTTATTTTGAGTAAGTCAGATTGTGTTTTTCTACGCTTATACCTTTAATAAATTACTTCCAACCCTGTAACTATCAACTTAGGCTATGAACTTATAATATGTACTTCAAAAATAATCTGACCTCAATGTGTATTGTTGATCATCTTGAGTATGTATTCATTAAGTTTCTAGTTTTGTTTGTAATATAACTAATATCATATAGAAATTAGAGATACAGCAGAGTAGCTGTGAGGTATCTTTTGTTATTGTGTTGTTTAACTGATTAAGATTAGTTTATGATTTGTTAAATTGAGATTTAATAAATTGTTTTGAGTAAGTCAGATTGTGTTTTTCTACATTTATACATTTAATAAATTACTTCCAACCATGTAGCTTTCAACTTAGACTATGAACTTATAATATGTACTTCAAAAACATGCAACCTCAATGTTTTACATACTTTTAACTTATTTGACGATCTTATTAACGACGTTAATCCCAAAGCTCCGTTCGTCGTAAAAGAAAAAAACATATGAGAATGTTACTATTTAACAAAGGGATTTAACCTTAATGAGTTATTTTTTGCATGAGATGAAATTACGATGACGCTCAAGAGAGTTTAAGCAAGAGCAAGAAAACGTATTGAACGAGGTGCATATGCATACAGTGTCAACAAGATACGAGTAATCATGTATTGTTGCATCATATTGCATAACATGATATTAAAAGTTCAAAATTTTGCGATAAATAAATGTAACGAATTGTACGTTAGTCCATAACTGAAAACGTGCAACATATTGATACGAAAAATGCAATGAACAACAAAGGAAAAACAAAGAATGATGACGTATAGTCCATATTCGGGTCACGAACCCGATTAATGAACATTACTAACATCCAAGCCCACCATGAGTGGGCTATCATAACAATGATCTGGGATACCATGCTAACGGTTTGGGCTCACGAAAGCCCAAACCCAAATACATTATTTATGGTCTAGATAAGGATCTCTTATTTATGGGATAAAGATCCATAGACCGGATAGGCATTATACGCCGAAGAGTGAGGAACACGAAATCTACAAGGATTTCGTGCCTATATAAAGAATATCATAATTCTCATTAAAGGTACGATTCACAACCCCAACTCTTCTATACAACCCTAAAACCGATTACTTACTCTGACGCCGGAGGATAATCGTGGGAGACAATCCCACGATAAGCCTAACGGTGTTTGTTTGATTTCTTAGTGCGCAGGTCTCAAGCATTAAGATCTGATTGGTACGAGAATAGGAACCCAAACAAGGAACGCCCAACTTTTGTATCAACAAGTGGCGCAATCCGTAGGACCCTACACTAAGAACTAGAATGACGAAACACAAAAACTCAAGCCAGCGGACTCCGTACTTGGAAAAATCACATGGTGACCCCTAGAGGAGGAAACATCAAGATTCGACCTCTAGGCAGGCCTCTGGGACAACCAGTGCGCCTGGTCACCAAGAATCAGGCCCGGCTCTAATCCTCCCAACAGTGGAATTACCCACAGGGACTACCCAGGCCACTACGGTGGCCCCAAGCACTGAAGATCTTCAGCACCCTCTCTTCACTACTCCCGATCAAACAGCACCCACTGTGGACAACATTGTGCCGCCATGTGCGCCTAATCGAGATAGGGGACCTAATGTGGAGACGGATATCCTTGCACTGGAAGAGGACGCGCCTGAATTAACACTAAGTAATTTTGTGTCTCAAAATTATGAAACTTTAACTAACCTCATGCAAGAGGAAGCAAGAAGAAAGTCAAGTCAGAGCTTGCAAGCCCGGCTTAACTTTGACCCCGAATACAAAACATCCCCATCGCGCTACCGGAAGGAAGGGCGCGAAAAGGATAGCCGCAGACTTCCAGTATTTGCTAGAATTAGAAGGATAGCTACAGATGGTACAACATCTGATTCACAATACTCGGAGGAGTATGAAGACAATGGAAGGCGCACCAATGTCCACGCTAGACTTGGTAACCGCAGGATGCAAGATAGACTTGGACGACAACGCTCACCGAGCGCGAGCTCTTCGAGGTCTGGAAGTAGAAGAATTCATGATAGACTTGGGAGACGAACTCCCCCAAGTGAAAGCCCCCCAAGCTCGGACAACGAGGACAAACGGCGCAAGCGCCGCAAAAGGGGAAACTCCTCCTCAAGCGACTCCTCGGACAACAAGGACAAAGAGACAGGACACTGGAAGTCCAGGGGAAGACATCGCGAGGAAGAAGACGAAGATATATCTCTTCCTTGGCGCCGCCAAAAGGTTGATGCATTCACGCGGTGCATCAGCGATTATTTGGATGACAAGAGAAGGCGCATGCCCGCCAATGTTAAAACATATGATGGAACGGGTGATCCTGATGACCACCTAAAAATTTTCGAATCAGCTGCTACTATCAAAAATTGGCCACAACCTATGTGGTGCCATATGTTTAACTCTACGTTAGTAGGGAATGCGCGAACTTGGTTTAGCAAGCTTCCACGAAGAATCATAAATTGGTTTGAAGAGTTGCGAAAATCATTCCGTTTGAACTTCACTCAAAGAAAGAAGTGCGCCAAGAACCCTGTTGAACTGGCCAGAGTAAAACAGCGCCAAGGGGAATCCACAAGCGCTTACATGGAGCGCTATAAGGATGAGTGCATACACGTCAAGGCATGCCCCAAAGTGCTAAGGATCTCAGGGTTCATAAATGGGATCAATAACCTAGAGCTGATAAGGAGACTGAATGATAAGGTTCCCCAAACATTTGATGAACTGATGAAGCGCACCAGATCCTTTATCCAAGGGGAAGCAGCTGCTGCGGATAGCAAAAAAGGTTACTCAACCTATAGGCCACAAGAACAGCCTAGGAAACAATCCAATGACCAAAGTAGCAGCCGCAGCAGGAACTACCGCAATCAAGGAAGTGGACAGGATAATCACAAATACACTCCACTCACGAAGACCCCAAGGGAGATATTCACGATAGAAGGAGCAAACTTCCCGAAACCCCCACCAATGCGTACACCAGAAGATAGACGCATAGGAAGTGGATACTGCGAATACCATGGACAAAAGGGTCACACTACCAACGAATTTGTCCAGTTGCGCCAACTAATCAACAAATTAGTGAAAGAAGGTAAAATGGATCATCTCGTTAAAAACATCAAAGAGGGGAAGGACATACAGAAGAATGGGGGCAAAAAAGAGACACCCAAAGACAAGGCGGACACAATCTACATGATACAATCATGGCAACAAAAGACGAGGCAAAAAGTCAGCCAAAAGTTTTCCTATGGGAGCGAAATCTCTTTCCCCACTCTGACTGCGGATAACGCAGTAGTGGAACCGCTTACTATTGAAATACATACGGGGGGTCACGACATCCACCGCATGTATGTTGATGGAGGAGCATCCGCAGATATTATGTACGAACATTGTTTCAAGAGGCTGCGACCTGAGATACAGAGTCAGTTAATTCCGGCCTCGACGTCGCTGACTGGCTTCACAGGAGAGAAGATATGGCCCATGGGGCAATTACGCTTACTTGTGGTCATGGGTAATGAGCACCACTCCACAGCAGCCTGGATGAACTTCATGGTAATCAGGTCTCCTTCGTCATACAATGGCATTACTGAAAGACCAGGAATATTAGCCATGCGCGCTGTACCATCCACGGCGCATGGGATGCTCAAATTCCTAGTGGATGGAGGAATTGAGACTCTCTACAATACCGTTGTGTCACCTAAAGAATGCAACACGGTGACGAGCAAAAAGGAGAGTATTCCAGAACAGCACACAGCCAAAGTGTCAAACCTAAAGGTCGCAATTCACCCTGACTACCCAGATCAAGAGATATCAATTGGAGGGTCCATGTCTGACAAAGGCAGAGCGGCTGTGTGCGCACTCTTGCAAAAGAACTTAGATATCTTCGCGTGGGAACCAAAGCACATGACTGGAGTACCACGATCTATTACAGAGCACAAGCTAAAAATCCGACAAGGATATCCTCCAATACGGCAGAAAAAGCGCGGCCAGGCCCCAGATCGCGCAAAAGCCATCCTAGAGGAAGTACACAAGCTTGTTGACGCATGCATTATGCAGGAAGTCTATTACCATGACTGGCTTTCCAATCAAGTGATGGTAAAGAAGAGCAATGGCAGCTGGAGAATGTAAGTGGACTTCACTGACCTTAACAAAGCATGTCCACAAGACTGTTACTCGCTACCAGAAATAGACTGGAAGGTGGAATCTTTGTGTGGATACCCCTTTAAATGCTTCCTAGACGCATACAAAGGGTACCACCAAATCCAGATTGCTGAGGAAGACGAAGAAAGAACAGCCTTCCACACAAGTCAAGGGGTCTACTGTTATACAAAAATGCCTTTTGGCCTAAAGAATGCGGGAGCAACATACCAGCGGTTGGTGGACAACGTGTTTGAGAAGCAAGTAGGTCGCAACCTGGAGGTTTATGTTGATGACCTTGTCATAAAGAGCCATACTGAAGAAGAATTGGTGTGTGACATCGAGGAAACATTCAAAACATTGGGAAGGATCAACATGAAGTTAAATCCCAAGAAGTGTACTTTTGACGCTACAGAAGGCATGTTTCTTGGGTATTTGATAGCACCTGATGGCATTAAGCCCTGCCCAGAGAAAACAAAAGCTGTCATCGAACTCCCTTCACCACGCACACTGAAAGAAGTCCAGTCATTAAACGGAAAATTAGCTGGGCAAAATCGATTCTTGTCTAAATCAACAGATAAGTCACTCCCTCTCTTTAAGACACTCACGAAGTGCACAAAAAAGGGAGACTTTCGGTGGACTGCGGAAGCGGAAGAAGATTTTCAACAGCTCAAGCAACATATAGCAGCACTTCCCAAGCTTGTCGCACCCCGACCAGGGGAAGAATTGATCATGTACTTATCTGCAACTCATGGAGCAGTCAGCGCAGTGCTATTGACAGATAGGAACTCCGTTCAAACACCAATATACTTTATAAGCAAAGCACTCAAGAAGACAGAGACTAACTATACTGCCATGGAAAAACTGGTCCTAGCTTTAGTATTCGCATCTAAGAGACTGCGCAGATACTTTCAAGCGCACCCAACATCTGTAATTATGGATCAACCTATCAAGCAAGTTATCTCTAAACCTGACGCATCAGGATGACTACAAAAATAGAGTGTGTTATTGAGCGAGCGTAACATCTCTTATAGACCACGCACTGCTATTAAAGGACAGATATTGGCAGACTTCATCATTGAGAAGCCAGATACCGATACTCCACCTTCAAAAAGCGAGGTAACGCTACAAGAACCATGGGTTCTATTCACGGATGGATCTTCGTGCGTGGATGGGTCAGGTGCAGACCTTATCCTCACTAGCTCAGATGGAATGGAATTCACTTACGCACTGCGTTTTGAATTCACAGCCACAAATAATGAGGCAGAATATGAGGCCCTACTTGCTGGATTACGCATAGCAACTCAAATGGGTGTTCGCAACCTAGAAGCAAATGTCGATTCCCTATTAGTGGCCAATCACGTATTAGGTGAATATGTGGCTAAGGAGGAACACATGATCCAATACCTCGACAAGACCAAGTCCGTAATCCATAATTTTGACAGGTTCACCATCAACCAAGTTCCTAGAGGAGAAAACAGGAAAGCAGATGCACTGAGTAAGATTGCATCTACAAGCTTTGCACACCTGTCAAAACAAGTATTAGTGGAGACCTTGAATAACAAATCCATCTCTGAGATGGAGATATCCACAGTGATAGAAGAAGAGAACCCTACTTGGATGACACCTATCATAGAATTCATAACCAAGGGAATATTACCCCAAGAACAAAAAGACGCTCGACGGATACGGCGCACAGCGCAGAGGTTCAAACTTCGAGATGGTATCCTATATCGGCGTTCATTCCTGCAACCATGGCTTCGGTGCGTTGGACCTCTTCAGGCATATTACGTACTCCAAGAGATCCACGCTGGGTCATGCAGCATGCACTGAGGACCACGGTCCGTTGTGGCACGAGCATTGCGGTCAGGATACTACTGGCCTACTATGCATCGCGATGCGCGAGACATGATAAACAGATGCAGCGACTGCCAAGTCCACAGACCAATCCCGCGCCGACCACAACAAGAGCTGACACCTATCACCTCACCATGGCCATTTTATAAATGGGGCATTGATATTGCAGGCCACTTTCCAGTTGCAGCAGGAGGGCTAAAGTTCCTCATAATGGCCATAGATTATTTCACTAAATGGATTGAGGCAAAAGCAGTAGCAAGTATCACAGGCAACCAGGTCAAACGCTTCGTTTGGGACAACATTGTATGCCGCTTTGGCCTACCTGGAGAAATTATTTCGGACAACGGAAAACAATTCTGTGATAACACGTTCAAAGACTGGTGCGCGCAATTAAATATTACACAACACTTCGCGTCAGTTAAGCACCCACAAACCAATGGTTTGGTTGAACGCGCGAATCGTAGTCTGGGCAAAGGAATTAAAGCGCATCTTGACAAACATAAAGGAAGATGGGTGGATGAATTGTTGCATGTTTTATGGGCGCACCGCACGACAATCAAAATCAGTACTGGAGATACACCATTCTCTCTTGTCTATGGGACAGAAGCTGTCATACCAGCCGAGATTGGAATGCCAACTATCCGTACGGCGGAAATCAATGTTACAACAAATAACGATGAGCAGCGCATAGACTTGGATCTGTTGGAAGAAAGGCGCGAACGGGCAGCTATACGTGAGGCAAAATCTAAGTTAAAGATGAAGAAGTATTATGATGCAAAAGTCAGAATCACTTCTTTCAGGCCAGGAGACTTTGTATACCGCGCCAATGATGCAAGCCACGCAGAAGACACAGGCAAGCTTGGACCCAAATGGGAAGGACCCTATGAGGTCACAGAAGCATTAGGCAACGGCGCATACAAGCTACGTGATATAAAAGGCCATGAGCTAGCACGCACTTGGAATGTCTGCAATCTCAAGAGATGCTATATTTAGGAAAGGCTACAGCCCATGCACAGACAACTCTGCACTTTAGTAAGTGCCTAATAAATGTCCGTGTATTTGAATTTTCTTTTTTAGGGAATTGTCTTTTATTTTCAAAAACTTGCAAGTATTAATAAAACGTTGTGGTTTCTAGATAACTCCACAACACATTTAACTTTATTGCTTACATTCTTTTATTTATGTCTCAATATTATTAATTTATATTTTTGCCTACATGGCATGCATGCATTTATTAAGACCCACGATGGCAGAAAGGATGAGTAAACCTACTAAATAACTCATTGAGTAAGAGGGTTGAAACCTATCTACATTGGATCACGCATCCTTGCTAAACACCTTACTATCAAGACGTTGAAGTAAGTTTAAAACGCATCCCACGAAGGACACGCAATAACGCACACTGTGTACGTTTAGCAATTTAGCAGCCAAGACTCTTGGTCCCTTGATATGGTACTTGCAGCACGCTACAAAGTAATCCATACGCTTATGAGTTTTTACTCACATACTGATGCGTGGGAATTGCACCAGGCTTTACCTCTCAAGGGATCTTGAGAAGCTTACAACCCCCACCAGGCAGTGTACCTGATCGTTGTAGTATAGTATAGTGACAAGTACCGGGGGATTGATCGTTCAGCTTAGGAATAGTGTCGCTAGGATTAGAAAACCTAAATACTAGTTCTAAAGGTGAGGGATGATTATTTTTATATTTTATATTTTTTTAGAAAGCAAGTAAAAATCTCGGGTTTGAAGAATTTGGGCGGAATTAGTTGCTAATCAACTAACCCAATACTAAAGATGCAATCAAAATAAAATACTAGAAATGAAAATAAACTAAATTATACTAAAATTGTGAGCAATAAGTGGAGAAAATGTGTTTACTTAGATTTCACTACTCCCTAGACATCTTTTACATGTTAATTACTTGTTATAATTGCATGGATGACGGATCGTATTCCTTAATACCATTCATGGGGTGCCACACTTAACTCCCCAATTCTATGAGCTCTTATCTCCTCCTATACCATGCCCAGCACAACCATAGGGATTATTAACAGTGGCTCATGTATTAAATACAACCAATAAAGACCTAGTGCGCGTCAGTTCATGTTTCTTAAGACGTTCAAGCATGTTACCAATTGGAGATCTGCCAGTTTTCTTAAGCCTAACATATAAATCATTCATCCAAGACAAGTATAAACAAGTAATCAACACATAATTAACATCTAGGTTTCATTAGATCCAAGCAAACACAAGATATATCTAGCCTAGCATGATGGAATTAAGACAAGAACAAGATATAGACAACCAACACATAGACATATTGATTGAATTAAAAGAACACTTATCTCAATTACACATGAAAGGTATCAAGGGCTTGGAACCCTTGAAAAACCTGTAAAATTCGCACCAAGTTCGTACTTAGGGTTTCTCCAAAACTTCTCTCTTTTAATGTGAAAATTAGAAAACTATATATATGAAAAGGGGTCTGACGGCGTCAAGACTAAACTTGTGACGCCGTCACCTCGCCGCCAAAACTTTTCTCGGACTGCCTTGATCTACATTTGACGCCGTCAAGTGATAATCATTTCCAGGCCGTCATGACTTTTACTCTTGACGCCCTACCTTGTGACGCCGTCAAATCTTTACTGGATCATCATGGAATTTTGCTCTTGACGCCATCAGGGAGTTACTCTTGACGCCGTCACCTACTGTTCCCAGCATGGAAAATTAAGACTTTGGCGTTTTCTTCACTTTTATGCTCCAAAAACGTCCGAATTGCTTCCTTTTCCAGATTTCTCCCCCAAAGTATCTAAAATCACAAAAGGAACGATTTAGGGCAATATTTGATCAAATAAATTCGAATTCGGGCTTAAATGACCCCCTAAAAACGGATCATTTTTCTCCTCATCATATACCCTTACACTTGAGATTTGCTTGTCCTCAAGCAAATGCGCTTTTATTCTACTCAAAATACAAGTTAGGGGTCATTTAACACTAATATAAAAGTAATTACAACAAATAATCGTTCCACTAAAGACCAATAGACAAGCACGGAGGTCATACACTAGCACCTCACAAATAGTGTTTAGATACTCACATCTCTCGGGTGTAATAAAGTGTAAATTACAATATGGAAACGGAAGATATCTCTCACTAACTGTCATAGCAAAATAGATTACCATAGGCTTGGGAAAGGATTAAACCTCCACCACATGGCGTAAGCACCTAGGATAAACTATCAAAGAGGTCTTTTAAAGGGTTGTAACGTTAGGTGTAGGGATATGAAATACACGGTTTTGTTGGATAAAGGAAGTTTTACTGGTGGCGAGTTAACAATCTTGGTTAATTACATGTACAAGATGGCGTTGCTAAGCCAAGACTAGACTCGACTTAAGCTAATAAATGAAAAATAACAAAAACATAAAATGAACATAGAATGAAAAGGGATGGTAGTCCGTATGTTTTTTTCTCTTTTTCCTTTTTTTTTTTTTTTTTTTTTTTTTTTTTGCATACACTCTTACCCTACCATCCAAAATAATCCAACATAGGGAATGAACATTTCCCTTACACTTGAATCTTTACATAGTTTACAATAAACTAATCTAGTGACTCAAATTAAGAAAATCAAAACACTTGGAGCACTTTTAAGATTAACGTACATATGGGGGTAATAAATGATGTTCTTCCCCATTACTCCATAAATAAGTACTTTACCCATGAGTCCCAATCGTCCCAAAACAATATGTACAAGGATATGACTCGACTTAGCAACCATGTAATCAATTAGATAATTAACTTAGGGTTTAACAAATAACAATAATGCACTAAAGATGAGTGCATACACGGAAGGCTAAGGCGATTTGGTTGTACATTTAAGTGGGGTGTAACAAATTCTTCCTTTAAGTAAAATGCTTAAAGTTAGAAACGAAAAGATAGGCTCGGAGGGGTGTACTAGGGGTTTCGTGTACTAAAAATGAGTACAACGCTAAGAGTGTGGGAAAAATTAATTGACTTAACTAGCCAAGTAATATGACTTAAATGGTCAAGTAATTATGATACGGGTTTAACACAAGGGTGATCCTAACGCCTCTTATCATGTAGTAAATCCTACTACACGAATGTAGTCTCACTAGCGGTCTCGGGATGCATCACTAACGCAAGTTCTAGAATCTAAATAATACCGGTACACTCATAAGCACTAATAGTAAATGCTTTTCCTATCAAATCTAAAGGCGAACCTCACATATTTGGGTGGAAAATTTTTTCTGAATATACGGTTATGTGCTAGTCATACAATCTCCTATCCATGAGACGCTTGCTATGGCTAAAGTTTCACTCCTAAATGTTGTAAAAAAATTTAATTTGGCGCTAAAATTATACTAACAAGTATTTCTCATAGTTTTATTACACATCTACAATTAAACAAAACAAACTCAAGCGAAAGTGTATTTGTAAGGTATCATCTTTTTACCCTCCCCTTACACTTAAGATGAACATTGTCCCCAATGTTCAAGTAAAGAATGTAAAAGTGAAAAAGTTAAAAAGAATGAAATCAAATACTCCCCTGATTCGCTCGGTATGGATAATAAGGTGGCCAGGTTAAATCTTCCTCCAAGAAAATGAACAATCAAAGCTTCCCTTCCAGAATAT
This sequence comes from Artemisia argyi, assembly GCA_030686995.1. Taxonomy (NCBI): domain Eukaryota; kingdom Viridiplantae; phylum Streptophyta; class Magnoliopsida; order Asterales; family Asteraceae; genus Artemisia; species Artemisia argyi. The sequence continues at coordinate 131,606,252 of CM060688.1, forward strand.
AAATCATCTTCTTGTCATACATAACCTGTAAAACCTGATAAAATAGACAAGACAACCTCGCGTAAAATCGGCGGCATCCTATATAAGTTACTAAATCCTAGAAAACAAGATAAGATATAATGCTTGTGGAATGGAGTTTGCAGATCTCCTGGAGATTATAAAACTTAATAATTCACAAAAACCATAAGACTCCGTTAGAAAAACAAAACTGATAAAATTTCCAGATTTTTACACTTGACGCCGTCAAGAGTAAACTCTTGACGCCGTCAGAAGTGACCTGCAGAAATTCTTATGTTAAGTTTCCGGAAAATTTCTGGAAAAACTTGGTCCTACTTCCTGGAAAATCCTGCAAAACTTCATTATGACTCAATACAAGCATTTGACTCTAACAAATACGAATATACATGTTCATTTAATATTGTGGAGAATCATGATCGGTTTATTTCTTGAAAACATATTTGGGGTTTCCCCTTACACTTATCTTTTGCAAAAATACCTTTAGGTGGAGTTAAGACTAGGCCAAAACAACAAAGTAAAGTATTTCCACTATTTAATTGAGAAACATGATCTACAAACAATAAAAATAAAGCATGCATACGGAAGCAAATAACAAACAAACAAAATAAAAATCACACAAAGCATGGGTTGCCTCCCAAGAAGCGCTTGTTTTTGTTTGAGTCACGAGCCTGACTCTACCCTTATTTCACGGATAAAGGTAGGGTTTTCCCTACACTTAGGATTAAGTGCGGGTGATAGTAGCAATACACACCATCTCGATGGAAGTATGCCACGTGAGGAAAGAGTGGTGGATGAATTATATGCTCAAAGGGTTGTGCTCCTATCATCATAACCTTACCAAATTCAATCGGGTTAATGGGTGGATTAAGATTTTCTCCTAGAAAGGGATCATTTTCTATCAGCTTCAAGAGACTACTAGTTTGTGATCCATCTTGACCTAATAAACCCGGTTTAAACCTATAATGTTTCTTGTGATCAATCATAAATGGGTGATGTAAGCATGTAAGGTCATTTTCCACTCCTATATTGGCTTCCTCTCTACAAGGCTTAGAGTCCACTACCTTTGTCCTAAGACTACCCGGACTATATGGTTTGATGGGTGGATCGGAACCTATTTCAATTCCTAAATTTTTATTCAAGGATGAAAAATTAGGTAACGGTTTTGGTTGAGGCTCCGATTCATCAAAACTAGGAACTTCCCTAAAACTAAGAGTAAGGTTATCATTATAAGTATTCAAACCTATATCCTCTAGTTGTGTTTGGTTCAAAGGTTCTACCTCTATTGGGGTTCCTAAAGTCTCTTCTACTTCATACGAATAAGTCACGGGCGGTGTATATGCCTCAAATGATGGTAGGGCTTGTGGGGTACTTGCTGGGTTTAAATTTTCAACTCTATCCTCCATCTTATCAGGATTACCAATGTGCTCAGCTTGTATTGTGGTGAAATCAAACCACCCCGTGTGCCCAGTTATCTCATCTATAGGTTTATCACCAAACAATCTTCTTGCTTGTTCCCTTAAACTTGCTATCAATTGATCCGTAACAATGTTTGTTGGGTTGTCCATTTTTTTGGCAAGTTTGGCACAATTCTCTATGGTTTCCCATGCTTCATCAACACTTAATCCCCAAAGGTCCCCATCTGCGGCATGGTCAATGTCCATTTTGGTATAATGGTCGATACGATGGTAAAATATTTCAATTTGGGACCACAGATCGAAATTATGATGAGAGACTTTTCCGAGTAAATATTTAAAACGAGCCCACGCATCATAGATAGGTTCATCCTCATGTTGTTTAAACATCAAGATGTCATTTGGAGTGGGTGAATTACGTGGTTGGTAGTATGGTGGATTCACGTTCTCCATAATGTCTAACGGAATAGTCAATGGAAAGGTTTTTACAAACAAAGACACAAAGAAAATATAGACTAAAGAAGACCTAAAAATAAAAATAAAATCTTACTAGAAAGGAATCTAGCAAGTAGACCTAATAAAAAGAGATTCTATCCTAGACAATAACTATTCCCCGGGCTGTGGCGCCAAAAACTTGATGCGTGGGAATTGCACCAGGCTTTACCTCTCAAGGGATCTTGAGAAGCTTACAACCCCCACCAGGCAGTGTACCTGATCGTTGTAGTATAGTATAGTGACAAGTACCGGGGGATTGATCGTTCAGCTTAGGAATAGTGTCGCTAGGATTAGAAAACCTAAATACTAGTTCTAAAGGTGAGGGATGATTATTTTTGTATTTTATATTTTTTTAGAAAGCAAGTAAAAATCTCGGGTTTGAAGAATTTGGGCGGAATTAGTTGCTAATCAACTAACCCAATACTAAAGATGCAATCAAAATAAAATACTAGAAATGAAAATAAACTAAATTATACTAAAATTGTGAGCAATAAGTGGAGAAAATGTGTTTACTTAGATTTCACTACTCCCTAGACATCTTTTACATGTTAATTACTTGTTATAATTGCATGGATGACGGATCGTATTCCTTAATACCATTCATGGGGTGGCACACTTAACTCCCCAATTCTATGAGCTCTTATCTCCTCCTATACCTTGCCCAGCACAACTATAGGGATTATAAACAGTGGCTCATGCATTAAATACAACCAATAAAGACCTAGTGCGCATCGGTTCATGTTTCTTAAGACGTTCAAGCATGTTACCAATTGGAGATCTGCCAGTTTTCTTAAGCCTAACATATAAATCATTCATCCAAGACAAGTATAAACAAGTAATCAACACATAATTAACATCTAGGTTTCATTAGATCCAAGCAAACACAAGATATATCTAGCCTAGCATGATGGAATTAAGACAAGAACAAGATATAGACAACCAACACATAGACATATTGATTGAATTAAAAGAACACTTATCTCAATTACACATGAAAGGTATCAAGGGCTTGGAACCCTTGAAAAACCTGTAAAATTCGCACCAAGTTCGTACTTAGGGTTTCTCCAAAACTTCTCTCTTTTAATGTGAAAATTAGAAAACTATATATAGGAAAAGGGGTCTGACGGCGTCAAGACTAAACTTGTGACGCCGTCACCTCGCCGCCAAAACTTTTCTCGGACTGCCTTGATCTACATTTGACGCTGTCAAGTGATAATCATTTCCAGGCCGTCATGACTTTTACTCTTGACGCCCTACCTTGTGACGCCGTCAAATCTTTACTGGATCGTCATGGAATTTTGCTCTTGACGCCGTCAGGGAGTTACTCTTGACGCCGTCACCTACTGTTCCCAGCATGGAAAATTAAGACTTTGGCGTTTTCTTCACTTTTATGCTCCAAAAGCGTCCGAATTGCTTCCTTTTCCAGATTTCTCTCCCAAAGTACCTAAAATCACAAAAGGAACGATTTAGGGCAATATTTGATCAAATAAATTCGAATTCGGGCTTAAATGACCCCCTAAAAACGGATCATTTTTCGCCTCATCACATACATTTATTAAGTTATGGACTTAACAAAATTTTTCCTAAGTACGTTTGGTTACAACTTGATTCTTGGAAAGTCTTTCATGGAAAGGCAAAAAATCTAAGTACAAGATAATACAAACATGCGTACAAAAGATAATATTATTATTATTATCAACCATGAGTTACATATATACAACAAAAAGATGAGTTCAAAGAAATCTACATGCTGTGAGCGCGTCTATGCCCTGAGCTACTAGCTGTAGACGCCATGTGCCCAGCCTCCTCAAGCCTTTTCAACAGGCTACTGTCTTCCTGTGATACTGTTGGCACGCTGACAGGTACCACATCAAACCTCGGAAGATGTGTTGCACCAACATCGCACAAGATTTCCTTACCCTTTACACCCTTCTTTCTTGCGAGCCTCTCTAGATGGGCTTCTAAGCACTTTTTCAAAGGAACCCCCTTCTCAAGGGCGAACGGGTTAAGGATGTCACGCGGTTGTACGAACACAGGAACTTGCAGTTGCGACTCGTCAGGCTTCAAAAAATAGTCATGTTGAGCCTCCGCATCCTCTAGGATATGCCTCCCCAAGGTTAGCCCTTCCATAATCACCTTAATGGGCTGGTCCTAGTCACGCTCCAGTTGCGCGATCCACGGAAGCTCAAATAGCTTCATTTTCTCCATGGAAGCAACAAGCTCCGCATAAGTATCAGCCTTATAACCGGGTACCTCTGCGAGTAGCACTGTCAGCATTTGGATCTCATACAACTCCTCCATAGCCTGAGCCTTCCCACGCGCCATGGCACACTCCACAACCTTCCTAAAGGCCTCTACAACCTCTTGGGACTCTAGTGTCCCCATGGCAGCTAATCGGAGACCATGACTAATTAACCACCTACAAACACAACATCCTCATTAGATGATAATTCCAAAGAAATAAAAGGCAGCAAGTCTGAGAAACTCAAATGAAGCAAAGGAACAAAAAATACTTGCGCTCAGCAATGGTGGATAACAAATGAGGGTACAACTCCTCATCATACTCTATGCTGAGCTTGTACAACTTCCCCTCTTGACGCTCTAACGCTTCATTCACAAACTTAATCAGCTCATCCAATTTTGCGAAGTGGTTGCTCCTGTTCTGCTCCACGTACTTCAGAGCCCAAAGACAATTGCTCTTGTACTCATCCTACGCAGACCGTACTCGGCTCACTTGGGCAAGCAAGGACACCTTCTCTTCAGCCAGCTTCTGAGCATACAAGTTTGTAGACCTCACCTCAGCATGTGTACTAGCCAGCTGCGCCTTCAGCAGCGTGATTTCTTCATCCTTCTGCGCAAGCCGGCTGCTCTCCCCAGAATAGTGTGCCTTCAACTGAGCGACCAATTGGACCTGCTACATAGCAGCAAGGTCCAGCTTCTCCACCAAGGAACCAATGGGCACGCTACCCAGCGGCCATGGCTCAGTCTCATCGCCCTTCCGCGAAAACTCATCAGAAGGCACAAAACTCGCCCTGGGTGGCGACTTTTGCGGAGAAGCAGCAGCACCAGCGGTATCTTCAACACTGCGTACATACAACAAACAGTTCAAATTCATACACTAATGTTAAAGATGGTAAAGGAATTGAAGCAATAGCAGCATAAACTACTTACACGAGGGGAGGAGACTTGAGAATATCTGTGTCCGCACCAGTGGCGGATGCATCCTCCTCTGCGGATGATTCTTCGTCCGCAATAAGATGGCGTCTCCTTTTGGAGGTGCCAGCGCCATAACCACCAGACGCTCCCTTACGCTTCACGCCTTGGCTAGTCCCCACTGGCTCAAGGATTTGCACACTATTGGACGAATTGGTGTGCGATTCAGCCACTGTTGGAGACTGTTCCCTAGATTGGGGAACACTATGCACTGGAGTCACTTGGAAAGCCAGATGGGGAGAATCCTCAGGCTCCTCTTGATCAAGCTCCATTGTGCGCCCCGCGGTAGCTCCCATAACTGGCGTCTCGCCTTCTCTCAGAGGGCGCACTCCTACCGTCACCAACTTGGGCTTCTCCAAGCGCACTACAGCGAACTGGTCCATCTCTGCGCAGCAAAAAATATACAAAAAACAAGGATTAAAAAAGCAAATACAAAGGAAGGAGCGCTTACAATATCAAAACTAACAAAGTGAAGGACAAGCACCCACCCCGAACATCCTCGTACAAGAATGTTGGCACTTCCGTCTCTGGTTGGAAGTAGTTATGACTGATGCCCATATGCACCAGGAACTATTCAGGTTACGCATTGATAGGGATGCTGTTGGTATTTATAGTATCTGCATCCGCTATGTTATATAAACCAGGGAGTGGGCGCTCATCTTTCGGTAAGGACCCTTGAGTATAGAACTCAAATTCCCACGGGAAAAAGACCTTATCGACCCAAAAGAACTTTTCCCTCCAATTCCTTAAAGCGTCTACTTTTTTAGTTTAGCACTGCAAGCGCCCTGCGTGCTTGGAAAAGGACACCCACCCGTTTGACTACGACGTGTGGTAGAAGGCATGGAACAGGTGAATAGTGGGGTTAATCGCCAACAGGCGACAATTCACTTCAAAATTAGTTATTTTTGCTGCACCTATACAGTGCAGCTGAGAAATGTGAAGACGATAAAAACTTAGAATATCGCAAAGGAAAAGCGAAATGGGCACACGTTGGTTCGTGAATTCGAAGAAACGTGTGTATACCCCTACCTTCCCTTCGGGGAAGTCCGCTATAGACGCATCGGCATCTGGAACTTCCGGATGCAGTGCCAATAGGATATAATAATCCGAGGAGAACTGACGTAGTTTATCCTCGGTTATATCGGAAGCAATCTCGGATAATTGAAGAACCATTGTTACTAACGGCGCACTCGCTGTTACCTAATAAAGTTGTTGATTTCTGAATAAGCTATGAAAGGGTTTAACAATGGCGGAATTGAGAATTTTCACTGTGATACTCACAGTGAAAAGAAGGCGGTGGTTTATATAGGGTTACCAAACCCTGAGATGATTGCCACGTGGATCCCACTACTTTCATCATGTGGCTGGAATACAAACAGGTACAAGCACTTTTTCACGTATTTCAAGGGATACGTGAGATGTTTTAAGGCTAGATACACCGTATATTATTTTTGGTGGGAAATACTAGAATCTTCCCCGCCACGCTTACCGCTGATATTACTAGTCTAGCATCTGCGGTTAAAACCTGCGCATACTAGACTGGGGGGACATGATGACGTATAGTCCATATTCGGGTCACGAACCCGATTAATGAACATTACTAACGCCCAAGCCTACCACGAGTGGGCTATCATAACAATGATTTGGGCTACCATGCTAACGGTTTGGGCTCACGAAAGCCCAAACCCAAATACATTATTTATGGTCTAGATAAGGATCTCTTATTTATTGGATAAAGATCCATAGACCGAATAGGAATTATACGCCGAAGAGTGAGGAACACGAAATCTACAAGGATTTCGTGCCTATATAAAGAATATCTTAATTCTCATTAAAGGTACGATTTACAACCCCAACTCTTCTATACAACTCTAAAACCGATTACTTACTCTCATGCCGGAGGATAATCGTGGGAGACAATCCCACGATAAGCTTAACGGTGTTTGTTTGCTTTCTTAGTGTGCTGGTCTCAAGTATTAAGATTTGATTGGTACGAGAACAAGAACCCATAATAATAAAAGTGCACAATGATGATAGACGTGTTGCTTTTAGTTTAAAAATGAAAAACAAAAAATAATAGAATAAAACAAAAAATGTTATGAGTGCAAGTGTTATAGCCTTGGGAGGGTTGTTGTTTGGACTATTATATTATATAATTTGTATAAAGAGTAAAAGAAAGATGACGTATATCACTAAGGTTGCATGCAATAATGACCAACAATAAGGGTTAATCCTCCTTATTTTCTCTGACACGTCAGCTTTCTCTCTCCATTGACCTGCAGGTGATTCAGTGCCACAATAAGGGCGACCAAGTTTAATTTTTATTTTTTATTTTTTATTTATTTAAAAAAACATTTTTAACACAAACTAAAATTTCATTAATAATTAAAACGTTACATATTAATTCAAATAAAATAAAAACATTACAATAGAATTCAAATAACATTAAAAAACATTACGATAAAATGACTAAACTAGTTTGGATTATTATGATTCTGCCAAATGTGTTCCACCAAATCGACTTTGAGGCTAAGATGAGTTGTTTTGTTGCATATCTCCCTAGTAATTTGCAATGATTCCTCATGCGTATTTAAGGGATCATAAGAACGGTGCTGCTCAGCTGGAAAGAATTCGGGAGATATCGCCCGCCCTTCATCTTGAATTATCATATTATGTAATATGATGCATGTGTACATAATATGTCCAAGATGCTCTTTGTGACGCTTGATAAGCCTCCCAACAATCTTCCGCAAACATCAAAAACTCGTTACTAACTTCATTTTATCATCCGAATCGGCAAAAAATATCTCGTAAGAATTCATGGTGTGAGAAAATATATAGATTTTTTTGAAATGGGATTGTGTGAATTGAAGTGTTGTTTAGTTGGTATTTATAAGGGATTTTTTTTTCGACCAACGTCTACAATTCAAATGGTCATTTTTTTTAGTCACAAACGGTCATAAACGTGGGAGGTTTGGATCAAAATACAAATAAATTAGCTTGCCTAGTCGGTCGAGGTTGAGACCGACTCCATTGTTTTTTCGCTTGTTTATGGGTCGCGACCGAAACCCCACAATAGTCACGACCGACTCGACCGAGTCGGTCTCGGTCGTTATTGCATGCAGCCTAATAACACAAGGGAAATTTGTAAAAATGTTATATGCTTTTTTTCAATTTGATTCACTTGTTACATATTGTTAAAGGGTAGTGATATCATTTTATTTCATACACATAAATTTAGTTAGACCCACAAAAATTTTACAAATAAAATTTATATGGCCCCATTAAATTTATGTGTATGAAGTAAAATTATATGTGAAGATATCACTTCCATTATTAGACATAGGATTATTTTCTCGATATTTTAAAATTACCTATTCCTTGTATACAACAAAATCCTTACAACATTTTCTTTCCAGTTTTATGTTTTGTTGGTTTTGTACAAATCTTAACTGAAATTTATTATTAAATGATTTTTATAAGTAAAATTTAAGAATCTTAATTTTTAAAAAATTAATACATAAAGCAAATTGATCTCATATGAAAGAAGATTGAATTTTAAGATTTTTTATATGAGCTGTTAAATAATTTTAGTTATTACCTTGTAAATATTTTATAAAGCATGTAGATGTCTTATATATATATATATATATATATATATATATATATATATATATATATATATAGAGAGAGAGAGAGAGAGAGAGGGTGGGATGATTTTAAAAAGGGCCTTACAATAAAAAGTATAGGAAGGATTGTGGGAGTGACATGTGTCACCCCCGTGCCACATCATATGACACGTGTCCACCCCCCCCCCCCCCCCCCCCCCCCCCGCTGAAAAAAAAAATTTCCCGCCAAAAAATTTTATTGCATCACTGTTATAAATTTACTGCATCACGGTTATAAAGTTACTGCATCACGTTTACTGCATCACAATTATGATTTTACTGCATCACGGTTACTGCATTCATGGTTTTAATGTTACTGCATCATGGATATAAAGTTACTGCATCATGGTTATAAAAAAACTGAATTATCATAAGTTTTCTGCATCATATATGTATGTAACTGCATCACAATTAAAATACGATTGTTTTTTAAGTTTTGGTGCATCTTTATTATAAGTTACTGCATCATAGTTAATAGTTTAGTGCATCAACTATGTTGCAGTAACTTATAACCTTAATGTACTAAAATTTAAAACTGTGATGCAGTAACTTTTATAATTGTGATGCAGTAACTTTATAACTGTGATGCACTAAAAAATTTTGGCGGGAAAAAAAAATTTTTTGCCCAAAAAAAATTTTTTTTGGCGGGAAGGCGGGGGTGTGGGGGGTGGGGTGACATGTGTCATATGATGTGGCATAGGGGTGACACATGTCGCCCTTACAATCCTTCCTACACTTTTTATTATAAGGGCATTTTATTTTAACCCTATCTTTACTACTTATAAAAGAAAAATGGTCAAAGGGGAATGTGGAATTGTGAAAAGTTGAACTTTCGGTCAATCCCGATTATGCCCCTGCGAAATTTATGGCATGCAAATTAACATTGAAAGTGATCCTGCGAAATTTATGGCATGGAAATTAACATAGAAACAATCGCTGAAAATTAATGGTGAAAATTGTTGCCTGCTGTCATATACATATTCATGGAAAGTAATGAATGTCTACCAATCAAATGAATGTATGAAACATATATGTCCTATCTATTTTCATTCTCATCCAACTCTATCCTCTCTCTAAAAACACACACCATATTCTCTCTCTACAAACCACAACAAAAACCTAACCACCACAACTCATGCCACCGCAGAAACACCACAATCTAAAACCTCCACCACCGAAATCTTTGAATGTTATATTCATGCATATCTATAATTTTTTTAAGGTTTTTTTAGATCTATACAGTTTCTTTATAGATCTATGTTTATTAACATTTTTTTGTTACAACAACCCTTACTACCGCCTCTGATGCCAATGCTATCTCGCCGGAAAAGTTGTCGTCGCCGCTGCTGTCGCGCTCAAACCACCGCCAGCACAACCACACAGTGAAGCCACCACCAACGAAGCAGCCACCACGCGAACCCACAATGACAACCAACTTTTGAGGATTTTTAGGTATTTGTTTGTGTCCTTTTTTTTAAGCACTCTATTAAGCTCCAAAATGACAAATAAGCACTAGAACAAGTAGCTGGTATACCAAATAACAATAGGTATTTGTTTTAGGGATTCTTTTTGCTGTTATAACATCTCGCCGGAAGCCACCGCTACTGCCACCAGGTCTGCGCCGCTTCCGCTGCTTCTACCGGAATTTTTTGCTGCCGCCGGTAATAGACGGTTTGATTTTGACAGTAGTTGGTAAATATTGTTTGGATCTGTAAATTTGGAAAGTGAATTTTTGAAATTTATATTTGTTTATTTTGGTAAAGGGAATTACCCATTAAAATAATTTATATCTGTTGGATCTGTATATTTTTTTGGTTGGTAGTTTTTTTTAGTGGGTTTTTAGTAAACCATTCACAACAAACTGAAAAAGTCACGGGTCTATATTTTTGAATAAGAATGTCCAATTTTTTAATAGGAATGTCCATCAGTTTTCGAGATAAAATGAGGCTGGGTAGGAAGCTAATTTGGAATGTCAAACAAGAAATCTTATTTGTAACTGAAAATCAATTTGAAATAATAAAACAAACAGTGATTATCATTATAGTCAATGGAGATTAAATGAAACACAAACGAAATGAATTAAATGTGTTCTAATGGATGTGTATGTATAGTTGCATACATACAAACGTGTATGTTAATTGTGTACATATTAAAATATACATGTTTTGTTATTGTACATGAATTAATCAAACATATGACAATAAACAAAATAAAAATACTTAAGTATATTATCACTAAAATGGTTATCATAACTTCAAACAAGGAAGATATCAATTAATAGGTGAATTTACAGTAAACAATAGCAGATTTAAGCATCTCTTCGCGTTCTTTAGGATTCATATCACTATAATAATTCGGTGAATGCATCACGTTACCGCTAAAACTACTCACTGCTACGACTTTATCTTTCTTGTATTCCGGCTTCATGTTCATCTCCATATATATCCATATCTTTTGGCTTGAAGCATACCATACACCCTAATAATTTTCATGTGAAACAACTCAAGACCTTATTATGGTTGCATTTTACTATATCAACGACTTCTGGTGATGGTGTCAGTGGCGCTGAAATGGCGAATGGCGGTGTTCGTGGCGGTGTGATAGCGAGTAGGGGTGATTTTGGCGAAGGTTCCATATGGTGCAATGCCTTTGTATTTGTGTGTAAGAAATATGAAGGATATTGGGTTTGAAAACTAAATTTGTGATGAAATTATACGTCATATTGATGGTGCCAAGTCGCCAACAAGAATTATATTTTCCACAATGTTTATGTCGATTTTATGTGTGTATATGATTGTATGACTATGTATATGTTTGTATCTTGATTTGTTTATTTATCTTTTCATTTTGGCTTATTTTTCTTAGTTTGATTTATTGGCACTTTTTCTGGTATTCTGAGCTATGGATTACTACGTAGAACTACAAAAGTATCATTGAAGCAGTCAAAGAGTTCGGTTAAGGAGGAGTCTACACCTCAAATGTCGTGTACCAAGAAATTTTACGTGACGAGTAACGTGCATTGTTAGTAATATCAAAATTGATGTAATGTTTAATTATCAGTTTTACTAAATGTTTTTATATGTTATTTTATGCATGTTAAAAATTATTCTTTGAGTTCAATTATCACATGTTACAACCTTTTGTAGTTACATTTTGATATTTCACGTTCATGTTTAAACGTTACACGAAACACTTACCACAATATCACAACTATAAATGTTAGCCGCTAGAAAATTCCGTTGCTATGCACGGGTACTCGCCTAGTATATATGTCACACCCCCAAGATCGGGTCCAGCGGAAGCGTACATGTAGCTGGGGTGTAACTCAATCAGTATCACAACACAAGTACAAAATTGGTTTTCACTTTAATCATTTAGAATAAAATTGTTTAATCAAAAATGTTGAATTTACATCGTTAAAAGTAGTGCGGAAGTAGGCCCTTAAAATAGTTTAAAACGGTCCCCATATAAATAATCAGAGTCTTCTATGACCATGCCATGCCCTGCCAAAACCTCCTGTAGCGTGCCATAGGTTAAAACCTGAAAATACATGCTAAAGTGTCAACACGAGGTCGGTGAGTTCATAGAGTTAGTTTAACGAATAAAGTATATGGAAAAGTGATCACACAGCAAAGGCATCGTAAATCCACTCAGTTACAAGTCCCGCCATAAGAGCCTTGTAACCTGTGTGTTCACAACCCACTGCTAAAATATAGTTGCATGTTTAGTAGTCAAGTAACCGCGGTCATAATAAGTCACAATATAAGCACCACCTATATAATAATGTATGCCATGCAAAGCCCCTAATTAAATAATATGCGTCCCGTAACATGGTGGACGAGAGGTTGGCCGACCTCTAATAGCGCTATCCATACTACTAATAGGCGTCGAACAATGCGAATGTACGAACAGTACATCATACAACTATTATATAAGATTAAGAACGCTCCGAACATGGGAGACTTAGCACGCTCCACCAATAAGGCGAGACTTTAGGGTTAAGAACGCTCCACCAATAAGGTGAGACTTTGCACGCTCCACCAAAAATGGCGAGACTTTAGGTCATAGTACGTACGGTACATTAGGGTCAAAAGTTTAAGTCAAGTTCAAAAGTCAAGTCAAGTTCAAAAGTCCAGTCAAGTTCAAAAGTCAAGTCAAGTTCAAAAGGTCAAGTAGTAATTCATGTAAAAACGAGCATGTATTCTCCCCCAAAAAGTTAACAAAACAATTTAAAAGAGTAGGGGCTATGACTCACCTGGTGCGGTAGCTACGATGACAAAAGTGAACACACAGAAATGAGGTACGATCTCTAACCGCAACCTAATATGAATGATAACGATCTACTTTAGATCATGACGTGATGAAATGAATGCACATGCACATGATACCTATACCACTCGTAACTTGAAAATAATTGTTATTGTCAAAGTAAAGTATTTTCCACACTTAGGAAAAATAAGTCCAACTAGAATAATAAAAACTTGTCGTAATATATCATATATAAAAACGTTAGTGTTATATTCCTCGTTTTGAAAACCTTAAGATATCTTCTAGTAGTGAATAAATATATATATATAGTTTTGACGATTTTAAAACGTATATAACTTGGTCGTTTTAAGCTCATTTTACTCGTTCTTTATATCCACGGGTTCGTTTTAGTATATACTAATATATTTTTGGTAGTTCGGCTCCTCTAGGTTACGTTTAACGCCTCTTTTTGTCCGTCGAAAACTGCCAAACAGCATGCAGTTTTTATAAAAATAGTTTTCGTCGTTAAATTTGCAAAAATCATATCTCCTTCGTTATAAGCTCGTTTTAATCCGTTCTTTCGCCTAAAGTTTCGTTTTTGAAAGTATTTTCTAGAAAAATTGTCAAAGGTTACTGTGTAAATTCGTAATTTTCTGGGTAAACCAAAATGGAACAGCATGTATTTTTACTTGTTCAAAAACCATTTTCAAGGTTTAAATCTAGTTCCATCTTCAATCAAACCACTTTCAATCACCACAAAACTAGTCTAATCCTACCATACACCTTCTTAGGGTGTCATGGGTTCCTAAACATCATAAACCAAGTGGATCTAACAAGGATCTAATAATAATCTATTTCTAGAGATCAAAAGTTATATATATATATATATATAAATGAGTGGTATAACTAACATATGCATGTAGATCTTGAATGGAAATCATATGACCATAAAAATAACATGAAGAAATTATGGAAAAGAGTTTGACAACTTACTTAGAAAGATTAATGAGCTTGGATGAGCAAAACCTAAGAAACCTTGAGTTTTTATCACAAAACCCAAACAAGGACAACAAAAGGAACAAGATAATGACTTGATCTTGGAAAAATGATGGATTCCTCCTTGTTCTTGTGTCTAGGCCGAGCATCACAAGGAAGAGAGAAAGAAAATGGTTACTTGCTTTTTGATTTGGTAAAGGGAGATGAAAAGATGAATTATTGTGTTATATATTTTGTATAAAAGACAACTATGACAAACATTTATTAGTTAGTAGAGAAATTCAAAGGGTGTAAGGTGATTAGTATGGAGGGTGGAAGAAAAAGATGAAACTTGTAAGGAAATTTTGACTTTGGTGTAGAATTGGGTAGATATTATTAGTTTTAGGTGATACCGGGTACCGAATTAACTAAAAATAAATTGTAACGAGATAAAATAAAATATAATGAAGTTGTAAAAATTGTAAAATAATATTCCTGATGAGAATCAGAAGTTAAAATAATGATCGGGTTGAAATATCGCAAACCGACGGAGTTATATGCTTCGACCGGAAAACGTAACAGTTGATTTGAAAACACCGGGCAATTTAATAATAAAATTTTTATATTATTATTATGAGTATAAAAATGTGTTAGGACCATAGTTGGGATTGACGGATCAATTATTTAAAATAATAGCTCATAAGATAGCGTTTATTAGGTTGATAATCGTACGTTTACAAAAATGACGCAACCCACGTATAAATGACAAATTTTCTCCGGAGGTGAATAGTGTTTTATGAATAGTAAAATTTTAAAACGTTTCTTAGAATATCAAACTGACCTCAAAAATGATGAATAGTAAAATGATGAATAGTGATCGATGAATAGTAACCGATGAATAGTAAATGTGAAAGTTCGGGAAAAGACCAGAATTTACGAGTTGTGACAGTCTCTACCCCTTAAGGGAACTTCGTCCCGAAGTTCAGTTAACGTTGGTCTCCGAAGTGTTATAAAAGTGAAGATTCATGAGATGAAATGACCAGTTGACGTGCTTCTAGGCGGCGGTTCACGAGGTGATGAAAAGTACGAAATTGAGTTGAGGATTCAATCCAGACAGAATTTTATTATAACCATTCTCAGTGTTGCAAAATTCACTTCTGAGTCAGACATAGGTGGTCAGCCTATATCTCACTATCCCGGGTTGAATATAGATGACCAGTCTATCTTCCACCGAGGTTCCATGAATTTTGAAATACTCAGCTTAGTTATACTAATACTATGTCCTTCACAAATACCAAGACGTTCAGAAAGACTAAGGCAGGTGACCATACTCGAGGTCAAATGATGAAAATATGCAAGGAGAAACATAACAGGGTGACATATATGATACGTGAACATGCTTATATGAAAGACAATGATAGAAATCAATTAGAATAAATGAACATAATATACCAGATAATGAGACACAAATCTCATCACCTAAGTCAGCAACAAACCACAAGTGAGGTATCAGCTTGGCAGGCAGGCACGTGACGGTCATAGGGTTAAGTTTTTCGTAAAAGTAGCTATAGTCTATGTTTTAAAAAAACACTTAGTTCGCTATAGCCAAAGCTCTGATACCAATCTGTCACACCCCCAAGATCGGGTCCAGCGGAAGCGTACATGTAGCTGGGGTGTAACTCAATCAGTATCACAACACAAGTACAAAATTGGTTTTCACTTTAATCATTTAGAATAAAATTGTTTAATCAAAAATGTTGAATTTACATCGTTAAAAGTAGTGCGGAAGTAGGCCCTTAAAATAGTTTAAAACGGTCCCCATATAAATAATCAGAGTCTTCTATGACCATGCCATGCCCTGCCAAAACCTCCTGTAGCGTGCCATAGGTTAAAACCTGAAAATACATGCTAAAGTGTCAACACGAGGTTGGTGAGTTCATAGAGTTAGTTTAACGAATAAAGTATATGGAAAAGTGATCACACAGCAAAGGCATCGTAAATCCACTCAGTTACAAGTCCCGCCATAAGAGCCTTGTAACCTGTGTGTTCACAACCCACTGCTAAAATATAGTTGCATGTTTAGTAGTCAAGTAACCGCGGTCATAATAAGTCACAATATAAGCACCACCTATATAATAATGTATGCCATGCAAAGCCCCTAATTAAATAATATGCGTCCCGTAACATGGTGGACGAGAGGTTGGCCGACCTCTAATAGCGCTATCCATACTACTAATAGGCGTCGAACAATGCGAATGTACGAACAGTACATCATACAACTATTATATAAGATTAAGAACGCTCCGAACATGGGAGACTTAGCACGCTCCACCAATAAGGCGAGACTTTAGGGTTAAGAACGCTCCACCAATAAGGTGAGACTTTGCACGCTCCACCAAAAATGGCGAGACTTTAGGTCATAGTACGTACGGTACATTAGGGTCAAAAGTTTAAGTCAAGTTCAAAAGTCAAGTCAAGTTCAAAAGTCCAGTCAAGTCAAGTTCAAAAGGTCAAGTAGTAATTCATGTAAAAACGAGCATGTATTCTCCCCCAAAAAGTTAACAAAACAATTTAAAAGAGTAGGGGCTATGACTCACCTGGTGCGGTAGCTACGATGACAAAAGTGAACACACAGAAATGAGGTACGATCTCTAACCGCAACCTAATATGAATGATAACGATCTACTTTAGATCATGACGTGATGAAATGAATGCACATGCACATGATACCTATACCACTCGTAACTTGAAAATAATTGTTATTGTCAAAGTAAAGTATTTTCCACACTTAGGAAAAATAAGTCCAACTAGAATAATAAAAACTTGTCGTAATATATCGTATATAAAAACGTTAGTGTTATATTCCTCGTTTTGAAAACCTTAAGATATCTTCTAGTAGTGAATAAATATATATATATATAGTTTTGACGATTTTAAAACGTATATAACTTGGTCGTTTTAAGCTCATTTTACTCGTTCTTTATATCCACGGGTTCGTTTTAGTATATACTAATATATTTTTGGTAGTTCGGCTCCTCTAGGTTACGTTTAACGCCTCTTTTTGTCCGTCGAAAACTGCCAAACAGCATGCAGTTTTTATAAAAATAGTTTTCGTCGTTAAATTTGCAAAAATCATATCTCCTTCGTTATAAGCTCGTTTTAATCCGTTCTTTCGCCTAAAGTTTCGTTTTTGAAAGTATTTTCTAGAAAAATTGTCAAAGGTTACTGTGTAAATTCGTAATTTTCTGGGTAAACCAAAATGGAACAGCATGTATTTTTACTTGTTCAAAAACCATTTTCAAGGTTTAAATCTAGTTCCATCTTCAATCAAACCACTTTCAATCACCACAAAACTAGTCTAATCCTACCATACACCTTCTTAGGGTGTCATGGGTTCCTAAACATCATAAACCAAGTGGATCTAACAAGGATCTAATAATAATCTATTTCTAGAGATCAAAAGTTATATATATATATATATAAATGAGTGGTATAACTAACATATGCATGTAGATCTTGAATGGAAATCATATGACCATAAAAATAACATGAAGAAATTATGGAAAAGAGTTTGACAACTTACTTAGAAAGATTAATGAGCTTGGATGAGCAAAACCTAAGAAACCTTGAGTTTTTATCACAAAACCCAAACAAGGACAACAAAAGGAACAAGATAATGACTTGATCTTGGAAAGATGGATTCCTCCTTGTTCTTGTGTCTAGGCCGAGCATCACAAGGAAGAGAGAAAGAAAATGGTTACTTGCTTTTTGATTTGGTAAAGTGAGATGAAAAGATGAATTATTGTGTTATATATTTTGTATAAAAGACAACTATGACAAACATTTATTAGTTAGTAGAGAAATTCAAAGGGTGTAAGGTGATTAGTATGGAGGGTGGAAGAAAAAGATGAAACTTGTAAGGAAATTTTGAGTTTGGCGTAGAATTGGGTAGATATTATTAGTTTTAGGTGATACCGGGTACCGAGTTAACTAAAAATAAATTGTAACGAGATAAAATAAAATATAATGAAGTTGTAAAAATTGTAAAATAATATTCCTGATGAGAATCAGAAGTTAAAATAATGATCGGGTTGAAATATCGCAAACCGACGGAGTTATATGCTTCGACCGGAAAACGTAACAGTTGATTTGAAAACACCGGGCAATTTAATAATAAAATTTTTATATTATTATTATGAGTATAAAAATGTGTTAGGACCATAGTTGGGATTGACGGATCAATTATTTAAAATAATAGCTCATAAGATAGCGTTTATTAGGTTGATAATCGTACGTTTACAAAAATGACGCAACCCACGTATAAATGACAAATTTTCTCCGGAGGTGAATAGTGTTTTATGAATAGTAAAATTTTAAAACGCTTATCAGAATATCAAACTGACCTCAAAAATGATGAATAGTAAAATGATGAATAGTAATCGATGAATAGTAACCGATGAATAGTAAATGTGAAAGTTCGGGAAAAGACCAGAATTTACGAGTTGTGACAATATATATATATATATATATATATATATATATATATATATATATATATATATATATATATATATATATATATATATTCATCGTTATTGAATTTCACACTAAATTCCTAATAACTTTGTAATAAATTCGGATAATAAAATTGAGACAAATATACGTATATGGAATATACATTAACTAATAAGGAGAGAAATTGTGTCAGGAAAAAGAAACTGTGTCACAATAGAGTTTGGGATGTGTTGACCGAACCCCCTCCATGGGGCTAGGTTGTACTTTTTGTCTCAAAATGTACAAGCATTAAAGCAGACAGTACAAGCGGCGGCAGCACTGTCTTCCACAAACCCTCCCTACAGAGAGGGTCCGGCTATCCTCACCCTAGAGTTTACTTGTGTCAGGTGAAAGAAAACTTTTTCAGATGAGAGAAAACATTAATTAGTTACGTAGTATTTTGTTATATATCATTTTTCTTGTTTGTAAGGTTATAAAACGCAAAAGCTACTATTATGAATTTATTACGATATTTTGTGAATTTAAAAAAAAAAAAAAAAAAAAAAAAAAAAAAAACATTAAGAAAAAATAATAAAATGAACATCAAATTAAAGAGGATTAAAAAATACATTTATTGATATAATTTGTTTGATGAAAATTTTTATAATTTTACATATACATGAGATCGAAATTGATGGCTGTGTAATTTGCATAAAAACGCGTTTTTTCAGCAAAATGAAACAAATAATAATTCACATTTTAAGGTAACTAACAATTTCACAAAAGAGTCATTGTTTTATCAATATGACACAAAATTAACTCAATTTGAAAATTAATGTCTTTTTAGAGTTTTACAAATCTCCCTCACACAAACAGATAGCATCGATCCCACCTTGTGCTCTTACACAATTTTAATAACATGTAAACTTGTCCTTAGTTTTAATAACATCATAACTCAGGTATTCTTGATTGACAAAAACAAGTATATAATACCGCTATTGAAAATTAGACTAAAGATTCATATACATAAAAAAGATGCTCTTTTTAACAAGTTATAAAACGACACATTTGTCTCTACCTTGTTATCATTGGTTGCTTATTTTATCGACATATATATTACACGGTGCCATACCCAAATGCTGGACCCAGGTGCACCGCTTTTTGCATGCAACCAAAAGGTGCAAACATATCAAGACCACAACATATATTTGTGGCTCACATAATTTACACGCATTCACTCATGGACCCCACCTCTCCCAACCTTTTTTCCTTTTAGTTATCTTTCCTTTAAATACTTTTTCTTATTATATTTTTGGGGGCCTTATTAATAACTTATAAACCAAATAAACGACTCAAGTGCTATAATTAAGGCTTTAAAAACTTTAGTATGTTATTGTCAAGTGTTAAGTGGTCAAAAATGTTAATACGAAAAGTGTTATGTATGAGACAATGCAAGGGGCTGGAAGCAAGAAAATTTAAAATCGATCGTATGACAGAACATTACAAGAATCTACTACTCCACAAAAGAGACGTTTTTCCACAAATATGAATACATGTATTCCATTAAAAGAAAATATCAAAGCTCTAACACATATGAAACAATTTCAATAGTATCGAAAAGCTGTTGAAAACCCTTTTCTATCATTTTTACCTCCCTCTAAGATTTGAAGTAAACCTTGCATTTTCTAAAGATAAATTAAACCATGTCCGCTGAAATGTGTATATTGTTTTATCACTTTTATGTTTAGAAAATGAAATGCTAATTGTAGACGAGGCACAACGGTGTTTTGTTATAAAACAATCTATTAATGTCCATTCACAAAAGTGATGTGAGAATTTTATATAAAAAAACCAACATATATAAATTCATATCAATAAAAGTTAATTAATCTTCTTTTCATTGTTACATAATATAATAAATGATATCAAAATGAAAAGGCTTGAGATTATTAAGAAATCTTAGATTATACCATATATTATGTAGTTATAACAATTAAGTATATAATCATTTCTAAATGATGTAATTAACTAGCCATTATATTTTTCTTATGCATCAGACGTTTTTTTCAAATTTTACATACCATTTTTTAGCAGTGTCTTTTGTGCGTATACGGTATATCATTACAGCTATATTAATGCCTATTAATAATGGATAAAGATACATTAAGTTGTGACATGACATAATATAATGACAATATGATATACAAACATTATTAAAAGTTGGTATGTAAATAGAAAAAGTAAAAGGCTAGAAACGCAAAAAAGTACTCCTAGAGTGATCTATCGTTATTGATTGAGTAGCAACATAATTCATAACCCTTATAAAACACACCTTTGGCCCTATATACTCCTACTACCATCTGCCAACAGTCCAACACAAACATATACTACACCTTCTACACTTTCTAGCTAAACAACAGCCACCACTCACTAGTCCTTTTACTAAGAAATTCATATTGATGGAAGCTACTGGTATCAGATTGTTTGGCACAATGATATCGTGTCCACATAGCTTGAAGATGGATGAGAAGTATAGTTTGAAAGAGGTGCATATTTAGTTCATAAACACATGCACATGCTTAATATTTTTTTCGTATAAATATCATGTTTATTATTTGAATGTAGAGTTTCAAGTTTAGGCTTTGGCTGGGTTAAAAAATCTTGAAAAT
Source organism: Artemisia argyi (assembly GCA_030686995.1). Lineage (NCBI taxonomy): Eukaryota > Viridiplantae > Streptophyta > Magnoliopsida > Asterales > Asteraceae > Artemisia > Artemisia argyi. Next base: position 131,627,444 of record CM060688.1, read on the forward strand.
TTGATGCGTAGAACATTAGTTATATTTTTTTTTTTACTTCATATAGAATAAGTAGTTCTTGCTAGAAAATCCCTAATAATTGTCTAAAGTGTATAAATATGTAGAATCTAACTGTGCTTTTTAGATTTGTTTACCAGAAAAGACGATTATATGGAATACCAATGTCTAAAAATTATGTTTGGCATTTTACAGGATGAACAACTAAGACAAAATAATCAGCAGCATGAGACTGAAACCAAAGGTGATGCAACGAATTCGCCACATGATATACTGAAAAAGCCCGATAAAATTCTCCCGTGTCCTCGTTGTAATAGCATGGACACAAAGTTCTGTTACAACAATAATTATAATGTTAAGCAGCCTCGACATCTATGCAAGAGCTGCCAGCGGTACTGGACTGCTGGAGGCACCAGGAGGACCCTGCCCGTTGGTGCAGGTCGTCGAAAACCCAAGAATCCGACATCTAGTACTCGCTTTGAAAATATATACCATGAAGCTCCTAATGTTATTTCTTTTGGTTTGGATTTGCAACATGTTGATAGTTCGGTTTCTTGCGTAAATAAAGAGAATACTGATGATTGCTCTAGTGGATCAACTGTGACAACTTCTAATTCGGTAGATGAAACAACACATGCTAGAAATGGTTTCCCTAATGTTCCATGTATTCCAGGAGTGTCTTGGTCTTATATTCCTTGGAATTCAGTTATTCCGATTCCGATTGCATACCCTTCGAATTATTTGAATTATATTCAATGGTTACCCGTATCGTCAACACCTAGCTTAGGAAAACATTCACGAGATGGGGAAACGCTAACACCAAATGTTTCCGAAGAGACAAAGAAACATAAGAGTTCTGTTTTGGTTCCAAAGACACTTAGAATTGATGATCCTGATGAAGCGGCAAAGAGTTCTATTTGGTCAACACTTGGAATCACAAACGAAACAATTGGGACAAGAGGGATCTTTAAGGCCTTTGGTAAAAACAGCGAGGAAAACAACAGCCAGAAAGTCACTAATGCTTATCCAGTTTTACATGTGAATCCTGCGGCTTTGTCTAGATCACTCTACTTTCAAGAAGGAGCCTAAATTGATGCCTTACCTTGGAGAAACACTCGGTCCTCAAAGTTTCGTACATATTAACATGTTCCATTACTCTGTTGTAAGATTTTGCAAGATAGGTGGTTTTGTATTACTTAGAAATAGTACAATGTAATACAAAGTTTTTTGTATACTTTTTAGATCATATGATGTTCCATTTCTACAATGATTAATATAGCTTTTTAATGACAAGTGATTGTTTTTCAATCTTCTATGGTGGTAATAATAGTCTTGCTAAAAAAATGGTGGTAAATTATACTCCAGTAACCATGAACTTCTGTGACTTCTGTTCTAACAGTTTGTTTTTATTAAGCGAATCCAGTTCATCATAAGTATAGGATAAAACATAGGAGTCTTGAAGGGTATTGCATAGACTATGCAAGGATTTTGTCTAAAAGCAAATATGCACATCTCATTCATCATCAGTAAGTTTGAGTGTACAACTTAATCTTAAATCAATGGGATAGATATGCTTAGGATATCTCTATTAAAATATGCACCAAATCAAAAGGATAATAAACCATCTAGCTGCAACCAAGAAATTAATTAAATTAGTGTTCTTTTTTTTATCACCACACACTATGCATTGTTTAAATACTTTTTATGATGAGATATGATTTTCTGCCTTAATGTCCTAGAATGCAGACCACTAGAACAAGTCCATTTGTCAGGAAAGTTAGAGTTAGTTTTGACCTGCTACTGAAAAGGTATTAAAACATGCAAAAACCAGAATATACTATAATTTATATTTATATCTTGATAACTCTTGGTGGACATGTCAAAATCATAAGAAATGTGAGTACCATGAGCACTAGCCATCCAAAAACATGGAAGATATTTTCATCCCCTCAGCAATTTTAGGCCACATTTTTTGTATAATATGACTTGTTTTGTGGTCCCAAAATTGCATGTAACGACATATCTCTACTCATTTAGAAATGGACATTTTTCGCGTGTATTTGCTTTTTCACCTTTACTCTTTTTTTTGTGGCCTTACAAATGCTCAACAGCTGGTGTGTGTTCGATCTCATACATTTGTTGGCAATTAAAGTTCATACTTCAAAAAGTTAACCGGTTTTGGAATATGTATTGATCGTTTATAGCCATTCATCACAAAAAAATATCTTTAGATTGTTTTTGCTGTCATGTGGATATGCCTAATTGGAAAAGCAGGTCCAGGATTCTTTATTGAGGAAGCAAGCATAGCCATAAATAATATATAATCTTTTGGGCGACCCACAAAAGCTTCATGAATGCCCCGTATAGTAATATTACCTGGACATCTAAAAAAAGCTTACACCACTAAACTGAGGGGCGGCTCAACCTCCGCGGAGGCCTAAAGCGAAGCTTTAAAACGGAGACTTTTTATAAAAGTTATTTGATGAAAAATTGTTTATATGAAACTTACTTTTCTAGCTTTTTCTAATGCAAAATCTCAATTTACTATAAATAAATGTCCATTGACTTGGATCAAAAAAATTTTTAGGATTTGAATTAGGTAACTCGTCAATTTGTTCTTCTTCCGCTTCTTGAGCATGACCTTTAGGATCAACATGATTTTCTTGATTATTTGGTACTTCTTTCATAATAACCTCATTATCCTTTGTGTTTGAAAAATTATTTTGATCATTTGAAGGTCTTTCACTAATATTTTCTGGATTTTTTTTTTTTAATTACTACATAATTATCCATAGACCCTGCTTGCTTTTATTGGAAGCCTCACATTTTAGCCTATTTTGTAGTTTTGAGTAACCGGACGGATATTTTTCGAGTTGACATTGATACGTTTCTGATAAAAGATAAACTAAACAATTTGTTTTACACTACAAGATGGAAAGTAAGAACAATAGAACCTGAATGAGTGAGTGTACATGACCAAGTTTCACTATAAAGTATATACACCGCCACAATATCACTTAAGTCCTATATAGTTTTGTTGTGTGTAGAAGTGTAGAACAAACATAAGCAAATAAATCTATGTGAATATATTCATTACATGCATTGATACTTTTATGATTATAACTATAAGTATAACATAATAGTAAAATGCTAAGTGAGTGCAATTAATTGTAGCTTCTTGTTTGATATTTAAGTTGCAGAATACCATACAAACCAGTTAAGATCAATAGTCAACTATTTTCATTATTTAAATGCATTGCATAGCTTTCGCTGCTGACTAAGGTGTCATTTTTTTTCCAGGGGTTTTATATCTTCATATGCAAACCATGTCTGCAGAAGAAGAGCTAAATCTAAAGTCTTCATTTGCAAAGAAGTGTCAATGTATGTGTTTTTGTATATCATAAAAGGGAATACAATGAGTATATAAATACATGGATGCTAACTAACCGGGCTTGGCCTAATACATAATACATAATAATACTACTAACAGCCCCCCGCAGTTGGAGCGGGAGGACGCATAACGCTCAAACTGGTCTGGAACTCATCAAACAATGCAGACGGAAGCCCCTTTGTGAAAATATCAACATACTGATAACGTGAAGGAACGTGTAAGACGCGAACCTTTCCAGTAGCAACCTGATCCTGAACAAAATGAATGTCAATCTCGATATGTTTCGTGCGTTGATGTTGCACGGGATTAGACGATAGATATACCGCATTGACATTATCACAATAAACGATAGTGGCTGAACGTAGAGGAGAGTGCAACTCTAGAAGAAGATTCCGCAACCATGAAGTCTCAGCCACTGCATTGGCAACACCACGATACTCCGCCTCAGCACTAGAACGTGATAAAGTGTACTGCCTCTTGGAAGACCAAGATAGGAGATTGTTGCCAAGAAAAACACAATAACCTGAAGTAGAACGTCTAGTAGTTGGGCAACCCGCCCCCCCCAATCAGCATCTAAATATGCCACCAATGAAGAGGTCATGGAGGAATACAACAGAAGACCATAATCCAAAGTACCGCAGACATAACATAAAATCCTTTTAAGAGCAGCAAGATGAGGCTCCCGAGGATCATGCATGTAAAGACAAACCTGTTGAACTGCATAAGACAAATCCGATCTAGTAAAGGTGAGGTACTGTAAAGCCCCGGCAAGACTCCGGTAAAGAGTTGGATCAGAGACCGGAGAACCATCAGCTCCCAACTTGGAATCTGTATCAACAGGAGTCCGGCATGAATGACAGTTGCGCATACCAGCGCGGTCAAGAATCTCCGATGCATACTATTTCTGGCATAGAAACATCCCCTTAGGAGACCTTGTGACAGTGATGCCTAGAAAGTAGTTCAGCGGACCAAGATCAGTCATCGAAAATTCCTGATGTAAAGAAGCAATAATCCTTTGTAACAATGCTATAGAAGAAGCTGTCAACAAAATATCATCCACATATAGTAATAAGTAAGCAACATCAGGCCCCTGTTTGTAAATGAACAAGGACGAATCACATCTGCTGTGAGAAAAACCAATACGAGTAGCATAAGCTGCAAACCGCTGAAACCAAGAACGAGGTGCCTGCTTGAGACCATACAACGATCTCTGTAATAGGAAAACATGATCGGGATGCTGAGGATCTCGAAAACCCGGAGGCTGATGCATGTATACGATCTCAGCTAGTGTACCATGGAGAAAAGTGTTGATATAAATAAATGACTAAAAACGTTATTCATATCTTTCGATATCTCTATGTTTTGATAATCACAAAACGAAAACTCATCAAACCAAAGGTTATGACGTAAACAAGTATTTAGTAGTAAATACTCACTTTCACCATTTAATCACTTAAGGTATGAATAAACAAAGTGATTAGTGCATTATAAGATCAAAGGAAATCTTGTCTTAAGAACATAACATTTTATAAAATGTTTTTAACATTTTATACATATTTGTAAATCATTTTTGGTATAGCTTTATTAAACCACAAAAATGTGATTTCAAATTTCCAACCAAAAAGGGCAAATTTTATCCAGAAAAACTTTTCAAACGTTCAGGAGGGCGGCCCCCTTAATTTTACTAGGCGGCCCCCTTAATCATTAAGGGGACCGACCTATAATTAAGGGGACCGGCACGCTCCCGAACAGTAAAATCTGGCCCTATAAATATTGGATCATTCCACATATTTTTCTCACCTTCTTGCACTAGAAACTTTTTGATCTAAACATCCATTTCCTTTCTCTAAAAATCCTTTGATCTTATATACTTTGATCTTTGTTTCAAAGTGATTCAAGCCTCTACATTCAAAGTGCAAAGAGAAGAATACTTCTATTAGAAGTATTACAACTTAGTATCATCTTGCTATCTAAGTTGCTTGTTTATATTTTCTTGTAAATCTTTCATTCTTTGGTGAATAAGGTGTATGTATTAGTTAGCTAGATTTAGTTGAAGAATCTAGAATTGTTGTAAGTGTAAAGTGGAACTTGAAGTGAAGAAGAAGGGTTAGATAGTATTGGTGATAGAAGATTGTAGCAATAGGGACTTGTTGTGAAGATATTGAGGGTTCCAAGTGAAGAAGACTAGAAGACATTAGTAGATTGAAGTTGTGAAGACTTTAGTGGCTTGAAGGTGTGAAGACATTAGTGGCTTGAAGGTGTCAAGACATTAGTGGCTTAAAAGTGTGAAGACATTAGTGACTTGAAGGTGTCAAGACATTAGTGGCTTAAAGGTGTGAAGACATTAGTGACTTGAAGGTGTCAAGACATTAGTGGCTTAAAGGTGTGAAGACATTAGTGACTTGAAGGTGTCAAGACATTAGTGCCTTGAAGGTGTGAAGATACTTGTGGTGTGAAGAAGTATTGAAGTAGTGCAAAGGTGTGAAGAAGAAGTGGTGTGATATTTGGTGTGAGATTGGTTCTAGCTACGATTAGAACTCGACATCTTGCTTTGTGTCGTTAATTGGTGTAAGCTTTTGGTGTGTACGGTTTTCTCCGCCATAAGGGAGGTTATTGACTTAGTGAAGAAAACTCTCGAGTTCGGTGCTCGGGGAGTGGAGTAGGGCAAGGAAGGTGTCCTTGTAGCCGAACCACTATAAGTCCTTTGTCTCTCGGTTTGATCTTTCCATCTCTCACTCTTTGCTTGCTTACTTACTAGCTTTTCATATATTGTTAATATTGTGTGTTGTGCATATATTGATTTTACATAAAGATCAAACTAGGTTCCATTTAAAACATTAATTATACTTTAGTAAAATATAAGTATAAACAATTACTAAGACACATATATCTATATTAGTACAAACTTGTAATTAAGTGAGATATATGAAATTATAATTTCTATTCAACACTTTAAACAAGTAGTGTATATATGATATATGTGAATTAGTTTGTATCTATACTTTAGCTTCAAAGGTTTTTACAATTACCATCAATTCTTTGAAAAGCAAATTCTTATTAAACGAAAAAGACGCAAAACTATTCAACCCCCCCTTCTAGTTTTCCACAATTGGTACCAGAGCCACGTCTAGCAAGATTTTTAAAATAGATTGTATTTTAAAACTTGCAACGATCGATGGAATTTGAAAAATATGAAGAAGGAAAATTTGCACAACAACCACCTTTATTTGAAAATGATCATTTTCTTGAATGGAAAAACAAATTTGAAAATTATGTGAAATCAATAGATCTTGATCTTTGGCATATCATTTCAATTGGTGATCTTAAACCAACCAAAATAGATTTTGAAAATCAAAATAATAATCTTCAAACTAAAATTGATAAAAACACTAAAGCCAAATTACTTATTTTCAAAACTCTACCAAAAGTTAAATATGAAAGATTATTTCGTTGTAAAACGGCAAATGATATTTGGAAATGTCTTTTAAAGATTCACCAAGAAGAATGTAAAACCAAAGATGATAAACTCGATATTGCACAAGAAATAGTTAATCTAGAAAATTTAGTAAATAAATATTTAGTTGAAATAAACACATGTACTACTAGTTCAAATGTGATCATTGAAGGTATCTACAATGAAGAATACATGAGCCAAATCCGAAGAAAGAGCGTGAATAAATCATGGTGCAACAAGTGGAAAGAAGACGATGATAATACGGCTTATGAGAATATTCAAACAAATGAGAACACAAGTATTGATGGCAAGAACTACATGTTTCTAGATCCAAGTGAAACTACAAACAAAACATGGAGCGACATGGAAGATGGAATTGATCACCGTATAGCATGTGAGGAATGTACAACTACAAAGAAGGTACAATCCAAAACTAAACATTTTTGCTATGATCAATTTATATTAGAATTTTTAAAAATAGAAAACAACTTCAAACATTTTTGCAACATTGACTCAAAAATTATTTTTAAGAACGAATTTTCAACATCCGCTGAAAACAACTTTGAAAAAGAAATCATTTTAGAAGATAAAATGTCTAGACTTAAAAGTAATATTGAAATCGATCGTGAATGTAAAAAATGTCGAGACTACAAACATGAAATTAAAATTGAAAATGAAAAAGCAAAAACATTGGCAAAATTCGAAAATAGCTCTAAATCTTTAAAATATCTTCTCGACATTCAAAAGCCATTTTATGATAAAACCGGGTTAGGATTTATAGTAAATGATCCTTCAACAAATGCATTAAAACAAATAAAATTTGTTAAATCTAGTGAATAAATTTAGAACTAATACTATTAACATTCATTACTTATTATTCTAGTCAAGAAAGTCATTGTTTGTTAATTAAAACAAACTATTGATGAATTCTTGTACTTATCGACGACGTCCCCATCATGTGCATTCAAATGCAATGGATGTTCTCATCTAACCAACTAGGACCCATGAGAATCTGGGTACCAAGCTGTTTATCATGTTTAGGTAATTAACGAGTGAAGAGTCTATTACATGTTGATTTACTCATCTCGCTCTATTACCTTTGACGAATATTGGTTTCTATCACGTTGTTTCACATTCTGCAAATGTTTCGCCTATTACGTTCTTGTGGGAATATTCTTGTCTCGGCATTGTGCTATTCACTCTTGGAGCACTGGTATCATGGTGTGTCCGTTACTATTTCAAGTTGAAGCCTCCTACGTGCTACTTCTATTAACCTTCACGACTTGTGATGATTGGTGTGATCGATTGAGCATCTCGGATCTAGTTCCCTTGATTTCTATTCATGGGAATATTACTTGGCTACTTCGACATGTTTTGGACTAACTCTTAAGATTTCTTCTATCACCGTCATGCCCACTCTTTTTGAAAAGCTGGACCTGAGATAAGTTTTCTTTTCAAAAACTTGTCAATGTTACATTATATTTTAGAATGTTTTAATTAGTGTGTCAATACGATTTAACTGATAAGTTGCCATGCTTTTAGATTATTAACACTAATATATGCATACATGATATTAGCATTATTAACCTTCTTGTTGTTTAGTCTATTATCATTTTTCTTAATCTTCTATGATCTATAGTAGAACCCTTCCACTTATGCTATATGATCTTACTAGTTGCATTAATAGATGTATTATAATTGATATTTGCTTGCAACTTGATATTATGATGTTCTTTGTATACATATATATATATATATATATATATATATATATATATATATATATATATATATATATACACATGTCTATCTTGTATTCATGAACTATTTACCTTGCTCCTTCCTGTCCCATTGCATTTAGATCATAAATATCTATCATTTCACTTTAATATCTTTAGGTATCATTAAAGATGATTATGTGTGACGATGGGCTTAATTGATTCTCCTGAGCATGATAAGTTTCCATATCAAATCCCTCACTTGAAACTTCTTGAGTATCATGATCTAAACATCATGTTCAAAACTTCTCTCTTTTTGAATGAAATATTTTCTTTAACAATTTATTTGACTAAAATTTCTTTCATAACCATTATTTTAATCAAAAACAAGATTGAAATTTTTTTTCTTTCTTTGTTACACGTTAAGAAACAAAATTCAATCTATGTTAGTGTAATGCATACTTGAATTTACTTCAAAACATTGTTGAATAAAACTAAAAACGTTTTGCTTAAAACACATTTAACTTTCTCACATGTGTCATACACTTCTATTGGAAATGACATTCACAATTTAATCAAATCATTTCATGAGAATCATGACTTGCCCATATGGATCTTGTTTGTAACAAGTCTTGAAGTCCATATAATCATATCCACCTATTTGTTACTTGTTAACAATCATCAACATGTTTGCTCTAGGCTAAATGTTATCATCTTCATATAGTTGCTCATTTAGCTTATTTGGCTTATTGTCTCCTTTGTTGCATATCCTAATTGATAAATTAATAGATAGCATGATTATTAGAAATTAATTGCCTATTTTAATTAATTCTATATCACTCTCTACATTCATGAATAGTATGCCCTATATTGCCTCAAAGAGTTGAACTTACTTGAATCCAAAAACAAAAACACAACCTTTTTGAAAATTTTCTGCCAAAAACCCATTTCTGGCATTCTGGGAATCACCAGATGGGCAGCCCCCTTAATTATATAAGGCGGCCCCCTTAATGATTAAGGGGACCGGCCCCTAATTAAGGGGACCGGCCATCTGATGGTCGGGGATACTGTTTTTTTTTATCACTTTTTGATCCATTTCAGCCTATACTTCCCAAAATTCACAAACATATTTTGTCCCATGCTATCCCTCAAAATTTACCTTCCTAAACCACATTTCTCATACACTATAAATACCCTCTTCCCATCATTAATGCCATCACACCCAAACATGTCATCTCCCAACAACCAAAAACCTAAAATTTCAAGAACCGCAAGGATCTCCGTCAAACCCGTTTGGAGGAGGAAACTTGATTCTTGTCATAACTCAAGTGATGTTGTTCCAAGTCAACCAACTACTAAACCTCAAACCCACAATAATGATTCATCACACAACCTATCACCCACTCATTCCCTCATTCATGCTTCTTCTTATGATGAGCATGCTCAATCCCAAAACAACAATCCCAATCTCTCAATCAATACTTCACATGTTGCTCATTCAACAAAAACACCACTCACTCTTGGAGAACCTCTTCCACCCATTTCATGTTTTCATGACTACCCAAGCTCAACCATGTCTCCACCACCAAGAGTACCACCACCACATCCTACAACCTCACATGCCATTCCTATGTTGCATGTTCAAACTTTCACCCAAGACAACTACCATGTTCCACCATCATCACCTTCCTCCGAACACTTGAAGTTCGTTGAGGAGCTAAAAGAGGCTCATGAGCTTAGTGCTCTTTTAGCATTACATCTTGCGCAACGCAATTTGGATCCAACCCAATCAAGCTCACCATCACCACCACACAACATCAACCAAGTTGAGAAGCATGTCAATAATTGCCCTTGTTGCATCTTCCTTCAACAACAAACCATTGCCTTGAATGAGCACTTCACTTGGATTGAGTATCTTCTTACAAGATCTCAACAAACATCATCACTTGAACAACATCAAAACCCTCAATCAACAAACCCTATCTCTAACCCACCACCTACAAGTTCCACATCTCCAAACTCACCAACATCCATGCAACCAAAAGTTTATCTCCACTAAACCACTAAGCATTTTACATGCTTATGTTTCTCATTTTCAAATAAAACCTTTCAACCATTTTGGGATTCAAGAAAGTTTGGTGACACTCCTTGTTAGCACAATAGGATGCTATACTTAGTCTTAGTATTCTATATTTACGGCTTTTGTAACAATGATTATGGGTTGACATAATCATTTTCTATCAATGAATGACTTAATATGTGTTCCTCATTATCTTTTGCCATGCTTATTACTTGTTAGTATTATAAGATATGTGTTTGCTTGTGCTATGCTTGTGCTTCTAATATTTTTCTTTCAAGAATCCCATTTTTTTTTGAACCCTTGGTGCTCTCAAACGAGGGGGAGCATACATCAAGGGGGAGCTTCCTTTCTTTTGGCTTAAACCTTTTTGATTTTACAAAAAGGGGGAGAAGTGAATATAAACTCACTAAATACTTGTCTAAAAAATTAATTTTTGGATTTAATGAGTTTAGGTTTTGTAATCATCAAAAAGGGGGAGATTGTTGATATAAATAAATGACTAAAAACGTTATTCATATCTTTCGATATCTCTATGTTTTGATAATCACAAAACGAAAACTCATCAAACCAAAGGTTATGACGTAAACAAGTATTTAGTAGTAAATACTCACTTTCACCATCTAATCACTTAAGGTATGAATAAACAAAGTGATTAGTGCATTATAAGATCAAAGGAAATCTTGTCTTAAGAACATAACATTTTATAAAATGTTTTTAACATTTTATACATATTTGTAAATCATTTTTGGTATAGCTTTATTAAACCACAAAAATGTGATTTCAAATTTCCAACCAAAAAGGGCAAATTTTATCCAGAAAAACTTTTCAAACGTTCAGGAGGGCGGCCCCCTTAATTTTACTAGGCGGCCCCCTTAATCATTAAGGGGACCAGCCTATAATTAAGGGGACCGGCACGCTCCCGAACAGTAAAATCTGGCCCTATAAATATTGGATCATTCCACATATTTTTCTCACCTTTTTGCACTAGAAACTTTCTGATCTAAACATCCATTTCCTTTCTCTAAAAATCCTTTGATCTTATATACTTTGATCTTTGTTTCAAAGTGATTCAAGCCTCAACATTCAAAGTGCAAAGAGAAGAATACTTCTATTAGAAGTATTACAACTTAGTATCATCTTGCTATCTAAGTTGCTTGTTTATATTTTCTTGTAAATCTTTCATTCTTTGGTGAATAAGGTGTATGTATTAGTTAGCTAGATTTAGTTGAAGAATCTAGAATTGTTGTAAGTGTAAAGTGGAACTTGAAGTGAAGAAGAAGGGTTAGATAGTATTGGTGATAGAAGATTGATGAGTGCTCAAACACTCATCATTTTTGGTCTAACATGAACTGCAAAACATACAAAAACACTCAGTAATGCATCAAAATACTGAAAATATTCCAAAATTGTGTTTTATATGTTTTAGATGCAAAATGAGCAAAAACAAATGAAAAACGCACAAAGTTTACAAAATTGGCAGTTTCAGTCCCCCAACTTTCATAAAATTACAAATCTAGTCCCTGTGCAATTATTTTGCAAGAAAAGTCAACCCAAGTCCTTTCAAAATAAAAAAATTATCAAAAATAACACTTGGGTAAAAGTTTTGAGAATTTTTCACTTTTGGTCCCCGGAGTTTGAAAAATTTGCAAAAGTAGTCCCCGGGGAATTTATTATTGGAAAAATACATTTTGGATCCCTAGGTCATTAAAGTTGTCAATTTTGGTCCTTATGATAACTTTGGGAAAAATTACATTTTCAGTCCCTATGGTTTTAGTATTTACAAAGTTGGTCCTTGTGTATTATTATCAAACCAAATGGACCTTTTTAACTAAACCTAAAAACTAATCCATGCCCAAAACCAAAGCTGGTCCAACATTAAACCCCAAGCCCATCAGACCCGGCCCACCACCCCTTTTTGATAACTCCCTTTCGTTGACCTCAGTCAAACACCACACACCCCGTATCACTGTTCACCATCTCCCCCACCTCCATGTTTTCAGCTTCTGTGTCCCCCCCCCTCCTCCAAAGTCTTCACCAACCCTCATAATTATACACACCAACTTACACCTTCCCCCCTCCTCAATAAATGCACACCTAATCCACTACATCTGCCAAAACACTTTTTGGCGCCAAAGCTTCATTTGAACGGTGGGGATCATTCCAAGCTAATCCAAGGGTCAGAGACTGGTGGGAAAGATTCAGTGGACCTCCAGGGTTATAAAAAGAAAAGAAAAAGAAGATAAAGAGGCAGTTAGAGAGTAAAAGTAATATAGTATAGTGTAGTTGTATTTCGTTTATCAAGTTTCAATGTAATTTTCAATCTTAAATTAGTGTATTTAGCATTCTCAGTACATGTCAAATTGTTCTCATCAATCAATTTCACTTTTATGATTAAATTCAGTGTTAGCAATTTTTATGCAAATTTGACAATTTTGCTTAAAGAATGTTAAGTGTTGTTTCCTTGTTCCATTAAGCTCACTCTAGCTTATTTGCAAGATTTCTCAAGTCTCTAAGTCACCATATTAGTTTTTACTCATTAAAGTAAAATTAGTACAAAATTCATAGAAGTTGCTCATAACTACAAAATTCACTGTGGAGGTGCATTGAAGCTGAATTCAGGGAAAAGAGTTGATTCATATGGTTTAGTAGCCTCAGGTGAGGCATTAGGTTGTGTTTGTGGCTTTTGATTCTTGGTTCCACAGCTTACGGGGCATTTGTAAGATTTTCTTTCATAAAATTTTGCATAATCTGTTTCAAGTACCCACAGTTGTAGTTCATTATTTATTTTAGTTCATTTATGCTTAATTAAGTTTAGAAGGTATGTTAGATTCAACTTCATGGTGAAATTCTTAGGTTAGCTTTGATAATCTGTCATAACAGTTCAAGTAGGGAGTGTTTGGAACAAGTGTGTTCCCTTGGTTGTAACCATTTATCTGTGCTATAGTCAGTTAAAACCTGTCACATTAGGTACTAATAGGGTAAGCAATCAATAAAAACTTGGTTTTGTTTATCAAAAGTCAAAACTCCCTCATTTACCTCCTCACAGTTAACTGTGAGGATTTGAGTTGGGTTGGTCCCTCATATAAGTCCCATTGTGACCAAAGTAGCTTAAGTTGGCTTTACAACAACTCCATTTAACATCTTTAATTAGAAAATCAGTGTTGGAAATCCAAGAAAGTCAATTTCCAAGTTTAATCAAAAAGTCAAAGTTCATGCAATTCAGATTTTTGCAAAAATTCAAGGAATTTTAATGATTTTTCTATGTGGTATTAGGACTTGAATTTTTTAGTAATTATTGTCTACCAGCTTAATTTCATTTTCCCATGGTCATTTCATTTTTATGAATTTTGTTGTGGTGTCCACACCTGATCAAAGTGGCCTGCAGGGCAATGTCATGCCCTGCTACACAGTTACTCAGTCCAACAGCTCCACTTCCTAGGTCTCTCATGGCTTATGTAGTGGACCCCAGAGGTTGCTTATTGGCTTTTTGAAAATCCAATAAGCTCCTCTTCCTAGTTCTGGGCTTATCTTTGGTTTTGAACCCCTTTTGCTAGGGCTGCAAGGGTCACAAAAGCTTGTCCCCTGTCTGTGTTTTCAGTTTGGTGTTGGTTTAGCTTATCCAGCTTATCTGGCTTATTCTAGGTCCAATCTTGTTCATTCCACCTTAATTTGGTCCTCTTAACTGTTTCACACCTTATTTTAACTTTGTGGGCCCCCCTAGTAGTCCACATCAGCATTGTCTCTTGACAGTTGACCAAAGTCAACTGTCAACCAAATAAGCACTTGCCTTGCTTATTTTTAAGCTCCAAGAAAGTTTTCTTTGTAAAAGTTTGTTATTTTCAGTAGTGTAATAAGTCTCCAAAAGAAAAATCAAGAAAAACAAATTTAAAATTAAGTGATAGTTTCTATTTAATGTAATTTAATTTTAATTTTCATTTTTATATTTTTATTAAGTACTTGTCATTTTTATATTTTTGTTAATTTCCTCTTATATTAAAGTAATTATAATAATTTTCTCAGATTTTTATTTTATCTTTTAGTATTAATTAGAATTAATTTTAGTTTTATTATTATTAAATAATAATTAGTTTAAAATAGCATATCTAGTTTTTATTAAGTAAAACCTTGTTTTTATATTTTTCCTAGCTTTTATATGTTGTAAAATAATTTTATAAATTTTATTAGAATTTTCACTGTGCATTTAGTAATTTTCTTAATTTAAAATAGTTAATTAGATAATTAGTAATTAATTAGTAATTAATTAATACAAAAACCACAAAAAGACAAAAACACTTATTTTTATTTTTAAAACTTATTTTTAGTTATTTTATAATTTTAGAAATTTTATTTTCACCTTTTTAGTATTTAAATAATATTGTAGTGTATTTTAGTTATTTAAGTATTAATAATAAGTATTAAATAGTTTTTAATTAATATTAAATAATTAAATAGTGTAAAAAGTAATTTTAATTTTCTAAAAAGTTTCTTTTATTATTAGGATTGTAAAAATGTGATTTTCACTTTTGTAAGTATTTTATTTTGCTAAAACTCGCGTTTTATTTCGTACGTTTACGTTTTATTTAAAACGTAACGTACGCGTTTTTAAGTTTTAATCGTTTCTGGTTTTTGTAACTTTCCCGTCTTATTCACATAGCTTGTTTAAGCTATTTCATTGTAGATTCCTTAGTTCAATCACACACAAACCTTTTTCTCATCCAAATTCACCCGATCACATAACCGTTTGTTTACAATTCACACCTCGTCGGGACATAACGACCCGGGGAAACACTGTACTTCCACGGAGATTGATTCTAGGCTGTTTGACTATTATAGTTGACCACTCACAAGTGGTTGACTTTTGTCTGACGGTTCAGAGCCAATCAAAGATTGTAGCAATAGGGACTTGTTGTGAAGATATTGAGGGTTCCAAGTGAAGAAGACTAGAAGACATTAGTAGATTGAAGTTGTGAAGACTTTAGTGGCTTGAAGGTGTGAAGACATTAGTGGCTTGAAGGTGTCAAGACATTAGTGGCTTAAAAGTGTGAAGACATTAGTAACTTGAAGGTGTCAAGACATTAGTGGCTTAAAGGTGTGAAGACATTAGTGACTTGAAGGTGTCAAGACATTAGTGGCTTAAAGGTGTGAAGACATTAGTGACTTGAAGGTGTCAAGACATTAGTGCCTTAAAGGTGTGAAGACATTAGTGACTTGAAGGTGTCAAGACATTAGTGCCTTGAAGGTGTGAAGATACTTGTGGTGTGAAGAAGTATTGAAGTAGTGCAAAGGTGTGAAGAAGAAGTGGTGTGATATTTGGTGTGAGATTGGTTCTAGCTACGATTAGAACTCGACATCTTGCTTTGTGTCGTTAATTGGTGTAAGCTTTTGGTGTGTACGGTTTTCTCCGCCATAAGGGAGGTTATTGACTTAGTGAAGAAAACTCTCGAGTTCGGTGCTCGGGGAGTGGAGTAGGGCAAGGAAGGTGTCCTTGTAGCCGAACCACTATAAATCCTTTGTCTCTCGGTTTGATCTTTCCATCTCTCACTCTTTGCTTGCTTACTTACTAGCTTTTCATATATTGTTAATATTGTGTGTTGTGCATATATTGATTTTACATAAAGATCAAACTAGGTTCCATTTAAAACATTAATTATACTTTAGTAAAATATAAGTATAAACAATTACTAAGACACATATATCTATATTAGTACAAACTTGTAATTAAGTGAGATATATGAAATTATAATTTCTATTCAACACTTTAAACAAGTAGTGTATATATGATATATGTGAATTAGTTTGTATCTATACTTTAGCTTCAAAGGTTTTTACAATTACCATCAATTCTTTGAAAAGCAAATTCTTATTAAACGAAAAAGACGCAAAACTATTCAACCCCCCCTTCTAGTTTTCCACAAAAAGCATTCTTGACATCGAGCTGATGAACAGACCAATGTCGAGAAGCAGCAAGACTAAGAACCATGCGAATAGTAGCCGGTTTAACCACCGGGCTAAATGTCTCAACATAATCAACACCTATTTGTTGACTGTTCTCATTAGCCACAAGACGAGCCTTGTACCTGCTCAAAGATCCATCTGCAAAATACTTGTGCTTAAACAACCACATGGAATGAACAATGTTGGCGCCAGGCAGTCGCGGCACAAGAATCCAAGTATTATTTTTAATTAAAGCATTATATTCGTCTAACATAGCATGTTGCCAATGGGGATTGTTGATAGCAATAGTGTAGGACTTAGGAATAGGAGAAATGGTGGAAACATGACAATTATAACGCGGATTCTTTTTAGTAGTACCAACACGAGAACGTGTGACCATGGGGTGAGTTGAAGTCGGGTTAGGAGGTTGGGAAGCAGCGGAATTATTGGGTTGAGGGGAAGGAGTGGTTGGCGAAGTGATAGTGGGCATGGAGGGTAATGGACCAGAATGATCCAAGGTGGGTTGGGTTGTGTGTTGTGGTGCGTCTTGAGTAGTGGATGAAGGGTCCGGTGTAGGAATAGTAAGTGGTGGATCCGGAGGAGTGTGGTTTGGTAGGATTGATGGAGAGGCAACCATGGGTCCAGTAGGTTGGGATAGGATGTGACGGGCCATGATATTTGATGATGTTGGTGAGGTCTCAAGGAAGGTGTATGAAGGTGCGGCGTTTGGTGTAACTGACCCATAAGGGAAAATTGTCTCATCAAAGGTGACATTTCGAGAGATGATAATTTTGTTTGTAGAAAGATCTAAGCAACGAAACCCGTGGTGGTTAGATGGGTATCCAAGAAATATACAAGGTGTGGATCATGGGCCTAGCTTATGATTCGTGTCTAGGTGAGCATAACACAAACAACCAAAAACACAGAGAGGCGTATAATTGGGCTTCGTGTTATAGAGGCGAAAGTGAGGTGTGTCATTGTTTATGGTGGTGGAAGGTAAGATGTTTAATAGGTAGGTGGCCATGTTAAGTGCTTCAACCCAAAAGTGAGGGGGTAGGTGTGATTGAAAAAGCAAGGTACAAACAAGGTTGTTAATGGTCCGAATCATGCGTTCGGATTTGCCATTTTGTTGAGATGTACGGGAGCAAGAGAAACGAGTGTGAATGCCGTGTTTGGTAAATAATTGGTTAAAAATGGTGTTATCAAACTCGCCACCATGGTCACATTGGATGGCTTTAATATCCGCATTAAATTGAGTTTTTACAAGAGAACGGAATTCAACAAACTTAGCAAAAGTATCAGATTTACTACGCAAAGGATATACCCACAAATAATGAGAATAATGATCCAAAAAGATAACATAGTAATTAATACCACTTTCACTCGGAAGTGGAGAAGTCCACAAATCCGAATGCACAATGTCAAAAGCAAAATTAACAACTGTATTAGAAATAGAAAATGGAAGTCTCACATGCTTGCCAAGTTGACAAGCATGACAAAGGTGAGGAGACTTCACTTTATTACACAAAATGGAATTATTAGAAAGCAAAGACCGTAGCACTTCATTCCCTAGATGACCAAGTCGTTGATGCCACGTGTTATGACTAGCCAAGAAAGCTTGTGGGTATGAGGAAGAGGTGGTGACAGGATATGTAACCCCCAGTACTTTTCTAAACTCATTTCTAAAAAAAAAAATTATTTTCGTACCTGAGACACATTAAAACTTTTATTTTATGATTATTTGGGCTTGAGAAACGTGAGATATATTGGAAACGAGAACTTTATTCCTTGATTGACTCAGCACAACCTAGAACACTCAAACTTATTTCATTTTGCCAAGTTATTTAAATTATTTTGAGTTTTGGAAAAACTCTAAAGTTTATGCTTGATTGTATTGGAAAAATTATTTCGTGAACAATGGCGCAAGTTTCGTAATTTTTCGAGTCCATTTGCTATGTCGTTCGAGCCCCGAAGCGTTTATCGTAAGAAGTTTATTTGCGTTGGCAACTTTGGCCCCTAAACTATTTCCCTACAACTTTCCCTACACTTCCGATAATTACAAAATAAACCCTATACAATTAAAACCATATATATACCCCAAACCACCCCCATTTCTCATTTTTATCAAAACAAAACACACACACTCACTCTCTCTCTAAAATAATTCTCTCCTCCCTCTCTCTTCTTTTCTTTCTTTTCCGGCCGACCAACACCAACACCCCACCGCCGCCGCCGGCACTATTCCGGCCACCGAAAATTTTTCCGGCCAACCCAAAAACAAACTTTTTATATTTTGTAGATCGGGACGTGCTCGTTCCAAAAGTACAAGTCGTTTCAATCAAAACCATCCCGAACACCCCCAAACCACTACCACCGCCGCACCATATACCACCACCATCAACACCACGAGCCACCACCACTTTCTATTCTTTTTACCCATCTTTTCTTGCTCGGTAAACCACCCAAACACACCTTATTTATTTATTTTTATTTATTTCGAATTTATTACATTTTATTTATATAAAAACATTAAAAATATTAGTAATATTATTTTCGTATTTTTATTTATTAAAAATAATATTTTCGAAAATATTTTAATTAAATCCGAAAATTTTATAAAAAATTTATATATTTTTATTTACCGAAAATGATTTTTATAAAATTTATTTTATAAATTTTTATTTATTTATTTTTATTCCAAAAATAATTTTAAAAATAATATATATTTTTAGTTTTCATCCTAAAATATTTTTATAAAAATTTTATATATATATATTTTTTTATATATATGTCGATCCATATATATTTGTGTATATATATATATATATATATATATATATATATATATATATATATATTTGTTTTATTATTTATTTATTGAATATATGAGATATAAATGATGTTTTTGACTCAAGTGGGCCCCTCATTTGACCGACAGTTAACTGGTCAACACCGGGTTGACCCGGTGTGACCCGGTTAATTTTTGTATTATTTGTTGATTCTCGTGATTAATTGATATTGTTATATATTTTAGAACTTGTTTCGGCTAAATTTAAATGAAACGGATTAATAATTATGAAACTATAAAATAAGTTGGATATAGTTAAGGGATTTGGTTATCGGACATGGTTTTCGTATTGTTGTATTGTGAGCTTGTATTGGACGTATTGGATTTACTGCCTTGGTTATTTGGATATTATGGACTCTTTGGTACATGAGAAGGTAGGGTACGTTAGGCCCGTAAAGATCTTAACGTACCTGGAACCCGAACAATACAAAATTGTCGATAAAACTAAACAACTAAAGAACTACGTGAATGATATATCCAATCATATTTACTTATATATATATATATATATATATATATATATATATATATATATATATATATATATATATATATTGTTTAAAAACAAAGAGTCGTTGACTCGGGAAATGTTGTATAAACGGGCAGGCCATGCCAAAATTTCATAAAATCTTTTATAAACTTTTAATATTAAAGGATTGTATTATATTTGAAAACCTTTTTGACTATATTGCTTTCAACGTTTCGTTTTGGGAAAAATGGGTAAAATGGCCGAAACTAGGTTCTTTAGTATATTAATTTATTTTCATTTCGATTTCTTTCTTCGAGTTATTCTTTCATTTACTCTTGACTTCCTCGAATTGACGTACGCTCTCGACGACCTATTTTCTCTTTCTTTCTCGTCACCCACGCGAGACTTTTAAAATCCTTTTTCTTTCAAATGCCATTGTATATTTTTTTACAAAATCTTTTATTCAAGCATTTCTTATTGAGATGTTCGAGTTTAGTTCTGAGTTATGCCATTTATATTGATTAGGTTGTGCTGAGGATCCTTTTGCTGTGACGCATTATTGATTGATTGATATATCTCGTTTCCTGCTGCTATTGTTAAGGTGTGATTCGTAGCCCCGCTTTTATATTTTAATTGTTTTCAAACCCTTGGGGTGAGACACATGCTTTAAATGTTTTCTGAGCACAAGTATTTTTGGTATGCTTTTCCTGATGATGATATATTTCCTAACGATGTACTAAGTAGCTTATCTTGCCTGAAAGACCCTCCGATCATGAGCCATTAGTCACCTGCGGGTGAGCGCGAACTTAGTTTATAGGCCTATAGGATTGACCATCCCACTCGTAGTTGTCAAGGGCTTGACATGCGGGTGTACTAATTGTCGTTTTGCCGGGTAATTTGGCAAGTGCCCCTTGGGGGCATTTATTATTATGAAATTCCGCGGTTATTATTTATGTCAGTACAGCGTACTGTTGATTGGTTTGGTTAACGTTTTGTGTGTCATGAGCTTAGTATCATCAACCGTATGTATGCACAGGGATGCCTCTACATATTGGGTGTTACCTTGATTACCCTGGTATTTGCATTTGTTACTTATATCATATGATTATAAACCCTTGTGCTCAACTTTATTATTTTAAACCTATGGATTACACTCAACCTTTGTGTTGACTTTTAAGCATGTGATTCTTAGGTACTGCTACAAATTAAGTTTTGGAATATCATGGTCTTGGGCGTGGTGGATTGTCACACCCCCAGAATCGGGTCTAGCGGAAGCATATATGTAGCTGGGGTGTAACTCAATCGGTATTACAACACAAGTTCAAAAATGGTTTTCACTTGAATCATTTAGAATAAAATAGTTTAATAAAAATGTTGAATTTACATTGTTAAAAGTAGTGCGGAAGTAGGCCCTTAAAATAGTTTAAAACAGCCCCCAAATGAATAATCAGAGTCTTCTATGACCATGCCATGCCCTGCTAAAACCTCCTGTAGCGTGCCATTGCTTAATACCTGAAAATACATGCTAAAGTGTCAACGCGAGGTTGGTGAGTTCATAGAGTTTGTTTAACAAATAAAGCCTATAGAAAATGATCACACAGCAAAGACATCGTAAATCCACTCAGTTGCAAGTCCCGCCATAAGAGACTTGTAACCTGTGTGTTCACAACCCACTGCTAATATATAGTATGATTAAGACATATGTGTATACGATATGTGTACATGCCAATGCTCAAAGATTAAAGACTACTGGGTGCCATTTCCCAAAGTTATGAGATTACTGGGTGCCATTTCCCAAAGTATAAAAGATTACTGGGTGCCATTTCCCAAAGTATACGTTGCTCAAGTATACACAATCAAGATTTACACATTAAGGCACATATAGTAGTTCTACTAAAAGTAATAACAACTTAGCGTAGTATAAAAGTATAAATGTTTCAAGTATCAAAGAAAGTATTGTGCATGTATCTCCCCCAAGTAGTTTAAAACGAGTAGTAAAAGAGTAAAAGCGGGGCTATGACTCACCTGATGCAACAGCTATAATAATGCTAGTGACTGATTAGAAATAGGCTCGATTCCTTAACTGCAACCTATTATGAATGATATGATTCTAATGTAAGAAATGAAGCAATGCTACACATGCGTATACGTATGTTATCAATACCACTTGTAGTTTTTGAAAATAACGTCTATCGTTTATTGTTGTATGAGTAAATATAAAGTTTCCTGCGTAATTTAACATTGTTCTTAACTTAGAAAATGTGTCCAAACGGCTTCACAAAACTAGTCGTGAAATATAGTACGTTAAGTGTTAGTGTTCAAGCTCGGCGTTTTTGAAAACCTTGTAACAATATCTAGATGTCATCTTGTTTAACTTCTGATCGTACGTGCTTCGATCGATGAGAAAATTGGCTCTCCATGTCGTTACTTGAAAAATATAGTGTTTAACACTTGGTAATTTATATTATAGCAAAAGCTGTCAAAAGTGTATATGTTTCGTCGGATTTCAAACACTTGTATCTTCTTCGTTTTAAGCCCGTTTTCTACGTTCTTTATATCCCCGGAATCGTGGGATAGCATATTAACATATTCTTGATAAGTCGAGACAGCAACATGTTTTTCTGAAAATATAGTTTTCGCGTTAACTTGTTTTTAGCATATCTTCTTCGTTATTAACTCGTTTTTATCCAAACTTTCGGCCATAGTTTCGTATTGGAAAGTATTTTCTAGATCTTTTGCCAAAAAGTACACCTAACCCACTGGATTTCCCACGTTTTATAAATAGGGACAGTAGGTATTTTATTTGTTTAAAACTCACTTTTCTTGTTTCTAGTTTATGTTTTAACCACTTCAATACACCACAAGCTAGTCTAATCTTACCATACACCTTCTTAGGGTGTCATGGGTTCCTAATATTCACAAAACCAAAAGGATATCAAAGGGATGATCATAGGATTAATGATAAACTTGTAAAATTAAAATATACTTGAAAGTGGTATTTATAACATATATACTTGCATTTATGCTGGAATAAATTCAGAACACATCATGTTATTATGAAAATGAAAGTATTAGATGAATAAAAAGTTTACGTGAAGCTTACTTGAGATATGTAGTGTTTTGGAGATGATTAAGTATAAACCTTGGGATTTTTATTTCAAAATCCTAATAAGGAGTGTATATAGGACTAGATTATAGCTTGATCTTGCAAAATTGATGGATCTCCTTGGTCTTAATGTTCTTGCCGTGAGATAGAGGAGAGAAAAGAGATAAATATGTGATTTTTTGTGATAAAATGAATTATTAGCTAGTTATTTTCTTATATAGTCCAAGGGTAGTTTGGTAATTTCAACAAAAGGGTATGATTGTAATTTCAATGTCAAGTATAAGTATCTAGATATTATTTTTAGATATTTAGGATGAGTAGTTTTTAATTTAGTAGTATCGGGTATATTATTCATGCATAAAAATCATAATTACGTAAATCGTCGTAGTTATAAGCTTTTAACGTTATGTTAAATTGATAAATCCAAAACGTCGGGTAAATTAATAATATAACTTTTATATCATTATAATGAGTGTAAAAATGTGTTAGGACCATAGTTGGGATTGTCGGATTAATTATTCAAAGTAATAGTTTATAGGATAACGTTTATTAGGTAGATAACCGTACGTATACAGAAATGATGCAACTCACGCATGAATGACAAATTTTCTCCGGGAGTGAATAGTGTTTTATGAATAGAAAAATTTTTGAACGCTTCTCAGAATCACAAACTGACTCCGAAAATGATGAATAGTTTTCTGTGAATAGTAATTGATGAATAGTAAATGTGAAAGTTCGGGAAATGACCAGAATTTACGAGTTGTGACAGTCGTCCCCTCTAAAAGGAACTTCGTCCCGAAGTTCAGTTTATGTTGGTCTCTGAAGTGTTATAAAGGTGAAGATTCATTAGATGAAATGAGCAATTGGCGTGCTTCCAGGCGGCAGTTCACGAGGTGATGAAAAGTATGAATGTTCTGACAACGAGGGTATACACACACATAAATGAAACATTTGGAAATTTAGTAGATGATTAAATCCAGACAAAATTTTATTATAACCATTCTCAGTGTTGCAAAATTCATTTCTGAGTCAGACATAGGTGGTCAGCCTATATCTCACTATCCCAGGTTGAATATAAATGACCAGTCTATATTCCACCGAGGTTCCATGAATTTTGAAATACTCAGCTCAGTTATACTAATACTATGTCCTTCACAAATACCGAGACGCTCTGAATGACTAAGGCAGGTGACCAAAACTAGAGGTCAAATGATGAAACTATGCAAAGAAAAACATAACGCGGTGACATATATGATACGTGAACATGCTTATATGAAAGACAATTATAGTAATCGACTAGAATAACTGAATATAATATATCAGATAATGAGACACAAATCTCATCACCTATGTCAGCAACAAACCACAAATGAGGCTTCATCTTGGCAGGCAGGCACGTGACGGTCATAGGGTTAAGTTTTCTTAAAAGTGGCTATAGTCTAGGTTTTAAAAACACTTAGTTCGCTATAGCCAAAGCTCTGATGCCAATCTGTCATACCCCCAGAATCAGGTCTAGCGGAAGCATACATGTAGCTGGGGTGTAACTCAATCGGTATTACAACACAAGTTCAAAAATGGTTTTCACTTGAATCATTTAGAATAAAATAGTTTAATAAAAATGTTGAATTTACATTGTTAAAAGTAGTGCGGAAGTAGGCCCTTAAAATAGTTTAAAACGGTCCCCAAATGAATAATTAGAGTCTTCTATGACCATGCCATGCCCTGCTAAAACCTCCTGTAGCGTGCCATTGCTTAATACTTGAAAATACATGCTAAAGTGTCAACACGAGGTTGGTGAGTTCATAGAGTTTATTTAACAAATAAAGCCTATAGAAAATGATCACACAGCAAAGGCATCGTAAATCCACTCAGTTGCAAGTCCCGCCATAAGAGACTTGTAACCTGTGTGTTCACAACCCACTGCGAATATATAGTATGATTAAGACATATGTGTATATGATATGTGTACATGCCAATGCTCAAAGATTAAAGACTACTGGGTGCCATTTCCCAAAGTTATGAGATTACTGGGTGCCATTTCCCAAAGTATAAAAGATTACTGGGTGCCATTTCCCAAAGTATACGTTGCTCAAGAATACACAATGAAGATTTACACATTAAGGCACATATAGTAGTTCTGCTAAAAGTAATAACAACTTAGCGTAGTATAAAAGTATAAACGTTTCAAGTATCAAAGAAAGTATTGTGCATGTATATCCCCCAAGTAGTTTAAAACGAGTAGTAAAAGAGTAAAAGCGGGGCTATGACTCACCTGATGCAACAGCTATAATAATGCTAGTGACTGATCAGAAATAGGCTCGATTCCTTAACCGCAACCTATTATGAATGATATGATTCTAATGTAAGAAATGAAACAATGCTACACATGCGTATACGTACGTTATCAATACCACTTGTAGTTTTTGAAAATAACGTCTATCGTTCATTGTCGTATGTGTAAATATAAAGTTTCCTGCATAGTTTAACATTGTTCTTAACTTAGAAAATGTGTCCAAACGGCTTCACAAAACTAGTCGTGAAATATAGTACGTTAAGTGTTAGTGTTCAAGCTCGGCGTTTTTGAAAACCTTGTAACAATATCTAGATGTCATCTTGTTTAACTTCTGATCGTACGTGCTTCGATCGATGAGAAAATTGGCTCTCCATGTCGTTACTTGAAAAATATAGTGTTTAACACTTAGTAATTTATATTATAGCAAAAGCTGTCAAAAGTGTATATGTTTCGTCGGATTTCAAACGCTTGTATCTTCTTCGTTTTAAGCCCGTTTTCTACGTTCTTTATATCCCCGGAATCGTGGGATAGCATATTAACAAATTCTTGATAAGTCGGGACGGCTAGATTAAGTGTTACACCTTAAAACAGTCCATGAAAAAGTGAGACAGCAACATGTTTTTCTGAAAATATAGTTTTCGTCGTTAACTTGTTTTTAGCATATCTTCTTCGTTATTAACTCGTTTTTATCCAAACTTTCGGCCATAGTTTCGTCTTGGAAAGTATTTTCTAGATCTTTTGCCAAAAAGTACACCTAACCCCCTGGATTTCCCACGTTTTATAAATAGGGACAGTAGGTATTTTATTTGTTTAAAACTCACTTTTCTTGTTTCTAGTTTATGTTTTAACCACTTCAATACACCACAAGCTAGTCTAATCAAACCATACACCTTCTTAGGGTGTCATGGGTTCCTAATATTCACAAAACCAAAAGGATATCAAAGGGATGATCATAGGATTAATGATAAACTTGTAAAATTAAAATATACTTAATAGTGGTATTTATAACATATATACTTGCATGTATGCTAGAATAAATTGAGAACACATCATGTTATTATGAAAATGAAAGTATTAGATGATTAGAAAGTTTACTTGAAGCTTACTTGAGATATGTAGTGTTTTGGAGATGATTAAGTATAAACCTTGGGATTTTTATTTCAAAATCCTAACAAGGAGTGTATATAGGACTAGATTATAGCTTGATCTTGCAAAATTGATGGATCTCCTTGGTCTTGATATTCTTGCCGTGAGATAGAGGAGAGAAAAGAGATAAATATGTGATTTTTTTGTGATAAAATGAATTATTAGCTAGTTATTTCCTTATATAGTCCAAGGGTAGTTTGGTAATTTCAACAAAAGGGTATGATTGTAATTTCAATGTCAATTATAAGTATCTAGATATTATTTTTAGATATTTAGGTTGAGTAGTTTTTAGTTTAGTAGTATCGGGTATATTGTTCATGCATAAAAATCATAATTACGTAAATCGTCGTTGTTATAAGCTTTTAACGTTATGTTAAATTGATAAATCCAAAACGTCAGGTAAATTAATAATATAACTTTTATATCATTATAATGAGTGTAAAAATGTGTTAGGACCATAGTTGGGATTGTCGGATTAATTATTCAAAGTAATAGTTTATAGAATAACGTTTATTAGGTAGATAACCATACGTATACAGAAATGATGCAACTCACGCATGAATGACAAATTTTCTTCGGGGGTGAATAGTATTTTATGAATAGAAAAAATATTGAACGCTTCTCAGAATCACAAACTGACTCCGAAAACGATGAATAGTAAAATGATGAATAGTGTTCTGTGAATAGTAACCGATGAATAGTAAATGTGAAAGTTCGGGAAATGACCAGAATTTACGAGTTGTGACATGGATTGGCTGGACGATGGAAGATTTCTGTCAAGGCAGCTTTATCACTTTTACTATCTTATTTTTCATGTCATTCGTAAAACCTTGGTGTGTTTTTAATATTTTCCGCTGCTAAACTTATTTACTTTCCGCTGCTAAACCTTGTATTTCTACTACTAAAACTTGATATTTCCGCTGCTAAACTTTGACTATTTCCGCTGCAAACTTTTATTTATATTCCGCTGCTATTTATTAAAGAGTTTATGTACTCTAAAATGGTTTATAAAATGAATGATGTGTTTTGAGGTACTTTTAAACGTCCCGTGTTGTGGTCGTTAGCTATAAAGGTGCCTGGTTTCGGTTCGCGTAGCGCCCCCAACATGTCGACTGCCGTATTTTGAGTTGGGGGTGCTACAGAATGGTATCAGAACCATCGTTTATAGAGAATGAGCTCGCACTCGATTATAAACTTTTTCCTGGAGTCAAAATGTTTTGAGACAGAAAACCGACAGCCTTCCATGCCACTTCGCGCCCAGGTATTTCTTTTAAACTTTAGATATATATGTTTTATATTGAGATTGGTTTGGACTTTTTCCACTATCATGCTTTGGCTTATAAAATGGTTTTCCGCGAAAATTTGGCTAGTATTTTTATGTTTTCTTATACTCTTGTAGAGTATCATGTCTGTCCCAGTTCCCCGTGATCAGGTTCCAGTCCCACCCGTTGTTGTCCCATTGCCTTTAGGAGATGATGTTGAGTTGGATGTTGATGTTGAGTTGGATGTTGATGTTGGTTTAGATGATGAGTTAGGTTTAGAGGATGATGTTGATATTGAGGATGATGGAGATGAGATGGATGACGATGATGATGACGAGGAGGATAATGATGAGGAGTTTATGGAGGAGGATTAGGATGTTCCCCCGCCGCCTTCACCTATTGTGTCGGATGTGACGTATGAGTCGGATACGTCTGAGGCATTAGGATACGCGCTTGAGGATGAGGTTACTTCTACGCATGAGATTGGTGAGTCATCGGCAGCAGCCCGTGTTACTCCGTCAGAGCTTAGAGCTGCTATGAGTCCTTTGAGGTAGGATGTAGAGTGGTGTAGGAATAGTCATAAGAGTATCACTAGGCTTAGAGGTGATAGGCAGTCTGAGGTTGCAGGTTTGAGGAGAGAAGTTCAGGATGATAGGAGAGCTGCAGGAGAGATGTATATGGAGCTTCAGAGGTAGGTAGAGAGGTCGAGTTGGTTGGAGCGGATGAGTGTTACATTTCAGGAGCGTATGGATTCCCTAGATAGGAAGATGGTCGAGTTGGAGAAGTTGGTTGACAAGTTGACCATGAAGGAGGTGTTCTTGGACATTGATAGTCGGCACTATCATACTAGTATCAGCGAGTTATGGAGTGAGTTGCATGAGATGTAGAGACAGGCTTATGCAGAGAGGATGACCCGCCTTAGGTCTTACGATAGCATTGATGTGATGGCTATGTATGGAGATCGTTCAGGAGATCAGTGATTGGATCATTTATAGTAGTCGGTATCTTAATGGTAGTTTACCTAGTATATGCTAAACTGAATTCTTCAGTTGGTAGATTTTATTCGAAACTTGTACTTGTTTTGCATATCTTGTAAGACTAATGTCAAGTATGAAATATATGATGTATTATGGTGATGTACTATTATTGATGTTGACTTATGCTATACTATGATTTATTCATGTGATGATGCTTTCTCTTGTGCTATAATTCTGACACGTTAATCCAATACTTACAAGTGTTATGCTTTGTATTGATTGATAGAATTATGCCTCCTAGGAAGATGACCCTTGCTGCTATTCAGCAGATGATTGATGAGGGTGTTGTAGCAGCGCTTGCTAGGCAAGCAGGTGTTCCTCAGAATGATGAACCGGCTAGAGCTCAAGCGGTTCCCAACAACCATTTCTGCACTTTTAAGGAGTTCATGGATTGTAAGCCCATTACCTTCAAGGGAACTGAAGGAGCTGTTGGATTGACTCAATGGTTTGAGAAAGTGGAATCGGTGTTTCATAGGAGTAATTGTACTGAGAACAATAGGGTGAAGTATGCGACAGACACATTGTTGGAGCATGCCTTGTCTTGGTGAAATGCTTATGTTCAGGAAAAGGGAATGGAGGAAGCTTATAGTACTTCATGGGAAGATTTCAAGAAAGCTGTGGTTAAGAAGTACTGTTCTCGTAGTGATTTGAGGTAGTTGGATAATGTGTTCTATTATTTGGCTGTGAAGGGTTCTGATCTTGCTACTTATGTGTGACGATTCCAAGAGTTGAAAGTGTTTTGTGCTCACATGGTGCCCGATAATGAGAAGTTGCTAGAGAAGTTTATTGGTGGGTTGCCTGCGAGTATTCAAGGGAATGTGACGTCGTACAATGCTGAGACTTTAGATGATACTATTAGCATGGCTGAACGCCTTATGGATCAAGTGACTAAGCATGGTGCTGTTCAGAAAAGTAATCACTTTGACAACAAGAGAAAATGGGAGGATAACCGAAGGAGCAACAACTATAACAACCCCAACAACCGCTACAACAACAATCAGTATCGTAACAACAATCACCATCACCAACAGAATAGGAGACAGGAGACTGTTAAGGCATTTGCGGCTACACAAGGAGGAGTCAATGTTGCACAACAAACTCTTTGTGGGAAGTGCCACCAGCATCATACTGGACCGTGTACTGTGAGATGTACGAAGTGTCAGAAAGTTGGTCATATTGCAAGTTTTGTAAGAACAGGGTTGTAGCGACAGGAGGAGGTGCCCAGCCAGTGGTTACGTGTTACGAATGTGGAGAGCGTGGACACTATAGGAATCACTGCCCGAAGAATGCTGGACAAGGAAATGTAGGTGCTCGAGGAAGAGTGTATGTGATGGGAAATGGAGAGCCACAGCAAGATCCGAATGTTGTCACTGGTACGTTTCTTCTCAACAACCTTCGTGTTAAAGTTTTATTTGATTCGGGTGCCGATATGAGTTTTGTGTCTTCTAAGATTGTGCCGTTACTTCGACTTACCCCTACTCTATTAGACGTTAGCTATAGTATTGAGTTAGCTGATGGTAACCTAGTAGATACCCGCACCGTGATCCGTGGCTGTACCCTTAAGCTTTTAGATCACCCGTTTAGTA
Source organism: Artemisia argyi (assembly GCA_030686995.1). Classification (NCBI taxonomy): domain Eukaryota; kingdom Viridiplantae; phylum Streptophyta; class Magnoliopsida; order Asterales; family Asteraceae; genus Artemisia; species Artemisia argyi. The sequence goes on from CM060688.1 coordinate 131,657,765, forward strand.
TTGATTTGATGCCAATCAAGCTCGGAAGTTTTGATGTAATAGTTGGAATGGATTGGTTATCCAAGAATCGAGCGAGCATTGTTTATGGAGAACGAGTTGTTCATATCCCTCTCAATGATGAGATTTTGATTGTTCGAGGCGATAGGAGTGGAACTCGCCTGAATATCATATCATGCATCAAGACCATGAAATATCTTGAGAAAGGATGTCACGCAATCCTAGCTCACGTGGCTAAGAAAGAGTCGGGAGAGAAGCGACTCGAGGATGTTCCTGTAGTGCGTGAGTTTCCTGAAGTATTTCCTGAAGATTTGCCGGGACTTCCGCCAGCCCGACAAGTGGAGTTTCGCATCGACTTAGTTCCAGGAGCTGTACCTGTTGCGCGTGCACCATATCGTTTAGCGCCATCGGAAATGGAGGAGTTGTCTAAGCAATTGCAAGAACTGTTGGATAAAGGATTTATTCGACCGAGTTCTTCGCCCTGGGGAGCTCCAGTGCTATTTGTGAAGAAGAAGGATGGATCGTTTAGGATGTGCATCAACTACCGAGGATTGAATAAGTTAACTGTGAAGAACCGCTACCCGTTACCGAGGTTTGATGATTTGTTTGATCAGTTACAAGGATCGAGTTACTATTCTAAGATTGACTTGAGGTCTGGTTATCACCAACTTAGGGTTCGGGAAGAGGATATTCCCAAGACAGCATTTAGGACCCGTTATGGTCATTATTAGTTTCAAGTTATGCCTTTTGGTTTGACCAATGCGCCTGCAGTGTTCATGGACCTCATGAACCGAGTGTGCAAGCCTTATCTAGATAAGTTCGTGATAGTCTTTATTGACGATATTTTGATCTACTCAAAGAGCGAGGAAGAGCACAAACAACATTTGGCTATGATTCTTAAGTTGCTCAAGGACGAGCAATTGTACGCAAAGTTCTCTAAGTGTGAATTTTGGATTCGGAAGGTTCAATTTTTGGGTCATGTGATCGATAGTGAAGGATTACATGTGGATCCCGCTAAGATTGAGGCGATTGAGAAATGGTCAACGCTAGTTAACGCCACAGAATTTCGTCAATTTCTAGGATTGGCTGGGTATTACAGGAGATTCATCGAGGGATTCTCCAAGATATCTAAACCGTTAACCGCATTGACTCATAAGGATAAGAAGTATGAATGGGGAGAGGAAGAAGAGAAGGCCTTTTAGACTTTGAAGCAGAAGCTTTGTAGTGCACCGATATTGGCTTTGCCAGATGGAGTAGAAGATTTTGTGGTTTATTGTGATGCCTCGTATCAAGGGTTAGGAGCAGTTTTGATGCAACGAGGGAAGGTTATGGCATATGCTTCCTGACAACTTAAGACTCATGAAGAGAAGTATACCACTCATGATTTGGAATTAGGAGCCGTGGTTTTTGCCCTCAAGTTGTGGAGACACTACCTGTATGGTATTAAGTGTGTTGTCTTTACCGATCACAAGAGTTTGCAGTATATTTTGGATTAGAAGGAGCTGAATATGCGACAACGACGATGGTTGGAGACGTTGAGCGAATACGATTGCGAGATACGATACCACCCGGGAAAGGCTAATGTTGTAGCTGATGCTTTGAGTTGCAAGGAACGTTTGAAACCGTTACGCGTTCGAGCTTTAGTTTTGACGATTAACTCGAATTTACCCGCTCAGATTCTGCAAGCACAAGAAGAAGTCGTGAAAAAAGGAGAACTTAAGAAGGAGAAAGTTGATGGGATGATTAGGAAGGAGAAACTTGAGAAACATTCATATGGAACTATGTGTTACAAAGGAAGAAGTTGGGTACCTTTGTTCGGAGGACTGAGAGACTTGATTATGCTCGAGTCTCATAAGTCAAAGTATTCTATTAACCCAGGATCTGACAAGATGTATCAGGATGTGAAGAAGCTATATTGGTGGCCCAATATGAAAGCTGAGATTGCAGATTATGTCCGTAAGTGTCTTACGTGTGCCAAGGTTAAGGCTGAACATCAGAAACCTTCTGGTTTGCTAGAACAACCTGAGATCCCAGAATGGAAATGGGAAAGAATAACAATGGATTTTGTCACCAAGCTACCAAGGACTTCGACAGGATTCGATGCTATTTGGGTAATAGTCGATCGATTGACTAAATCCGCACACTTTTTGCCAATCAAAGAGAACTACAGCATGGATAAGTTGACTAGGCTCTACATAAAGGAGATAGTATCTCGACATGGAGCGCCAGCGTCTATTATCTCAGATCGAGACAGCAGGTTTACTTCGAACTTTTGGAAATCACTTCAAGATTCGTTTGGCACGAACCTTGACGTGAGTAGACCGATGGTTAAAGCGAGAGAACCATCCAGACTTTGGAAGATATGTTACGAGCATGTGCGATTGATTTCGGGAATGGATGGGATGTCCATTTGCCCTTGATTGAGTTTTCCTACAACAATAGTTACCATGCGAGTATTAAGGCCGCACCGTTTGAAGCACTCTATGGTCGGAAGTGCCGATCACCTATATGTTGGGATGAAGTAGGAGAAGCACAACTTATTGGACCAGATTTAGTTCGTGAAACGACAGAGAAGATTGCTCAGATTAAAGACCGATTGAAGATTTCTCGCGACCGTCAGAAGAGTTACGCAGATGTGAGACGTAAACCACTAGAATTTCAGGTAGGAGATAGGGTTATGTTGAAGGTATCACCTTGGAAAGGTGTGATCAGGTTTGGTAAGAGTGGAAAGTTGAATCCCCGTTACATAGGACCATTTAAGATTGAGAAGAGGATTGGTCCCGTGGCATATAAGCTAGAATTGCCACCAGAGCTCAGTAGAGTTCACCCTACTTTCCACGTGTCGAATTTGAAGAAGTGTTTGACTGATGAGACAGCTGTAATTCCGCTTGAGGAGATTGAGATTGATGAGCAATTGCATTTTGTTGAGGAGCCTGTTGAGATTATGGATCGTGAGGTTAAGCGATTGAAGAAGAGTCGTATTCCTCTTGTGAAGGTTCGTTGGAATTCCAAGAGAGGACGTATACTTGGGAACGCGAGGACGAGTTTAAACGCAAGTACCCAAATCTTTTCAAAGCTGGGACTAACAACTCAAAACTAAATCCGGGACGGATTTCTAAATAAGATGTATGTGATGTAACCCCCGATACTTTTCCAAACTCATTTCTAGCCAAAATATTTATTTTCGTACCTGAGACACATTAAAACTTTTATTTTATGATTATTTGGGCTTGAGAAACGTGAGATATATTGGAAACGAGAACTTTATTCCTTGATTGACTCAGCACAACCTAGAACACTCGAACTTATTTCATTTTGCCAAGTTATTTAAATTATTTTGAGTTTTGGAAAAACTCTAAAGTTTATGCTTGATTGTATTGGAAAAATTATTTCGTGAACAATGGCGCAAGTTTCGTAATTTTTCGTGTCTGTTTGCTATGTCGTTCGAGCCCCGAAGCGTTTATCGTAAGAAGTTTATTTGCGTTGGCAACTTTGGCCCCTAAACTATTTCCCTACACCTTTCCCTACACTTTCACTAATGACAAAATAAACCCTATACTATTAAAACCATATATATACCCCAAACCACCCCCATTTCTCATTTTTATCAAAACAAAACACACACACTCACTCTCTCTCTAAAATAATTCTCTCCTCCCTCTCTCTTCTTTTCTTTCTTTTCCGGCCGACCAACACCAACACCCCACCGCCGCCGCCGGCACTATTCCGGCCACCGAAAAATTTTCCGGCCAACCCAAAAACAAACTTTTTATATTTTGTAGATCGGGACGTGCTCGTTCCAAAAGTACAAGTCGTTTCAATCAAAACCATCCCGAACACCCCCAAACCACTACAACCACTGCACCCTATACCACCACCATCAACACCACGAGCCACCACCACTTTCTATTCTTTTTACCCATCTTTTCTTGCTCGGTAAACCACCCAAACGCACCTTATTTATTTATTTTTATTTATTTCGAATTTATTACATTTTATTTATTTAAAAACATTAAAAATATTAGTAATATTATTTTCGTATTTTTTATTTATTAAAAATAATATTTCCGAAAATATTTAAATTAAATCCGAAAATTTTATTAAAATTTTATATATTTTTATTTACCGAAAATGATTTTTATAAAATTTATTTTATAAATTTTCATTTATTTATTTTATTCCGAAAATAGTTTTAAAAATAATATATATTTTTAGTTTTCACCCTAAAATATTTTTATAAAAATTTTATATATATATATATTTTTTTTTATATATATGTCGATCCATATATATTTGTGTATATATATATATATATATATATATATATATATATATATATATATATATATATATATATATATATTTATATATATATATATATATTTATATATATATATATATATATATATATATATATATTTATATATATATATATTTATTTATTTATTTATTTTTGTTTTATTATTTATTTATTGAATATATGAGATATAAATGATGTTTTTTACTCAAGTGGGCCCTCCTTTGACCGACAGTTGACTGGTCAACACCGGGTTGACCCGGTGTGACCCGGTTAATTTTTGTATTATTTATTGATTCTCGTGATTAATTGATATTGTTATATATTTTAGAACTTGTTTCGGCTACATTTAAATGAAACGGATTAATAATTATGAAACTATAGAATAAGTTGGATATAGTTAAGGGATTTGGAAATCGGACATTGTTTTCGTATTGTTGTATTGTGAGCTTGTATTGGACGTATTGGATTTACGGCCTTGGTTATTTGGATATTATGGACCCTTTGGTACATGAGTAGGTAGGGTACATTAGGCCCGTAAAGATCTTAAGGTACTTGGAACCCGAACAATACAAAATGGTCGATAAAACTAAAAAACTAAAGGACTACGCGAATGATATATCCAATAATATTTACTTATATATATACTAATAGTGTTTAAAAACAAAGAGTCGTTGACTCGGGAAATGTTGTATAAACGGGCAGGTCATGCCGAAATTTCGTAAAATCTTTTATAAACTTTAATATTAAAGGATTGTATTATATTTGAAAACCTTTTTGACTATATTGCTTTCAACGTTTCGTTTTGGGGAAAATGGGTAAAATGGCCGAAACTAGGTTCTTTAGTATATTAATTTATTTTCATTTCGATTTCTTTCTTCGAGTTATTCTTTCGTTTACTCTAGACTTCCTCGAATTGACGTACGCTCTCGACGACCTATTTTCTCTTTCTTTCTCGTCACCCACGCGAGACTTTTAAAATCCTTTTTCTTTCAAATGCCATTGTATATTTTTTTACAAAATCTTTTATTCAAGCATTGTTTATTGAGATGTTCAAGTTTAGTTCTGAGTTGTGCCGTTTATATTGATTAGGTTGTGCTGAGGACCCTTTTGCTGTGACGCATTATTGATTGATTGCTATATCTCGTTTCCTACTGCTATTGTTAAGGTGTGATTCGTAGCCCCGCTTTTATATTTTAATTGTTTTCAAACCCTTGGGGTGAGACACATGCTTTAAATGTTTTCTGAGCACAAGTAGTTTTGGTATGTTTTTCCTGATGATGATATATTTCCTGACGATGTACTAAGTAGCTTATCTTGCCTGAAAGACCCTCCGATCATGAGCCATTAGTCACCTGCGGGTGAGCGCGAACTTAGTTTATAGGCCTATAGGACTGACCATCCCACTCGTAGTTGTCAAGGGCTTGACATGCGGGTGTACTACTTGTCGTTTTTCCAGGTAATTTGGCAAGTGCCCGGCTTTGGGGGCATTTATTATTATGAAATTCCGCGGTTATTATTTATGTCAGTACAGCGTACTGTTGATTGGTTTGGTTAACGTTTTGTGTGTCATTAGCTTAGTATCATCAACCGTATGTATGCACAGGGATGCCTCTACATATTGGGTGTTACCTTGATTACCCTGGTATTTGCATTTGTTGCTTATATCATATGATTATAAACCCTTGTGCTCAACTTTATTATTTTAAACCTATGGATTACACTCAACCTTTGTGTTGACTTTTAAGCATGTGTTTCTCAGGTACTACTACAAATTAAGTTTTGGAATATCATGGTCTTGGGCGTGGTGGATTGGCTGGACGATGGAAGTTTTCTGTCAAGGCAGCTTTATCACTTTTACTATCTTATTTTTCATGTCATTCGTAAAACCTTGGTGTATTTTTAATATTTTCCGCTGCTAAACCTTGTATTTCTACTACTAAAACTTGATATTTCCGCTGCTAAACTTTGACTATTTCTGCTGCAAACTTTTATTTATATTCCGCTGCTATTTATTAAAGAGTTTATGTACTCTAAAATGGTTTGTAAAACGAATGATGTGTTTTGAGTTACTTTTAAACGTCCCGTGTTGTGGTCGTTAGCTATAAAGGTGCCTGGTTTCGGTTCGCGTAGTGCCCCCAGCATGTCGGCTACCATATTTTGAGTTGGGGGTGCTACAGGATACAGGTCTCCAGTGCTATCACATCGGAGGAGGATTTGCCGAGTCAAATAATCCTTCACAGAAAAACCAAACTCGTCAAAATCAATAGAAACTTTATTGTCACGGGTAAATTGACGAACTGAAATTAAATTTTTTACGATATGAGGAGTGTTAATACAAATATCGCCTAAAAACGTTATTTATATTTTACGATCTTTGCTAAGTTTTGTTAATGACAAAGTATGAACTTTAGCTAATAGTAAATCATCACTTTAGTGTTTAAGTCTTGTTTAAAATAAGGTTTACATTTCCTTTTAAACAAAACATTGTTTTTATTTCTTTAATTAGTAAGTGTCTTGTCACATCATATATTTATGGCAAGCTTGTGTGTTTGACTTGCCATAACATCTTACACACTTTTGGAAGCTTTCCAAAGTGAATTTAATATGTTTGACTAGTTGTTGTTGATGTGACTTTGGTTGGTTTGGATTATTTATTGTAAAACCTACTGCAAGCCTGACAGAACCCTGGGGGTACATGGGCGGAACCCATCTGAGGGTTCCGCCGTATCCGCCAGACCTGCTGGTTAATTTACTATAAATACCAAGCCACTTGTTTGTTTTGGTCATAATTTTAGGATATATATTTTCATATACTCTCTCAACTAACTCAGTGACATTTGACTTGTGTGATCCTCTTATGTAGCAAGGGACTTCACAAGATCATTCAAGAAGTTAAAAGCTTCAACTCTAAAGTTGCAAGACTTGTTAGCTTTGTTGTGCATAAGCTTTGGTAGTTTATACTTCATTTGTATCATGTGTGTAGAAGTGATCGGTTAGTATTTTAGGCCTCAAAATATATAGTGTGTCGGGAGTTGTTGTACCCTTGTAAAAGAACTAACGGGAGTGGTTGTACCCTTGGTAAAGAACTCGACATCTAGCTTAGTGTCGGTAAAAGTACAAGCGACGATGGGAGTGGTTGTACCCTTGTAAAAGAACTCGACATCTAGCTTAGTGTCGGTAAAAGTGTAAGCGACGTTGTAAAGGTTTCTCCACCGGGAAAGGAGCTTGTTGATTAGTGCTTATAACTCTCGAGTTGGAAACTCGAGGCATGGATGTAGGGCAAGGAAAAAGAGTCCTTGTAGCCGAACCACGATAAACAATCGTGTTGTGGTTTGATCGTTTCTTTCTTTATCTTTGCTTATTAAATATTGTCTTTAGTTAGAATTACTAATCACACGTAAAGCTTTTCAAAGAATTAGACAAGTAAAGTTGTGTTTATATCTTTAAACAAACGTAAAGCTTTTCAAAGAACTAAACAAGTAAAGTTAGGATTGTTATTCACACGTAAAGCTTTTCAAAGAATTGAACATGTAAAGTTGTGTTTATATCTTTAAACAAACGTAAAGTTTTTAAAGGATAATCAAGTTAAAAAGATTTTAAAAGCGGTAAACTATTCAACCCCCCTTCTAGTTTTCCATAATTGGCATCAGGAGCTACTTTACTCAAGATCTTTAAAATATAGTGTATTTTAAAACTTGGATCGATCCATGGATTTTGAAAATCTCAAAGAAGGGCAACCTATTCAAAACCCACCGCTATTTGAAAAAGAAAACTTCCTTGAATGGAAAAGTATTTTTAAAAACTATGTAAAATCAATTGATCAAGATCTTTGGCATATTATTTCTATTGGTGATTTCAAACCAACGAAAACAAGTTTTGAAAACCAAGATGACTATTCTAAACTTGATAAAAAATACTAAAGCTAAGATTATGATTTATAAAGCTTTATCAAGTACCGAATATGAAAGAATGTATTTTTGTCAAACGGCTAATGATATTTGGAAAAAAATAATCAACTTTCATCAAGAAATATGTCAAGTCAAAGATGATGAATTTGATCTTACATATGAATTAGAAGTTTTATAAAAACTAATAGATAGACACTTAGTAGAAGTTAATACATATGCCACTAGTTTAAATATTTTTAATGAAGGTACAAGAGAAGATGAGTACGTGTGTCTTAATGAACTTGCTTGTGAATCATGGAATGAAACTGATGTAGACGAAGACAATGATCCGGTGGGTGATTGTCAATTTATTGAAACAACAAGCAAGGTACATGTTGAAACCAAACATTTTTGCTTTGACATATTTATCTTAGAATTTTCTAAATTAGAAAATGAGTCTAAACTTTTAGCTAACATGAACGTAAAAACTATCTTTAACAATGAGTCTTCAAAATCTCTTGTGAATAACTTTGAAAAGGAAATCTTGTTAGAAGATAAAATGTCTAGACTTGAGAGTAATGTTGAAATTGATCTAGAATGTTAATTATGTCTAGATTACAAACATGAGATTAAAAAGCAAAATGAGAAAGGAAAAATGTTAGCTAAATTTGATGAAAGCTCAAAATCTCTTGAAAGATTGTTGAGGAGTCAAAGGTTGTTTAAAGATAAAACCGGATTAGGATTTAACTCAAAAGCACCATCAACTAGTAAAACAAAGCAAGTAAAATTTGTTAAACCTAGAAGAGAGATTTAGAGATAATTCAATCTCTAATAGAAACTCATGATGAAAGGATTAAGATTATCATGCTCTATGCTTTTATATGATTATCTAACTTTCTTGGATACATGAGTAATTGAGTTTCCAAGCGTGTCGTCAAACCAAGATTTTACGCTTTGTGTTTATCCTCTTGATAGCATGTCTATGCAATTTAAAAGGTACGCATTACTTCAACTTGACTTTGATTGTCTCTTGTTTCTAGCATTATGTTTTGGAGTATGTGTTATTAGTAATACTCTAAAGTGTTTACCTGCTATTAGTAATAACAAAGATTAGATTCTCTGCAACAAGGAATTTTGTCATTAGTACTAGTAGGAGATATAAGGTGTTTCGGTTCTTTAACCGTCAAGAGATAAACACGAGAAACTCTTGAGTGAGTCTCACTCAACTCTTGCTTACAAGTGAGCTAACTAAGAATTTCCTAAGTGTTAAAATGTCTAACACTTTTGTGATGCTTGCAAAACAAACCTTTGTAAAACAACATTCTTAAACACCATACTTTGGGTCTTAAATTGTGTTTTACTTCAATCACTCCTTTATGATAATTTCACATAAAACATACAAGGTGAAATAAATCACATTAGCATACATTAGGATATGTGGAAGAAAATGAGTTTTCAACATCTAGGACTTACACATCAAATGTAACACTTAGTCTTGTGATGTTGTACCTCTTGGACTTTTTCAAAACAAATAAAGTTCATACTGTCTTAAGTAAGGAAAGCCAAAGAGTCGAGGGGTCGTTGAATATAACATTTAACGAGAGATCACCTTCTTCTAAGATATCATCTTTGGTAGATGATGACTTAGTCGAAAGTCCAATGATGGCAAGACAAGTATGTTGTGTAAAATATTAAGGATAAAGGTACAAAATAACATCTTCTCACCTTGAGTCAAACATTGAATCAAGTAAAATTGACATAAGTTATAAAACTTGATTTATAGATCATAGTTGTGTCTAAACAAATTCAACAAAAAAAGTTTATGGAATTTAGAGTAAAACAACTAGTGAAACAAAATAGATTTTTCAAAGTAATCAAATGATTATAGTGTCAATATTTGAAAGACTTTTTGATAATAAAAGCAAGCTCCAAAAGCAAGGGATTTTAACTTAAATACATTCCTAGTTACTCTCTTGTTCTCAATGGTTAAGTTATTGATGACTTATCAAGAATGAGATTAGTATATCCGTAGGTAAAACTAAACGTAGAGAAATGTTCGGAAGACTACTTGTTCTCATAACAATTAGATCCAACATTATGTTTAATGTTTGTCTATGTGCTCGTTTTAAAGAAGATCCTAAAACAACTCTTTAGTTGAGCTTGTTCGGATACATCAAAAGGTACTACACAACTAAGATTATGGTATCCCAAAAGAACAGGAATAGAAACCATAGTGTATGCCAAATGGAATTATGTAGGTAATAAGTTGATAAGAAAAGCGCAAGTGGTACTTGCACTTTTATACTTACTTACCCATTGATTCTTAAAAAACGCTTATGGTTCTCATATTAGTATCGGATGGAGAAGCACGTCAACAAGCTCCACTTGAACAAGCTAACTCGCTTCGACAACGGAATTCATCTCATCAACATTGTTATCTCTTCAAACAAAGGAAACATCGACTTCAGCGACAATCCAATCCATTATGTTCTTAATTGACATATTGTGATCCGTCATCATCGTCTTGGTAAAAATGTTCATTGAGGAACATCTTAACTAAGAAAGTCTTATACGTTAACCATTCTGTCAACATTTTCACAAAACCTCTTGAATGAGAAGCATTCATCATCCCTAGACTTAATCAAGGACTCATAAGACCTAAAACCTTAGTTTTGAACATTAGGATAAAACCACAAAAATCAAGACAATCCCTTTTGAATTTTTCCCTGCAGTACCCACGGAACCCTCAGACCATACGGGCGGAACCCTCCCTTTGGTTCCGCATGGTCCGCCAAATCTGCAGCATGTTTTATTTTTAATTTTAAAACCAAACACCCTCTTAACTTAATCATTCACTTTTCAAACAGCCATCACCCTCTCAAAAATACATAACCATACGAAATTTAGGGCTTTCAATCTATCCTCTTCAAATCCAATCAACTTTGTAAGTGTTCTAATCATAATTGCATTGTTTATTCAAGTATAACATTCTTATTTACATTCATTAACTAGAATCTTAGGGTTTATGCATAGAACTTTTTGATTCATGAAAAACTTGGTTGCTAACCAATCATGTCTTCCATTAGTTAAGAATTGTATCCTTTTTGTTGTTATTTTGATTTGCCAAACACACCAAGTGCATTGTCTTTCAAAAATTACAATCCACAATTAGAACATAAATCTTCACCACATTGTTAAAACAAATGAAAAACGTTATTGAAACATCACGTGCATATTGTCTCTTGAATGCTAAAGGGGATACATAACTAATATGTATTTTCGGGTACATTCAATCGAAGACACATTTAATTAGGAGAGTCTTGGTTATCTTTTGTTTTTAAAACAAAATTTGCATAACAAAACAACTTAGGCATCAAAATGAGTCAAGATAACCAAGTCTTCACATTGTTTGCATATAGGAACACATTAGAACATCCACATTGTTAAAAGTCATTAACATAAAATTTTGTGTTTTCTAGGAATTAACATGCCTCCCGCAAATTTCTCTGATCACAAGGAAACCCTTAAGTACTTACCCAAACACCATAGGACCAAAGGTCTTACTAAAGATCAAGTTGAAACATTTAAGGGTCTAGAAAAACGCTATGTTCATGAAGGAAGAACCATTGATCCATCCTTCCTTGAGGGAACATCCATTCGCCAAAACTTTGCCGCAATCAACTTTGATTGCCTCCTAGACATCGATGAGCAAATTTGCCCTAGGTTCATCTTAGAATTCTATGCAACCTTAACCCTTTACTTCGATGACGATGGTGAATTCTCACTAACCTTTAAAACAATCAAATACCAAACATCATATCCTTGAAAGATTTTGCAACAATTCTTGGTGTCCCTAATGTTGGTACATGTCTCTACACGGATAAGTGGCCTCTTTCTAGTCTTGACTCCATTGAGCATTTTCATCCATATGACAATCCTCTTGCGAATAAGGAAGCAATTCGTGAGCATCTATTTGTTAGAACCTCAACAACTAGGAAGAATCGTTCGGGTAAAGAGGTAGATAAGGACCCTTTTGGTATGGAAATCAATGAGCTCAAACCACAATTTAAGAAATGGGAAGAGGTTCTTAGAGCCAATGTTATAAGTTCCATAGGAAATAGAGATCATGTTAACACATGTCATAGCTACATGCTCTATAGCATTTCCACCGGTCAACCTTTTAACTTAGCCTATTACCTCGCCAAAAGAATGGTCGACATACCCTTGGTAGGAACAACCGCTCTTCCTTACGGAATGCTTCTCACCCGCCTCTTTAGAGCAATCTCACCCATTCCTCCTAATGATAATGGAATGTGCCTTGACTATTCTTTCGTTCCTCACATCTTCGTCCCTCTAAGTGATAAACGAGTTTTCAAAGCTAAGGGCAAACGTACTCGCTCACCTTCACCATCATCATTGATTGGGGTGAAAGCAGTCAGATATTGTTGACCAAGGTCAACAAGTCAATGACAACCTCGTTCCAATTCTCCGGTGATAGTATAGTGAGTCCCCGGGTCGTTAAAGTCCCAGCGAGATTGAAATGGTGCTATTTGAAATCGTTTAGGAATGAGTGGCACTGAGGACAGTAGCCCAGATGATATGGAATTGATTTTTGCTACTGTTATTTTGGTATTTGTACAATGAGATAATATTCACCAAAATCAGATATACAGGTATATACACAAATTCACAATTAAGATTCACGTAACAGTCAGGAAAAGTGGGTTTTGGTAAATTACAAACTACAGGGGGTGCTTTTGAAACTTTTGAAACTTAAAATTAAAAGAAAATTGAAAATGAAAATGAAATTATAAAAATGATTATTTTACTATTTAAATATTATTTAATTAATAAAACTAATTAAAATCTAATTTAAAACCTAATTTAAATTAACTAATAATTATAAATATTACAAATTAAACTAGAAATTTGCAAAAACAATTTCTAAACTTAAAATAGAACTTGAAGAAAGTATAAAAAATAAAAATAAATATTTTTGTCTTTTTATGGATTTTTTATTAATTAAAAACTATTTAACTTGATTAAACTAATTAAACTATTTTGAATTACTAATAATACTAAATTAACTTAGAAAATTATCGGAAAATTTATAAAATTATTTAACCATCACAGGAATCCTACAAAATTATAAAAATTTCTAAAAATTATGTTTAAGGCTAATCCACTAATTAATTACCTTTTAATTACTTTAAATATAATTTAAATAATTAAAATAAGAAAAATGGAAAATGAACAGTAGAAACTAAAAATATATTTTCTAAAAGTCTTAACTAATTTATAAAACTTATAAAAATTATAAAAACCTACTGTTGTTACTAAAAATTTAAGAAAACTAATTAATTACTATTATTACTTATTTAATTAATTAAACTAGTTTTAAATCTAATAAATAGTAAACTAATCAGGAAATATCTAAGAAAATTATTTTAAATACTTAAAAGTACTAGAAAATTTAGAAAATTATAAAAATGGAAAAGTGCTTATAAATAAGCTGAAATGAAAAATGAAAAAGATAGTTTCTATTAAATAGAAGCTATCACTATTTTTATTTTTGGTTTTTTTGATTTTTTCGTTTTGACAGATAATTATATGATGAAAATGAGTAACTTTTGTAAAACAACTTTTTATCAAGCTTAAAATTAAGCTGTGTGCACCCCCTAAACTTAAGCAGTACGACTTTTGTTAACCAAGTGGACAAATAAGCTCAAATGAGTGTAGGTGGGGTCCACAATGATGGAACTAGATACAAATAAGCTAAAGTAACTAAAATAAGCCAGAAACAACAAGCAATGACCACTGATAAGCTAATAAGATGAAAAATAAGCACTTTGCAAACTGAAACTTAACACAGAGATGGGACAGACTTTGGGGTGGATTCCAGGTGGGGTCCATTTGATCCTAGGTCAAACAATTGGTCAATACTTGATCCCTGGTAGGAGGGGGGTTGTCAAAACGAAAAATGAACCACTGGGGTCCACTGAGTTGGGCAGCAGCCACCACCAAAGTTGGTGGTGTAGTGATGGTATGCTGGTGCATGGGAAGTTTCTTTCCCTGCAAGTGACTTTGGCCTAAGGTGGGGTCCACAATAAAATTCCCAAAAATGAAACAGCAATGGGAAATGAAGTTGAGGTGGTAGAGTTTAACTACAACAAGTTTCAAATCCTCAATCCAAACACATAAATCACAACAAATCCCACAAATTTTGGTTTTTCTGAGCAAAGGTAAAATTAACTTTTAAAGAAAACTTGATTCTTTGACTTTTATGAACTTCTAATGCATGTAACCTACTAATTTTGTTATATTAGACTAAAATAGGATTAGATTAAGCTAATGCAACTATTTGTGAGCTAAAATGAGGCTTTGTGGATCAAAATACCACAACAGTTAACAGTTATGGAGTCTTAGTGATGATTTTGACTTTTTTACTCTATGACACCATTTGTTAAGGTTTGTTTGAACTTATTTTACACTGAGAAAGAGTTTTCAACTTTATTTATCCAACAAGAACCTTAAGAGCACAGTGAAATGATTAAATCCAAACACCCCTTTAAACAAGGTTGTTTTGTGTTTTATGAAGCTAGCACTAGATTTAACTTATGAAATCACCAAATAAGCTTGTAATCTGAGGTGTGAGGTCTATTTAAGCACAAAAACACAGATGATGACCACCAATACACAAGTTTACACTATATTAGCATACAATGGCAGTTTAGAACAAGTAATGTGAACAACAAGAAATCTAAGTATAAGCTACTAATTTTGAAACACAAACTTATCTAACAATACCTAATAAACGCAAATGATCACAGAAATATAAGCAAACTACAAAGATTATCAGGAAATGAGATTTTCAAATTTTGAGAGGAATTTCAAAATGAGCAACTCTTACAAATTATCCCTAGCATGAACAAGGGATTTTCCACTGATTCCTATCTTTAGATAGGCTAATGCCACTTCCAATCTTGCTCTTCAATGCTCCTCAACACCTGAAATCAAAATCTAAACACCACAGTTGACTTATGTTTGACTTTTTTGTATTTTTGGTTTTTATTGACTAGTACTGAGTTTTAGTGTCTCTACAAGCTTAAATAAACTTAAGGGATCCTAAATGAGCTTAATTCAGTCCATGAGCCTTAGTACAATTAACTACTGATGTTATTAAGAAATTCAAAAATTAGAGTAAATTGCAAAATCACAAACAGAACTAAACCTTGGAATTTTATAACTTCAAAAGACTTAAAGTACACTGAGATTACTACTACAATGCTTCAATTAAGAAAAGTACAGCTGAATTTGAAAAACTATTTAATTCGACACTAAATTTTACTAATTAAACTACACACTTCATTCCTTGCTTTCTTCTGCCTTTTATAGACGTCCATTAGGGTTTCCCCACTCCTCTGATCAAATCCCACCTTTAATTTCAGCCATTGGATGTCTTAGAGGCCTTAATCCATCGCCACGTGTTTTGGCGGGAAACATATTTTTGCAATTTGATTCTGATAACAGACAAGGGGGTGGTAGCATTTAATGCTTGAGGTGAGGGTGGAGTGTAGTGGTTTGGGCGGTGGATGTGATGGGGTGGTGGGCTGGTGGTGATGGGATGGCCAAGTGGGGTGTGGGGGAGGGAAGATGATGGTTGTTTGACTGTTTGACCGAGGGGGTCAAAGTTTGACCCCGGTTTATATTATTATGGGGTATTGGGTGGGCTGAGTTGTGATGGGCCTAGGATAGAGATGGGTGGGCTTTGTTAGTGGATTGGATTGGTTTAGGCTTATGATAATACTTATGGGATCCGGTTTGGTTTTAGAAATTCACAAGGACCAATTTTGCATTTTACAGAAAGTTGAGGGGTGAAACTTGGCATTCTTCCAAAGTTTACTCAAGGGTGTTTCTTGCCAAGTTATAAATACTATGAGGTCCTAGTGTGATTTTTCCATTTTAAATGCACCAGGGACTAAAACTGCCAAACTTTTAAACTTCAGGGACCATTTGTGTAATTTCACCAAACTTTTCCACCAAGGACCAATCCTGCCATAAAAGGTTAGTGCAAGGACAAAATTTGTTTTTCTCAAAGTTTTTAATATCCCAGGGACCATTTTTGACAATTTTCCAAACTTCAGGGACTAAACTTGACATTTTGTGAAAGTTTGCACCAAAGGACTAAATGTGTAACTTTTTGATTTAAAAGGACCTTTGGTGACTTTTTCAAGTTTTTAGAATGACCAGGGACTAGATTTGACAATTTTTGAAAGTTGAGGGACTGAAACTGCCAATTTTGCAAACTTGGTGCGTTTTTCATCTGTTTTTGATTATTTTGCATTTGCAACATGTAAAACACTTTCCTGGGATATTTTCACTATTTTGATTCAATATTGAGTGTTTTTAGATGTTTTGGCAGCTCAGAAAAGGTAAAAATGATGAGTATTTACACACTCATCAATCCCCCACACTAAAACATTGCTAGTCCCTAGCAATCTTTTGAGAAAAACTTGATGGATTTGAAAATCTCTTTACCAAAAGCCATCACTTCTGGAGTAGCCAGGTGTAAGAACTGTGGCACACCTGATAACCGTGTGATTTTGAGCAAACCACCAGCTGTCAACGGATTTGATTAGTCTTTACCAAAAGCCGTTTGCTTCTGGACTAGCCAGCATCTTGATGGATTAAGTCAACATCTTGTTGAGCTGATTACCAATTATGGATTTTCCACGGCCTTTACCACAAGCCATAATCTTGTGGGCTAGCCAACTCATTCGCTTTTTGGGATATGGGGAGTTGAGGAACCATACAATTTTTGGCAAATTGCAAGCCATCAACGGGTTTGAGATGTCTTTACCAAGAGCCGTTTGCTCCTGTACTAGCCAATCCATTTGTCATTAAGACTTTGGCGGACTGATTACCACAAAAATTTTGAAATAAAGTGAAAAAATTTTGAAAAATTTAGGCCTAAAAATGGGGGTACTTAGAAAGTTTTGTGATAAAATTTGTAAGAATTTCCCCCCCCCCCCCCCACACTAGAATTGAATATTGTCCTCAATATTCAAAGTCCCGGCTATTATGACGAATCTCTGAACGGAAAAAGCTAATATTCGAATCTAACTGTTGAAATATTGATTTTATTTTTCACTTTATTTATCTGTACATATAAACTTTTTTTTTTTTTTTTTTTTTTTTTTTTTTTTTGACTTGAGACTTATATACATATTTACTTTTCAAAAGGTGGGGGACGGCCACTCCCCCACACTAGGGTGGTAGAAAGAAGAAAGAAGTCAGAAATACGGGTGAAAACCCATATGTGTTGCTAATTTTTGTTCATCGAGTCACTAGCTTGACTCGATCCCCGAATTCATTGGTCCATGGGGAAAGTTTGGAGATCCGGGACAACCATGGGTGGTATGTCCTCTCCAAAATAATGTTTCAATCGATGACCATTCACTTTGAAGTTGGGACCTTCGGGTTGAGATAACTCAACAGTCCCGTATGGATATACTTTAGTAATAGTGAATGGTCCAATCCATCGGGTTTTTAATTTCCCCTAGAATATCTTTAATCTTGAGTTGAAAAGAAGGACTCTGTCACCGACGTTGAAAACGCGGTTCTTAATCTTAGAGTCGTGAATCTTTTTTGTCTTTTCTTTGTAGATCAAAGAGTTCTCGTAGGCTTGATCACGAAGTTCGTTTAATTCATTGAGTTGAACCTTACGGTGATCACCCGCTTTATGAAGGTCGTAGTTTGCATGTTTCAAGGCCCAGTAGGCTTTGTGCTCGACCTCGATCGGTAAATGACATGCCTTCCCGTATACAAGCTTGTATGGAGTACACCCGATGGGTGTTTTGTAAGCTGTACGGAAGGCCCAGAGTGCATCATCTAGTTTATCCGACCAGGAAGCACGGTTTTCACCTACTATCCTCTCAAGAATCCGTTTTATACCACGGTTGGAAACCTCCACCTGCCCACTTGTTTGTGGGTGATACGCGGTAGAAAGACGATGAGTAACACCGTACTTAAGCATGACTTTTGCAAATTGATCATTGCAAAAGTGAGTACCACGATCACTAATGATTGCACGTGGAGTTCCAAAACGAGCAAAGAGGGATTTCAAAAATTTCACAACAACTCTGGCATCACTAGTGGGTAAGGCCTTAGCCTCAACCCATTTTGACAAATAGTCAACAGCCACGAGAATGTATTTGTTTCCACGAGAAGATAGGAATGGCCCCATAAAATCATTGCCCCAGACGTCAAAGATTTCACAAACTTGAATTGGCATTTTGTGGCATTTCATTCTTTTGTGAAATATTCCCGTGACGCTGACAAGCATCACAAGCTTTGACTAACTCGTAGGCATCCTTATAGATCGTGGGCCAATAGAAACCGGAATCAAACACCTTTTTGGCAGTGTAGTTAGGACTATGGTGGCCCCCGGTGGGTCCAGCATGGCAAGCCTTGAGAATATCAGCGGCTTCCTGTCCGTATACACATCGCCTGATGACTTGATCGGCACAGATTTTGAAGAGGAAGGGGTCGTCCCAGAAGTAATGTCTAACGTCTTTGAAGAATTTGTTCTTCTGTTGGGACGTCATCCCCTTCACGATGAAGTTACCCGCATGGTAATTTGCAAAGTCGGCAAACCATGGGGTAGTAGAGTCATCACGAAAAGCAACCGCACTGAGTGTCAAGAGAGGAAATGTTTCATTTATTTCTTGTTTCTCGGACACATCTTGATGAGGGTTTTCTAATCGTGAGAGATGATCAGCAGCAAGGTTCTCGGCTCCCTTTTTATCACGGATAATGATATCAAATTCTTGGAGGAGGAGAACCCAACGGAGAAGCCTCGGCTTTGCATCTTGTTTTGCAAATAGGTACTTCAAAGCCAAGTGATCCGTATACACTACGCATTTAGTCAGGATTAAGTATGGCCGGAATTTCTCAAAGGCATACACCACAGCTAGGAGTTCTTTTTCAGTGGTGGTGTAATGACCTTGAGCCTCGGTCATAGTTTTGCTTGCGTAGTGTATAGGCTGAAAGTATTTTGCTTTTCGTTGCCCCAAGACCGCACCTATGGCAAAATCACTAGCATCGCACATAAGCTCAAAAGGTAGGTCCCAATCGGGGGCAACAAGAATCAGTGCCTCGGTAAGCTTTTTCTTTAATGTTTCAAAAGCTTCGATGCACTCAGGAAAGAAGATGAAAGGAGCATCCTTCTCGAGGAGATGGGTCATAGGCCGGGCAATCTTAGAGAAATCTTGGATAAACCTACGGTAGAAGCCGGCATGACCCAAAAAGCTCCTAACACCTTTAACGGTGGTGGGATGAGGTAATTTAGCAATGACATCGATTTTGGCTTTGTCACCCTCAATCCCGTTCTTTGAAATTTTATGGCCGAGGACAATGCCCTCTTTAACCATAAAGTGACTCTTCTCCCAGTTGAGACTTAAATTCGTTTCTTTGCAACGTTTAAGCATCTGTTCCAAGTGGGAGAGACAGGTCTGGAATGAATCCCCGATGACTGAAAAGTCATCCATGAATACCTCCATGGTTTTCCCGATCATGTCAGAAAAGATAGACATCATGCACCTCTGGAACGTGCCTGGTGCATTACATAAGCCGAAAGGCATACGTCTGTAAGCAAAAGTTCTGTAGGGGCGTGTGAAGGTAGTCTTCTCTTGATCCTGGGGATCAATGGGGATTTGGAAGTAACCCGAAAAACCATCGAGGAAGCAGTAGTATTCATTCCCCGCAAGTCTTTCGAGCATCTGATCCATAAAAGGGAGAGGAAAATGGTCTTTACGGGTGGCTTCATTCAACTTTCGATAGTCAATACATACTCGCCAACCCATGACCAAACGAGTTGGAATCAACTCGTTATACTCGTTGGTGACAACGGTAATGCCACCCTTTTTAGGAACACAATGAATTGGGCTGACCCAAGGACTGTCAGATATAGGGTAAATCAATCCCGCATCAAGAAGTTTTAGAACCTCTTGTTTGATAACTTCGTGGATTTTGGGATTTACCCTTCTCTGTTGTTGCACTGCTGGCTTAAAGTCATCCTCCATTAAGATTTTATGAGTACAAAAGTTCAGTCTTATGCCCTTAATGTCGGAGAGTTTCCAAGCAATTGCTTGTTTGTGTGACTTAAGAACCTTTAGGAGTGCTGCCTTTTCCTCATCTTTTAAGTCTTTAGCAATAATGACGGGCAATTTATTATCACCCTCCAGAAATGCATATTCTAGATGAGGAGGCAAGTCCTTGAGCTCAACCTCGGGGAAGTCTTCAGTTATTTCAACATTTTTGACTTCCGCTTTATGAAGTATGTTTGGAGACGGAGAGGGTGAAGGATCGTCATTTAACAATCTTTCAAGGAGAAAAATGTCCCCCTCCGGGTCAAGATAGTTTTCATCAACCCCATCTGGGATTGAACTATCCTGAGCAAGAAAAGCCTCGAGCTCTTCCAGAAGGAAGTCACTTCTATCAAACAGAGTGAGGGAAGGGGAAGAGTCGGAAATGATAGGATCAGTAGAAAGAGTGGTACTGCCACTGGATGAGAAACCAAGGACTTCTTGAGAATACTCCTCAGACGCAACATCGATGATGTCAATTCGGTTAACCGTTTCAGTGTCATAGTTGGAGGAGTATCTTGAAGTCTGATCAAGATTGAATGTGATGGCTTCACAACCAACACGTAGAGTGATTTCTTCTTCGAATACATCGATTAAAGCACGACCCGTTCTTAAGAATCCCCTCCTGAGAATGAGAGGAACTCTTGGGTCAGCATCGAAATCAACAATCACGATATCTGCCGGAAAATGGAACTTTCCTACTTTCACGAAGATATCTTCGGCAATGCCGAGAGGACGGGATATAGTACTGTCTGCAAGCTCGAGTGTCATGCAAGTCGGAGTGAGAGCAGGAAGAGAGAGTCTTTTCCAGACTGTGTAAGGCATCAGGTTAAAGCTTGCGCCATGATCGGCCAAGGCAAAGCATTCAACCATCCCCGAGAAAATACAAGGAATGAGAAATTTCCCGGGATCTCCAAGCTTTTCGGGAAGCTTTCTCAGGAGCACTGCTAAGCAATGCTCATTAAGTGGAGTTTTTGCCATCTCACAGAGTTTTTCTTTGTTGCTTATCAGATTTTTGATTGTCGAAGCAAACTTAGGCATGAGAAGAAGAGCATCCGCGAAGCTAATATCAAAGTGTAATTCTTGGAAAATTTGATAAAATTTTTCCATCTGATGGTTAGCTTTTTCGCGGTTCTTTTGATCATTCATACGTGAAGGATATGGAATTGACGGCTTAGGATCATTCTTTGGGATTTCATCAGAACTCACAGGGGGATCAAATACAACTTTCGGCTTACGAGCCGGGACCGGGACAACTTGAGGGTGGACGTTGTTGATACCTCCGTTATTAGTAGGAAGTACCATGTCCGTGGTAACCTCAGGTTCACGTTCCGCTACCTTAGTAGGAGGAGAAGAAGAGGTAGAGGGAATCGAGGGTCCATTGTATGACACCCCACTTCGGGTGGTGCTCGCTTTGACATCGCCCCTCGGGTTAGCGATCGTGTTGCTCGGTAGTGTACCCGGGCCCGAGGGTCGATCATTTAAAGACTTCTGAAGCTCAGAGATCTTGCTGATCAGTAACCGATTCGTTTCCTCTTGTGCTTTCCTGAATTGTTTTAGCACTTCATCGGAGGAAGACGAGGGTGGAACAACGGTTTTGAGGAGGATTTTGAACACGATTGTTTTGAAAATTCCCTTGATTTTGATTGTTGTTACCCTGAAAATTGTTTCTCTGATTGAAATTACCCTGATTGTAATTTCCTTGATTTTGGTTTCTTTGAAAATTTCCTTGAAAACCTTGATTTTGATTGCCATTTTGAAAATTGTTTTGATTAAACTGGCCTTGATTTTGATTTGGGTTTTGGAAATTTGAGTTTTGACCTTGGTTAAAATTCTGATTCGAGTTACGGTTTTGATTTTGGTTAAAACCGAGAGGTCCGAGAAAATTGTTGGAACGATAGCTTAAGAGATTACGGTCTCCTTGCGGTTGGTAAGAATTACCCCCGTGTTGTAGGAACCGTGAGCAGCATAAACGTTCTCTTGAGGAAAACCAGCAGTAGCTGGACACTCGGAATAAAGATGTGGGCCCCCACAAGTTTCACAACTTCGGGCCACAGCTTTCACTTGTTGATTTTGAACCTGATTTTGCATCGTGTGGTTCATTCTCAACACAGCCGTAGAAATATCATCCATCTTTTTGGTAAGAGCAATTATTTCAGGAGATGATGATGAAGGAGTAACTGAATTACATGACGCATCCCTCTCCGCAGAGGAATCCCAAAAGTTATGGTGGGCAGTCATGTTCTCAATCAAGTCATAGCACTCTTCGGGACGCCTTTTCATAAAGGTCCCACCAGCAGCAGCATTGAGAATATCCCGGTGCCTCAATGTCAGACCATTATAGAAGGTATCTATGATGGTAACTTGCAACATATTGTGGTTAGGGCACCGATCAATAGCTAGCTTATAACATTCCCAAGCCTCAAAAAGAGACTCATCGGGACGTTGCCGGAAGTTGCTGATATCATTTCGTAACTTGGTAACCATGGAAGGTGGAAAATATTTTGCTAAAAATTTGGTTACCATTTCATCAAAGGTACGAATAGAATTCTTTGGAAGTCGGTCAAACCATGCAGTGGCATGATGAGTGAGAGAATAGGGAAAGAGGTACAGCCGGAGGGCATCATCGGTGACACCATGTTGTTTCATGCTTTGGGTGACCGTGAGATATTTGTCAAGATGCTTGTTAGCATCGTCACCCGGTAATCCGTGAAATTGACACGAATTCTGGACTTGTTGGATCATGTGGTGCTTGCGGCCAAAGTCTGTAGCCTCAATAGTGAGTGGTGCAATAGGCCCACCCCGCCCTTGCATGGTAGGCTGGCACAGCTCCTCCATCGTTCGGAGATCGGGAGCTGGCACATTCCTGGGAGGGTCAGGGGGTGGTAATGGTGGTGGTGGCCCAGCGGCCATTTCGGTCTTTGGTTCTTGTGTGTTAGAACATAGCTCGGGTACGTTTTTCTGAAGTTTACGTTTTGTTTGTGACCGAGTGCGCATGCACTAAAAACAATTTTTCAAAACAAGATCGAGGCAAAACCACAGTGAACATAAACCAATTATCACAAGTGAATGGCTTCTTTAAAAAAGGTACACCACTCACAGGGATATAAAGGTAAGTTTTAATCTTAAGTTTGGGAACTTATTATGTCCACACCCCCAGTTGGTAGGTGTTCAGCCTTGGTTTGCGGTGGTAAGATTTTATGTATTTATTAATTTGAAAAACTGCTTTAGGCTTATGGGTGTGTGTGCAGAAAACTTGGGAAATATTTTTGGAACTGATTCGTTAACCGAAATCGTTTTTTTAAGATTACTCGCAGGCTGGCGGGAGGAAGTAAATAGGTTTCCTCTTCAGTTCACAATTTAATGTCAGAACTTACCTTAAACCAACTGTTTCAGGTTGTAATCTTAAAAAAAACGAAGTAATTTAACTTCACAGTTTGTTTTATTGTTTTTGATTTTTTTGGTGTTTTTAACACTTTTAGGAAAAGTGTTAATGAACTTTTTTGATATGATTATATTTTTACAAAAACTTTATACAAATTTGTGTGAAATTTGTACAGGGAGGGTTTTGAAAACCACTAAACTTAAAACGATTTTTTAAAACACGCAACAACCTCCACGGCAGCGGCGCCAAATTTTGATTGGGGTGAAAGCAGTCAGATATTGTTGACCAAGGTCAACAAGTCAATGACAGCCTCGTTCCAATTCTCCGGTGATAGTATAGTGTGTCCCCGGGTCGTTAAAGTCCCAGCGAGATTGAAATGGTGCTATTTGAAATCGTTTAGGAATGAGTGGCACTGAGGACAGTAGCCCAGATGATATGGAATTGATTTTTGCTACTGTTATTTTGGTATTTGTACAATGAGATAATATTCACAAAAATCAGATACACAGGTATATGCACAAATTCACAATTAAGATTCACGTAACAAACAAGAAAAGTGGGTTTTGGTAAATTACAAACTACAGGGGGTGCTTTTGAAACTTTTGAAACTTAAAATTAAAAGAAAATTGAAAATGAAAATGAAATTATAAAAATGATTATTTTACTATTTAAATATTATTTAATTAATAAAAATAATTAAAATCTAATTTAAAACCTAATTTAAATTAACTAATAATTATAAATATTACAAATTAAACTAGAAATTTGCAAAAACAATTTCTAAACTTAAAATAGAACTTGAAGAAAGTATAAAAAATAAAAATAAATATTTTTGTCTTTTTATGGATTTTTTATTAATTAAAAACTATTTAACTTGATTAAACTAATTAAACTATTTTGAATTACTAATAATACTAAATTAACTTAGAAAATTATCGGAAAATTTATAAAATTATTTAACCATCACAGGAATCCTACAAAATTATAAAAACTTCTAAAAATTATGTTTAAGGCTAATCCACTAATTAATTACCTTTTAATTACTTTAAATCCAATTTAAATAATTAAAATAAGAAAAATGGAAAATGAACAGTAGAAACTAAAAATATATTTTCTAAAAGTCTTAACTAATTTATAAAACTTATAAAAATTATAAAAACCTACTGTTGTTACTAAAAATTTAAGAAAACTAATTAATTACTATTATTACTTATTTAATTAATTAAACTAGTTTTAAATCTAATAAATAGTAAACTAATCAGAAAAAATCTAAGAAAATTATTTTAAATACTTAAAAGTACTAGGAAATTTAGAAAATTATAAAAATGGAAAAATGCTTATAAATAAGCTAAAATGAAAAATGAAAAAGATAGTTTCTATTAAATAGAAGCTATCACTATTTTTATTTTTGGTTTTTTGGATTTTTTTTCTTTTTGATAGATAATTATATGATGGAAATGAGTAACTTTTGTAAAACAACTTTTTATCAAGCTTAAAATTAAGCTGTGTGCACCCCCTAAACTTAAGCAGATTGACTTTTGTTGACCAAGTGGACAAATAAGCTCAAATGAGTGTAGGTGGGGTCCACAATGATGGAACTAGATACAAATAAGCTAAAGTAACTAAAATAAGCCAGAAACAACAAGCAATGACCACTGATAAGCTAATAAGATGAAAAATAAGCACTTTGCAAACTGAAACTTAACACAGAGATGGGACAGACTTTGGGGTGGATTCCAGGTGGGGTCCACTTGATCCTAGGTCAAACAATTGGTCAATACTTGATCCCTGGTAGGAAGGGGTTGTCAAAACCAAAAATGAACCACTGGGGTCCACTGAGGTGGGCTGCAGCCACCACCAAAGTTGGTGGTGTAGTGATGGTATGCTGGTGCAGGGGAAGTTTCTTTCCCTGCAAGTGACTTTGGCCTAAGGTGGGGTCCACAATAAAATTCCCAAAAATCAAACAGCAATGGGAAAATGAAGTTGAGGTGGTAGAGTTTAACTACAACAAGTTTCAAATCCTCAATCCAAACACATAAATCACAACAAATCCCACAAATTTTGGTTTTTCTGAGCAAAGGTAAAATTGACTTTTAAAGAAAACTTGATTCTTTGACTTTTATGAACTTCTAATGCATGTAACCTAATGATTTTGTTATATTAGACTAAAATAGGATTAGATTAAGCTAATGCAACTATTTGTGAGCTAAAATGAGGCTTTGTGATCAAAATACCACAACAGTTAACAGTTATGGAGTCTTAGTGATGATTTTGACTTTTTTACTCTATGACACCATTTGTTAATGTTTGTTTGAACTTATTTTACACTGAGAAAGAGTTTTCAACTTGATTTATCCAACAAGAACCTTAAGAGCACAATGAAATGATTAAATCCAAACACCCCTTTAAACAAGACTGTTTTGTGTTTTATGAAGCTAGTACTAGATTTAACTTATGAAATCACCAAATAAGCTTGTAATCTGAGGTGTGAGGTCTATTTAATCACAAAAACACAGATGATGACCACCAATACACAAGTTTACACTATATTAGCATACAATGGCAGTTTAGAACAAGTAATGTGAACAACAAGAAATCTAAGTATAAGCTACTAATTTTGAAACACAAACTTATCTAACAATACCTAATAAACACAAATGATCACAAAAATATAAGCAAACTACAAAGATTGTCAGGAAATTAGATTTTCAAATTTTGAGAGGAATTTCAAAATGAGCAACTCTTACAAATTATCCCTAGCATGAACAAGGGATTTTCCACTGATGCCTATCTTTAGATAGGCTAATGCCACTTCCAATCTTGCTCTTCAATGCTCCTCAACACCTGAAATCAAAATCTAAACACCACAGTTGACTTATGTTTAACTTTTTTGTATTTTTGGTTTTTATTGACTAGTACTGAGTTTTAGTGTCTCTACAAGCTTAAATAAGCTTAAGGGATCCTAAATGAGCTTAATTCAGTCCATGAGCCTTAGTACAATTGACTACTGATGTTATTAAGAAATTCAAAAATTAGAGTAAATTGCAAAATCACAAACAGAACTAAACCTTGGAAATTTATAACTTCAAAAGACTTAAAGTACACTGAGATTACTACTACAATGCTTCAATTAAGAAAAGTACAGCTGAATTTGAAAAACTATTTAATTCGACACTAAATTTTACTAATTAAACTACACACTTCATTCCTTGCTTTTTTCTGCCTTTTATACATGTCCATTAGGGTTTCCCCACTCCTCTGATCAAATCCCACCTTTAATTTCAGCCATTGGATGTCTGAGAGGCCTTAATCCATCGCTACGTGTTTTGGCGGTAAACATATTTTTGCAATTTGATTCTGATAACAGACAAGGGGGGGTGGTAGCATTTAATGCTTGAGGTGAGGGTGGAGTGTAGTGGTTTGGCGGTGGATGTGATGGGGTAGTGGGCTGGTGGTGATGGGATGGCCTAGTGGGGTGTGGGGGAGGGAAGATGATGGTTGTTTGACTGTTTGACCGAGGGGGTCAAAGTTTGACCCCAGTTTATATTATTATGGGGTATTGGGTAGGCTGAGTTTTGATGGGCCTAGGATAGAGATGGGTGGGCTTTGTTAGTGGATTGGATTGGTTTAGGCTTATGATAATACTTATGGGATCCGGTTTGGTTTTAGAAATTCGCAAGGACCAATTTTGCATTTTACCGAAAGTTGAGGGGTGAAACTTGGCATTCTTCCAAAGTTTACTCAAGGGTGTTTCTTGCCAAGTTATAAATAGTATGAGGTCCTAGTGTGATTTTTCCATTTTAAATGCACCAGGGACTAAAACTGCCAAACTTTCAAACTTCAGGGACCATTTGTGTAATTTCACCAAACTTTTCCACCAAGGACCAATCCTGCCATAAAAGGTTAGTGCAAGGACAAATTTTGTTTTTCTCAAAGTTTTTAATATCCCAGGGACCATTTTTGACAATTTTCCAAACTTCAGGGACTAAACTTGACATTTTGTGAAAGTTTGCACCAAAGGACTAAATGTGTAACTTTTTGATTTAAAAGGACCTTTGGTGACTTTTTCAATTTTTTAGAATGACCAGGGACTAGATTTGACAATTTTTGAAAGTTGAGGGACTGAAACTGCCAATTTTGCAAACTTGGTGCGTTTTTCATCTGTTTTTGATTATTTTGCATTTGCAACATGTAAAACACTTTCCTAGGATATTTTCACTATTTTGATTCAATATTGAGTGTTTTTAGATGTTTTGGCAGCTCAGAAAAGGTAAAAATGATGAGTATTTACACACTCATCAATCATCATCATCCGACATGAGCGAGGACGATAAACTTCCTAACTCTAAGTTACCTCCTTTAGACTACCTTCAAGAACTCCCCGTCATTGACGATGCATCCGAAGAATTCAAGAAAACCAAAGGAATTTTCAAGTGCTTTGGAAGGTACCTAAGTAAGCTCAATAAGAAGATAGACCGGTTGTGAGATGTGTGATTAAGGAGTGTTTGGCTTATGAAAGTTTTAGAACTTTGTATGTGCTAAACTATGTGATTTGTATTGTTTTTCACAATCATGCTTTATTATGTTTGTCGGATTATGTTTGTATTAGCTTTTATGCATAATGACAATATTTGAGGTGTTTGTCAATTTTTATGCTTATGGTAAATTTCACTAAGTTTAGTGAAAATCGCTAGCCCCCGGTCAAAGTCATATGATATGAGTGTTTACATGTTCATTTTTGCATTTCCTAACCAGATATGAATTATATTTTTTATTTTAGGAGTTTTTGAAAAATTTGAAAATCGTCTCGCGGGTCAAAATCGCGGACAGTCTAGTTTTTCAGGTCTGGCGGATCTGGCAGCACCCTAGAATAGGTTCCGCCAGTGTAATTTCTGGGCAACCCAGAAATGGCCCAACGGACCAGACGGAACCCAAAACAGGGTTCCGCCTGTGTTTCGAGAGGGTTCCGCCAGTCACTTGCAGAAACTTTTTGTCATTTTTCTTAAGTTTAAAACTTGTAAAGTGTCAAACCATTATCTTTAGTGAGAAACATATTCCATTACCTCCAATAACCATATTAGGACAACTCTCACTCACTAAAACAATTAGGAAGTCACTTCCCGCCAAAAATTCAAATTCAAACATAACTAACTCAAGGAACCCTTTTAAAGGATCCTTCAAACCATTGGAACATTTTCAACCAAATCACCTCCCATGATCACAAAGCATTGAGTACATATGTTGGTCTTTCACTCCACCTTATTCCATTGGATTGACATCCAATGATTTGAAATGTTCATGAAAATTTTCTAAATCATTTGAAACCTCAATCTTTGAATGGTAGAACATCAAATCCAAACACCCATTTCAACATCTCTTCCACCCTATAAATTTGAAAGTTTTGCAACAATTCAAATCACACCATCACCATCAAAATTTCCTCTCTCAAAACCTCAAAACCACACCTTTGAAATGACTAAATCCAACACCTCATCCGAGGCATCAAAATCTTTGGCAAAAACCACTAAAGATTAGTGTTAAACCTTGTTGCTTCAACAAAACCGTCAAGTCAAGCTCATCATCTTCAAGTGATGCTTCACTTAACATTTCTTCACCTATCCAAGATTTCCTTAACCTTACTACCTCAACACCATCCTCAACACCTTGCAATACCAATGTGATCACTATTCAAGATTTGCTTAATCTTACTACTCCAACACCCTCTCCACCAAATTGCAACTCCAACATAGCCACTATTCCACCACCAACTAGATCTTCAAGCAATTCAACATCACCATCTCAACAAGCTCAACCATCAAAAACTCCATCACCCCAATCACCACCACTTACACCAATGGAACTTTTCCATACACCATCAACATCACCACTACCCTATTTGGAAACATTAGAAGACCTATCACCTAAATCATTAAACCCACCATCCTTGTCACTCTTTGACACCATTGCTCAAACGGAAACCCAACAACAACCTAGTGAGCAATTAGATGATGAACCCCATCAACCATCATTAGTAGAACGGTTGGCTTACCGTTATGCTAGACCGTCAATTTCTCCAAATGATCAAGGTCATACACACTCATAATCATTTGTGTTTCACCCAATTTACAAAGACCTTCATGGTAATCCTTCCGGCGAACCAAGTTTCCGCCTTTTTGTTCAAAACCAACAACCACAACAACAACAACAACCATCACCACAAGAACCTTCCCAACAATTTGAATCTCTACTTTCTTCTTATAAGAAAATAGAAGCATCCATATGGGAAAAACCTCCTAACCTTAATGATGAGATTGACACTCATTTAAACCACCTTCATGCCTTCAAACGTATGGTTGACTCTCAAATCAACCATATTATGGTTTTACAAACAACACTACACTCATCTAATGAAGGAAGCAAAAACACCTCTCAACCATCCACATTTGCTCCTTCAAGTTCAAACCATCCACCACCAACAAATCAAACCTCTCTTCCACCAAACTTTCCCCGCCATGATTGCGGACATTGCGAAAGAACCGCTCACATTAGTGAAAGGTGTCGAACGGAAATTCGCGAGCTATCCGAAGAAATGAGGTTTATACTAAACCACATTTTGGATCATCTACAATTCTTGTCTCACCCACCTCAACCTTAGAGTCTCCAAAAATGAAACAAAACCGTTTCTTTTGGAAAATGTTTCCCATTTAAACCTACAAATCAAAACCCGTGTCACCCTCTCAACCTTTAAAATAAAGCCCGCCACAACCTTCAACACATATTTTCATCCTTAAACAACCTTAGCCTTGTTTTTGGAAAATGTTTCTCATTAAGGAAAATGATGATTTCCTTGTAGCATTTTATGTTCTTAGTTTATTTTTAATTTTTCTTTATTTTTAAGAAGTTGGATGATGTCGTCCTAATTTCTTGTCTTTGACTTTTTAAGAATAAAAATTTTACATGAAATGAATTTCATTCTACTACAAGGTTCGCATTGTGTGTTGACCATTTAGGTATAATGAGTAAACTATACCTCGCTATGGTAGCATACATATATCTTGTGTTTTAGAAACTAACCTTTCTTATTGTAGGATCATTATCCATGTTTTCTTTCTTTGATACTCCATTTAGGGGAGTAATATTCAAGGGGGAGCATGAGTATTGCATTCTTCCACTTCACAACTCTTAGTTGTGTTTTAGACATGAAATGCTTTCATGACTTGTCTTGTGCGGCAACTAACATTTTTTCCTGTAGGTTCAAAATCCATGTCTCCTCTCTTAGCACTCCATTTAGGGGGAGTATCATCCAAGGGGGAGCAAGTGCATACTTCCGCTTCGCTATTCTTCTTTTTGTTTCGACAAAAAGGGGGAGAATTATATATAAACTTGTTTCAAAATTTTTTTCTTAACTCTTGCATATCAAGTTTTTATACTAACTTTATAAGACTTAACACTAAAACTAGTGGCTTACTTATAAATAAAGTTTATGTTTTGTCATCAACAAAAAGGGGGGGATTGTTAATACAAATATCGCCTAAAAACGTTATTTATATTTTACGATCTTTGCTAAGTTTTGTTAATGACAAAGTATGAACTTTAGCTAATAGTAAATCATCACTTTAGTGTTTAAGTCTTGTTTAAACTAAGGTGTACATTTCCTTTTAAACAAAACATTGTTTTTATTTCTTTAATTAGAAAGTGTCTTGTCACATCATATATTTATGGCAAGCTTGTGTGTTTGACTTGCCATAACATCTTACACACTTTTGGAAGCTTTCCAAAGTGAATTCAATATGTTTGACTAGTTGTTGTTGATGTGACTTTGGTTGGTTTGGATTATTTATTGTAAAACCTACTGCAAGCTTGGCGGAACCCTGGAGGTACACGGGCGGAACCCATCTGAGGGTTCCGCCGTATCCGCCAGACCTGCTGGTTGTTTTACTATAAATACCAAGCCACTTGTTTGTTTTGGTCATAATTTTAGGATATATATTTTCATATACTCTCTCAAATAACTCAGTAACATTTGACTTGTGTGATCCTCTTATGTAGCAAGGGACTTCACAAGATCATTCAAGAAGTTACAAGCTTCAACTCTAAAGTTGCAAAACTTGTTAGCTTTGTTGTGTATAAGCTTTGGTAGTTTATACTTCATTTGTATATGTGTAGAAGTGATCGGTTAGTATTTTAGGCCTCAAAATACATAGTGTCTCGGGAGTTGTTGTACCCTTGTAAAAGAACTAACGGGAGTGGTTGTACCCTTGGTAAAGAACTCGACATCTAGCTTAGTGTCGGTAAAAGTATAAGCGACGATGGGAGTGGTTGTACCCTTGTAAAAGAACTCGACATCTAGCTTAGTGTCGGTAAAAGTGTAAGCGACGTTGTAAAGGTTTCTCCACCGGGAAAGGAGCTTGTTGATTAGTGCTTATAACTCTCGAGTTGGAAACTCGGGGCGTGGATGTAGGGCAAGGAAAAAGAGTCTTTGTAGCCGAACCACGATAAACAATCGTGTTGTGGTTTGATCGTTTCTTTCTTTATCTTTGCTTATTACATATTGTCTTTAGTTAGAATTGCTAATCACACGTAAAGCTTT
The DNA here is from genome assembly GCA_030686995.1 of Artemisia argyi. Lineage (NCBI taxonomy): Eukaryota > Viridiplantae > Streptophyta > Magnoliopsida > Asterales > Asteraceae > Artemisia > Artemisia argyi. The sequence continues at coordinate 131,690,070 of CM060688.1, forward strand.
TCAAAGAATTAAACAAGTAAAGTTGTGTTTATATCTTTAAACAAACGTAAAGCTTTTCAAAGAACTAAACAAGTAAAGTTAGGATTGTTATTCACACGTAAAGCTTTTCAAAGAATTGAACATGTAAAGTTGTGTTTATATCTTTAAACAAACGTAAAATTTTTAAAGGATAATCAAGTTAAAAAGATTTTAAAAGCGGTAAACTATTCAACCCCCCTTCTAGTTTTCCACAAGGAGTAATTAAGACACTGTGAAGATGAAGAGGACGGTGGGTATTAGGCAACAAACTATGGCCCGTGTTGGTGACAGGTATAGAGTTACCGTTACCAACAAAGACAGACGGATAAATGCTATGATTATAAATAGTACTAAGATTATTTGCGTCTGAATTTAAATGAGAAGACGCACCTGTATCCATATTCCTCCCAGCTTGTCCGAAATCCTGAAGAGTCAGTGTGTTAAAGGCTTGTGGAAGAATAGTTTCTTGACCATTGGAACCCGAAAATGAACCCGAACCATGCTGTGTAACCGGTGGTACCTGAAGTTGGGCCGGAGGAGCCGGCTGTTGGGCTTGAGGATTAGTAGCCGAATAGTGGGCCTGTGGAACAGTAGCAAAGCCAGGTGGTGGAGGTGTATTATAGGACCGAGCATTATTAAGCTGTTGCTGTTGGTTACTTAGCATACATTGGGTTTGGCTTATTTTTCTTGCAACCCATATTGGGCTAACAACCGTTGTTGGGCCTGGACAAGTTGTACTAGTTTGTGTTGGTCCATATTATTAAGGTTGTGTGGTGTATTAATAGGACCAGGTTGACGAGAGGATGAAGTAGACCACAAAGAATTATGATTGGTCACAACACCAGTACGTGAAGAGGAATCATGTACGAAACGGCAACCATTACCCCACTTGCACATTCCTGTACGACCAAAATGACGACAAACGTTCGTCGAGGTCGGTCCGCGAAAGTCACGAGGTCTAGAGTCTCTGTTGGGTGTTGTGTTGGTTTCGGCTAGCAATACAGTGGGAGACGAAAAGGTTGTTAGGGACAAGGTTGGACTCGTCTTATGTTTGAGACGAAGATCCTCGGTTGTAACCATGGATCTAACAGTGTCAAGGTCTGGGAAAGGATCGCGATGGGCAATGATGCTAGATAGGTGAGCAAAACGATCACTCAAACCGTTAATGGTATAAGTGACAATATCCTCATCGTCCATGGGCGACCCAAGGTCACAAAGTAAGGTAGCAATGGACTCTATTTTTGCAAAGTATGCGTCGACAGTCAAGTCACCCATGTTTAAAACCCGTAACTCGCCTCGTAAAGCAATGATTTTAGTCCGTTTATTGTCTAGAAAAATCTTTTCAAGGAAACTCCATGAGTCTAAGGCAGTTCTAGGGTTAGCCTTAACAAGACGCTTAATAATGACATCGCTACATGTAAGAAAGATCCAAGACTTTATGACCGAGTCTACCTTTAACCATTCGGCGGTGGGAGGAGTGACGGCTTCATTACTTGATGATGCGTCTTTCACTTTGATGTGGTCTAAGACTTCGGACCCTTCACAATGGTTCTTGAAGAAGAAACACCACGAAGAGTAGTTAGACTTTTCAACGTCTAGTTTAACCGGGACAAGGGTGGTAATGGAGGGGAGGGCTAAAAGCTTATCGGATTGTGAGATGGTGGTGGGAGGTGTATCTGTAGTAACCATGGCGTGAGATATTATGAAGGAGATAAATATGTAGTGCATGCAAAGTAGATGAATATGTAGTATGTAGTTTATGGTATTATGAAGGAGATACTGGTTATTATGGAAAAATGATGCGTGAGATGTGATGGAAAAAATAAAAAAGGACGGCTGAAAAATAATTGGAGATTGGATATTAGGGTTTGGGAGATGTTTTAGGAGAAAGATCGCGGCTGTGATACCATGTCAATGTATGTGTTTTTGTATATCATAAAAGGGAATACAATGAGTATATAAATACATGGATGCTAACTAACCGGGCTTGGCCCAATACATAATACATAATAATACTACTAACAAGAAGAAGAACGTTTGCTTTTAATTTATGTCTTTGAAAGAAATTAATGAAAGAGATATAGATAGGGTTTATGTTGTAGAAGTGAGAATAAGTGAAGTTTATGTCTAATTTTTGAAGAGATTAAAAATGAAAAGAAGCACTTACGTCTGAAAAAAATAAACAAAAACCTTTGCGTGTCCGCAGGCAAAAGAAACGAAAAGAGAGAATAAGTGTTTTTTTCAAAAGAAACAAATGACACGTAAGTACTAGATTGAGTTGGTGTTTCTAGCATATTTATTGAAACTAAAAGGCAGTTGAGGTGCTAAACTGAACCAGTTGTTCACGGGTCTATATATAAGAGTTCGGAAGAAAACGAGTCAAACAATAATTGCATAGATGAGAAATTTGATCATTTGTAAGAACTTGCAGAAAAACTCTCTTTTCTTTCTCCAAAGTAAGAAAGAACTTGCCCTAAATGACGATGCTGCTCTAAATTTTCAACGATTCTTAATTATCATATACTGTATTACAGAGAATTTTCTTGGTCCATATTTGTTAAATTTTATAGAACATGCCTGTTTATGGTGTGATCATGAACTTTTTTTATTTAAATATTTTCATGGAAGTTACCGAGAAGCTCTCTAGGCAACTTCATTCCCTTGGAAAGTTAGCAAAAAGGACGACAACAAGTCAATTTCCATCAATTTACTTGGAATATAATTTAAACAAGTGAGGCGGTATGTATCTTCCTAAATAAATACTTTGATTGCTAGGCGCCCATCTTTTTACAATGAATTATCTACAAATAGCATGAGTTACCAATCCAGAGACACAAATTAGACTTAACTCTCTCTTGCATTATTTTCATCTTATATGGAGCTTACGTCCGTAGCAACTGCAGCCACAACAGGAGGTATACTGTCCATGGAGGTCAAATATTTCATAATCTTATACATGTTTGTAGAGTGGGCGAAACTTTTACATGATTGTTATTTCCTTTTGGCACGACCCATATGGCGGTTTATCTCTACTACAGAAAACACTACTTGTAGACCAACTCCAAGCCCAGTTGCTCAAGCCCACGACACCATACAGGTTTTCCATGCATATAATAGCAGGAAAAACTCATTAGGAGTAGATCTTGAAATAATTTTGAATAGATTAGGAATGTTTTGTGATCATGATGATAAGAGACAAATTATTGGCTCTGATGAGATAGTGGGTTTGTTTGACGAGGATGAGCCAAGCTTGGATGAAGTGAAAGAAGCGTTTAGTACGTTTGATAGAAACAAAGACGGGTTCATAGATGCAAAGGAGTTGCAACATGCGCTTTCAGAGATGGGGTATATACAAATATCGGAAAGCGATTGTAGACTGATGATTGGTGGATATGATGTCGATCAAGATGATAAGATTAGTTTTAGAGAGTTTCTGAAGCTCATGGAAGACTGTTTTTGATGATCATTTTCTATGCTTATTGTATATATCTCGGTTGTTCGTTGCGTTAGACACTTTAGTATAACTTTATTTTATTTTTTTTAATAGTAGGATCTCTGTGCTTTTGTCCTTACATTTTTTTTTTAATCATGGGTTTCCGACTCGACATTGCGAGCCGACTAATCCCACGGCGACTACCATTTTTGGATAGCCCGGAGTCGGTGCAGATGAACCTCATTTCAAGGTAATCCACTTAGAAAAGGGAATATAAATAATGTAAAAGTAAAAAAAGTAAAGTACCTCCCAATATTGTCTTCCATAGGTTATGAGTAGAGACGCTCTTTCCGTTTCTATCAAAGATAGAAAAGGACCTCCGGCCTTACAAGGGGTGAGGATCGAACCCTTGACTTCTATCTCCAGAGGCAAGAGTGTTAACCAAGGCTGTTAAGATCGAGATCCTATTATGGATCGTTTTTTTCTTTGCAAGATCGGAATCGTAAGATCAGAGCAAGATCGGAATATCCTATTTAAATGTCTAAAAATCTTATTTTTCTAGTAATTCGTATTCAAAGATGATTGTATAACAAATTAGAGAAGAAAAAAGAGTTTTGAAAGTTATAGTAATATGAGAATGCGAAGTATAATGCTCTAAAATACAAAAACTTCTATTCGGTAATTAAGGACACTGAATCTTTTAGTTAAAAAATCTATATATCTTGCTCTTATTAAACATTTACAGTAATCAACGCTTGCTATATTATTTTAATTTAATAAAATTCATTTATTTATAGTTTATTAGTTAGTTAAATTAAGAAAAGTATGATCGAATCGGATCGAGATCTTACGATCCTATGGTAAGATCGAGAACATACTTAAGATTCTATTCTTTTTAAGATCCTACGAATGATCAATTCGTTTTTTCTTAATGGGGTCGTAAGATCGGAAGATCTTAAGAGCTAGATCGAGATTTTAATAGCTATCGTGTTAACCACTTGACTTTGTAATATAAATAATGTGCATATGCTAATTAGACCATCGCCAGTATACCCACCAATGCAGAAAAATGGTAGTCTGCCCACCAACATACCAAGATAGTGTAACTTTTGGTACCACGTACATCCATCACACAACAAAATCAATTTGGTGATTATCACAACATAGCATCTTGCTGCTTAATGCCTTAACCATAATGAACATTAGATGAAGTCCCTTTTCTAGGCAATATAGAGAGTGGTTCACTTCTAATATTGGAATGGATTATATAAACACTAAGTATATATATAAAATCTTGGTGGACATGTCAAAATCATAAGAGATGTGTATGTGTGTACCATGAGCACTAGCCATCCATAAACATGGAGTTGGTATTTCCATTCCCTCAGCAATTGTAAGCCACATTTTCTGTATAACATGGATTGTTTTTGGTCCACAAAATGCATGTAATGCCACATCTCTGTATATATTTAATCATGGACTCTTCCCTTTAATTAGTTGCTTTTTAAAAGTGACACTTTTTTGCCTGCCTGTTCTCATTCATTTGTAGGCAAGTAAGGTTCAAGCTTCTATAGATTTTTGGGATACGTATTGACCATCGTTGCCATAATTAAATATCTATGGATTTTTTTTCTTTTTCATGTGGATATACCTATTCGGAAAAGCGCGCGTCCATGGCTCTCTATTGAGGCACATACGCAAACATAGCCATAAATATTTAGAAAAGCACCTTTTCATAACATAATATTGTTTCTGTGAACCGGAAAAGCGTCTATATGAATGCTCTGAAAGATGTACTTAGAAATCTAATAACTCGTGAGAAAGTTGTAGTGTATAATTTGTGAGATAGTTAGTTATTGTTAAAAATAAGGGTTTTGCTAGCAAAACCCTAAAAATAATAATAATAAATAAATAAATAAATAAGCTCATTCACCGCCAAACACTGCCAAATTTGAGCAAATTAATATCTTTTTGTTTGATATTTGAGTTGTACAATACAAGTACAAACCAATTAAGATCAATAGTCAATATTAATAGTTAACTCTCGGCATAAATCAAACAAACTGCGTATCTTTTGGATGTGCTTAAGTTTGTAAACTTGGTGCTTCTAATGTTTTCTTGAAAATAAGAGGTTTTCAGATAGAAAATAGATACTATAGTTTGTCACTATGAGCAGTAGAGTAGCTAAAGGCACTCGTTTATAACAGGTCAAAAAGGGTTTGCGTGAAAATGGGTCAATTTTTTGCCGAGGATAAGAAACTTGATCGTCCGCAAGAACCAGCAGGGAAACTCTCTTTTCTTTTTCTACAATATCAAAGAACTTGCTTTAAATTAAAATCAAAAGAAAGGTTAGGTATATGATCAAGATGAAGTCTCAAAGAAATAACTAGGCCAAAAACTTTCTTTGGTCCATTTTTATGTGGAAAATTCTTATGCATGTTTATGGTGTGATCATGAAAAAGACCGGTTTTCTTTAATATGCTCATAGAAGTTACGAAGAAGTTCCTTTAGGAACTTCATTCCTTAAAATTTAAGAAAAAGGACAAGAAGTCGATTTCTGTCAAATTTACGTGCATGGAATAGAATCTAGCTATTACAAAGTCAGGCCTGCTTATCTTCCTGAATACACACTTTGTTTATGAAATTAATAATTACAATAAGTTACCTACACGAGCTACGGATTCAAAAACACAAATTATTATGAACTCTCTGTTGCATCTTTGGCTTATAAAAGAAAAATGGAGCTAATATACGTAGCAACTGCAGCAATAACCGGAGGTATAATGCTCATGGAAGTCAATTATTTCATAATCATGTATATGTTTGTAGAGGGGGTTTGCCCGACGAAATCTTTTAGAAGCGTCGTAAAAAAAATTAGAAACCATCTTAAAAATTATTTGAAAATTAAACTGCCTTATGAATTTTTTTGAAAAATACTTTACTTTTAGGAGTTAGAATCAAATGAGATGAAAAATTGAAATAGAAATGATAAAAGAAACCACAAACACTTATTTCAGATGAACCTATAAAAGTAGATGCATCTCCTCTTAAAATTTCCCCTCCTGTTTGAAATGTATGGCTGGAAATTCTTCTTATTCTTTCTATTTTAGTTTTTCTTCTTACCGGATCCCTTTCCGATAAGAAGAAAACCTAAAATAGGAAAAATAAAAAGAATTTCTATCCATACTTTTCAAATAGGAGGGAGAATTTTAAGAGGAGATACATCTATTTTTATAAGTGCATCTGAAATGAGTGGTTGTAGTTTCTTCTTATCATTTTTATTTTAATTTTTTTTTATCATTCTTATTTTAATTTTTATTTTAATATTCTTAGCCCAAATATCAAATTACCCAAAATAATTAGCCCATTTATCAATTAATAATTAGCTTATATAAAAAGGCATGCGAAGCCCATTATTGGCAGTTGTGGTCGTGTGGAGCAGCGAGGGGACGCGAATGATGGATACTCGACACAGATTTCATTCAACAATCCAATTGTAAGTTATTTCTTCTTTAGTTTATTTATTATTTTTAGTTTCTATGACTAATTAAATGGTAGTAATGTAGTATGTTATGTAATTGTACTATTAACCTACTGTATTACTATTATTTGTTCTTTAGGGTTTGTTGTTTAGGACTTTAATTAGTCTTTAGGTCAAGATTTTATGTATCATGTGATTACAAATTAAAAGATTGGATTTTGGGATTTGTTTTAGTTAAAATGTTGAAGTTCTTAATCAAAAAAGGAGCATCTAGTTCAACCTCTAAAGATGGAGATAATGAGCAAAGAATGTATATGAAAAATTGATATAAAAGATCTACATGTTGATCCGAAAGATCGAAAAAGTATAGACGAGCACCATGTAAATCAACTAGATGAGATTAGAAGAGCATATTTGAATGATGGGCCTTTCCAACCTAAAAATCATAATTTCAAAGTTAGGGATAGCGAAGGTAAACCTCGTCGATTTGTTGCTTCATGGTTTGCTGATTATAAATATTAGTTGGAATATAGTATAAAAGAGGAAGTTGTTTTTTACTTATGTTGTTATCTATTCTAATCATAGGTAAAGAATTAAGGGGAGGGGGGTCGGATAGTTTGTAAGAGGTAGATTTAGAGCTTGGAATAGGAAAACGGAGCTAGCTGAACACAATATAGAAAAGCCACACATTCTTGCAATATAAAAATGTCAAAGCTTGATGAACCAAAAACAATCCATCACAACTGCCTTGGATAATGAAACTTCATTAGAAAAAGATGAATACTATATTTGTTTATGTTGTTCAATTGATGTTGTTAGATTCTTATTAAGACAAGCATTAACTTTTCTTGGTAATGATGAAATGGAAAAGTCACATAACAAAGGTAACTTTCTTGAACTTTTAAGATGGTTAGGCAATTGATGTGATCTAGCGTGGTATGCGGTATTGAAGAAAGCTCCAAAAAATGCAAAAATTACATGTGGTAGTATTCGAAAAGACATTGCAATTGCGTGTGCAGATGAAATAGTCAATGTTATTAAAGTAGAGCTTGGAGATGATTTGTTTGCAATTTTAGTAGACGAGTTACGTGATGTATCTTGTAATTAAAGAGCAAATGAAATTGGTTTTACGGTTCGTAAATAGAGAAGGGGAAGCTGTGAAAAAGCTTGGTTTTACATGAATGTTTACTTTATGGAGATTATAGCTTATGAATGGTTATTGAAGAAAACAAGATATATGCATATTAGCAACGATTATTTAATGTAACATCATAAACGTAGTTGCGAAGAGAAATAGTGCCAAAACATATTTGGAAGACATTTTGCACAGGAGACATATTGTGCCAAATACGTATTTTTCATGAAATATGTGACTATATCAAATGCCCATTTAGCACGGGGGATGAAAGTGTGCCAAATTTGCATTTGGAACTACTAGTTACCAATTGTGCCAAATACTTGACACATGGTACCAAAAATCAAAGTCGTCCTAAGCCCGAGCCAACTACTATTTGGCACTGTTTTGGATCGACCAAATGTATTTGGCACCCTCATATTTAGGACGGAGCCAAAATCGTGCCAAATAGCATTTGGTTTTTTTTGAGTATTTCGTACGTTTTTTCACCTTCCTAAATACCCTTTTTTGTAGTGTAAAGAGCAAATGGAATTGGTTTTACGGTTCGTAAATAGAGAAGGGGAAGTTGTGGAAAGGCTTGTTGGTGTTAATAAGGTTGAGGATACTTCGGGCTTGGCACTAAAGAATTATGTTTGTGATATGTTAGGGAAATTGAAGTTGAGTCATACTAGAATCCGAGGACAAGATTATGATGGAGCTAGTAACATGAGTGGTGCATTCAATGGCTTGAGGACCTTAATTCAAAAGGATGCACCATCCGCAATAAAATAGGGATGACTTTATGCATGATTGTTTAGTCTCGTATGTTGAAAAGGATATATTAGAAGGCATTAGTACTGATACAATCATTGCTCGTTCTCAAGTTATGAAACATATGAAGACGAAATTGAAAGTGAAATTCTAAATGTATTAACTATTATGTTACAATTCTATGTTTAATCTTTTTTCTTATTATCGAATCTTGTAATATTGGACCTGATCTGACCCGAAAATTGATCGGTTGGTTGGTTGACCTATTGAATTTATCAACTTGACCAAATTAAGGAACTACGTTAGATTTCCGGTTAGATCCGCCACTATGTACTATTACATGATTGTTATTCTCTTTGAGTACGACCCATGTGGCGATTTATCTCTACTACACAAACCATTGCCTGTGCTCCAACTTTAACTATTACTGCTTAACCCACCGACACCATGAAGGTTTTCCATGCAGATAATGACAGGAAAAAGTCATTAGGAATAGATCTCAAGATAGCTTTTGAAAGCTTAGGGATGTTTTGTGATGGGGACGATAAGAGACTAATTATTGATTCTAAGAACATATTAGGTTTGTTTGATGAGGACGAGCCAAGCATGGATGAAGTGGAAAAAGCGTTTAAGGCATTTGATAGAAACAAAGACGGGTACTGATGACATCAAATAAGTACATTATATTGTCATCATTTATTCTATTTATTTGACTTGTTTTATTATATTATGTACGAGAATTGATACTTAATCATTTACTTTAGTAATTCTTAGGTAAAAACAAGCAATTGGTGAAACTTAATGATTTTGGATGAAATATGAAGCTAAATGATCAAGATTGAAAAGTCTATTGAAATCAAGGAGATGCACCGTGTCATTCTAAACAGATACGTCGTATCATCATACTTAGATGAATTCGAAGACCATTGCCTGACTTTGAAGAATACGCTGCATGTGATTATTATCATGCGCCACATATGAAACTTTGGTCAACGAAGAAGAACCAACTTGTTCTAACTCAGATACGCCGCATTACACTTTTGACATATGGCGTATCACTATCAAGACTTCACCAAAGATAATCCAAGATACTGAAGGACATGCGCCGCATAAAGATTCAAGATACGCCGCATCTGAAGAGGGTGTACGAATATTCCAGAATATATTAATCTTGGACCCCACGTGAAGTTAAGTCAATGAGCTGCATCTACTTAGTAGATGCGCCGTATCGATCCCTCAGACAGAAACTATAAATACCCCAAGATATAGTCGAATTTCGTGTACCAAAACCTAGAGATGCTGCAGAAAAAACTGTAAAGAGAGGAAGAACAACAAAAAGGCAACACAAGACGCACCACATTGAAGATCTTAGAGCAGTAAGAAATTTTTGATTGTAATTTAACTCAATTAAGTAGTTTTGTTTTATTGTAATAGTAAACTTTAATCCATCAGGATTGATGGGCTTGTGACCGCCACACTGCTCCCCTTAAAGTTGCTTTCCCATCGATTAAAGTTTATATGATTTTTTTGGTTCTTTTTATATGTACATTGATAACCTCTGTGCCTATCAGTGGCTTGTTCAGGGCTGCCATACCTCCTCCCACGGTTACATCACTAACCTAATAAGTTAGTAATATAACTTTTAGACATAAGTAATCATTAAGGGTTTACTCACCTATACTTAAGATCCAATGTGACAGATTAGATTACGATACTCATCATATAAAACTAGCAATAAAACAAGTGACAAGCTACTTAATCATTAGTCAGACCATCTTATATGTATATATTATCTATTTGTGTACGTGGTCTCCAATCGTTGTAATTCTATCTCATTAGTTGTATTTTATAATTTTAGTTAATTTAACCAAATTGTGCTAGTCTCTCAGACTAAACTCCCCTTTGTGTTAGATTAGATTGTAAAACTAACTTAGAGAATTAAAATAATGATTAGACTAACTAGATATTATATTCCACTCTTAGTGATCGACACTCTGCTTACCACTATCTACATATTGATCGGGTACACTGCTCGTTAGTGTATGTGTTATAGGATAAGTCGGCAAAATATAAATTTAAAACTTGATAAGGCATAAAACCCCCTATACTACAATGTGACACTACACACATCAGGTACGTAGATGCAAAAGAGTTGCAACTTGTGCTTTCTGAGATGGGGTACGTATAAATATCAGAACGTGGGATTATAGACTAATGATTGATGGATATGATGCTAATCAAGATAATAAGATTTTATGGAATTTTTTAAGCTTACTAGAAACGTATTGTTTATTACATAGACTATTTAATACTGTGTACAGGCTTATTTTTTTTATTGAGAGGTGATTTTTTTTCCAATGTCTTTGTTGGTACTGATAGTAGTCATGAATTTTTCTCCTAACATGATCATTAAGAAAATCCCATTTGGAAAGAAGGTATTCCTAGGAAATACATGTCTATTATGAGATACTAAAATTGTGCATGTTTATCACTAGTTTCAGGGTACAACTTAATATGAAAACCAGCTGGGATGTGTATGCTTGACCATATCTCCAGTATATCCACCAGCACAACAAAGCGGTGTAAATGTATTCATGCTTAACCATTTTAAAATACAGAATGAAGTCCATAGTTTAGGAAATATGGAGTTTTCCATTTCTGATATCGAAATGGATTACATATGAACAAGTATATGATATACTAATATATCTCTAATTAAATCTTGGTAGGCATTTCAAACTTATAAGAAATGTGTATGCCATGAAGTCTAACCGTCCAAAAACATGGAAGATATTTTAATTCCTCAAGTACATTTATTTTTAGCAGCTTCATTCAACAATTTCAAGCCACATTTTCTATACAACATGAGTTATTTTGTGGTCCAAAAATTGCATATAATGGCATATCTCTATTTATGTAGATAATTGTTGCCTTTTATTTCTTTACCGCCTTCAACATAACCCTTGGCTCAACAGTATTAGACAAGTACCAAATTCGGCATATGTAGTTATCATTGTAGCAATTCATCACGAAAAAATATACCTCAATATTTGTTGTTGTTGTCATGTAGATATGCCTAATTAGACTGGATCTTTATTGAGGGACACATCAAGCGAGGATAGCCATAGATAACAGAAAAGCCACTGTTAATAAAATAAATGTGGAAAAGTTTTTCGGAATGCCACTAACGTATAACATGAAATATAACTTGTGAAGAGATTCATTTTTAGGTTATTTTAGTCCATATATAAACATGATTTTAAGACCTGCCCTCTTAAACATCCATTTTTTCACAGACACACAAAGTGTGTGTTTCTCCCATGTTTTCTCTCGATCGTCTCCATCATCACGTAACCTTCGTAACTACATCAAAACCCTAATTCATTCTTGTTAATTCACCATTTTGTAACATAAACACACATAATCTTTAGAGAGAGAAAGTAAGTTAGAGAGAGAGAGAGTGGAAGGAACTCAAATGATATGAAATAAGAGAAACGTTATTACCAAGAGAACCAACATCCTCCTTGGAGGGTTACATGTCTATTTATACTAGTAGCCTAGGGCTTTACATGACTTTCTACTTATAACATAACTAGCCCTTAGACTTTAACAATACATGTAAACTTTAATAAACTAGCATAAAACATATTATATCTTTAACGTACTAACATAATATTGCAACCTATTACAAAAATCAATGACCAACACTTGTTTTAACAAAGTGTAATCCCAACAATCTCCCCCTAAGTGTTGGTCATCAAAGGTTGCCCGACGTCGTTATCTTCTTAACTTTGACATAGTAGTTGACGTCTTAAAAAATGTTGCAAAATCTTTCATCGTTCTTTGTTCTTTGTACTTTGTTGATATGATAGTGATCATCTTATCAAGTTATCTCCCTTTCGTCACTTCTGTGTCTGTGGTGGTTGTTCGCCATTCCAACATGCTCATAAATCTTTGGACTTAGACTTTCATTCACACGCAGTTCCCTTTCTTTGACATTGATCTTTAGTCTCTTTACTTTGTAGATTCTTCCATATGATGCAGAATCTTTTGGTGAACTTTGCGTTGCTTAGATCTTTGGGGGAGCTATCATTGACTTCAAGATGTATATATGAGCATGTGGAATCTATCGCCATGGAGGTGATGTGTAGCTGCAGGTAAACAGTTAGCAATAAACAACTGGTACTTACAAGTAAGGAATTAGAGATCGTCAACAGCATAGTGTGAAGACTCCTTCTAACTCTTACCAAGGTCGTTTCCATTTCGGATACTCCCGAGGGAGCTTAGGAGACCTACTATGTAGCTCAACAAATTGGTGAGTCGCTGTGGATCACTCCACCACTGTAGACCGTTTTAGAACCACCGCGGACACTAAGCGTAACCCACAAGGGGTTACCGAAGTGACCTACTGCCAGGGCTATTTGATGTTGACCCTGGCAGGAGTTTCTGTTCAATCATTGAGAAATACAAAGGTATATTCTCTCATAAACGTTCTCGGCAGATTGCTAGGATCTGCGAAGGACTCGATAATTTACAGCTGGTGCCCATTGATGTAGAACACCAGTTGTAGAAATATTAAGTGTTCCTAAGAGATCTTTGATGTATCTCATGGCTCTAGACTCGATAAGTGCACAATTTGGTTTCCTATGCGGAGACTAGGGAGAGGTCTTCCGCTTCAATATCAACCATCTCTAAGATATAAGTTGATAGATTACACCGGTTCCTCATGAGAATGAAACAAGCTCTTTTAAGAGAACTTGAGTGGCTTAGAAGGTTAAGTGCAGTGCGTCATTGGGTCCATGGCGTCTTTATCTTCAATACCAGTGTCGCCTTGGCAACAACCAGTAGCATATGAATTGAACCTGGTGTCTGCCCTAAGGTTGAATATATGGAGGGCTATTTCTTTTCACCCTTTTCTTTACTTTTCTTTTTAATTCTTCAACCCCTTCTTTCTCCTTTCATTCTTTTCTCCTTTTTTTATATCATACCTAAGGACTTCTAATTCTAACTATTGGTGATGTCCTTGGGTAGATCCCTCCGGCTCTGGGGGATCATAGGACGGTTTTCCCTAACCTTAGTCACCTTATAACACCATGACTATCCTATAATTTCCATGAAACCATTTATTGAAAATCTCTCAAAGTGTTTAATATTATAAATCAATTTTTGTTAATACTTTGAGAGTTTTGTTTATCATATGAAGGACTCCCCCTTCACATGTGCTCATGATTGTTTAATAAATTTGCACATATGGGAGGAGCAAGCACTTTTTGAATTGATTCACTTTCAGTGAACTAAACCGATTCGAGATACGCTTACATCAATAGTTAGACTAGCTTGAAGTTATTACCCGGCCTGGTCGAGTCCACAGAAAGTTTCTCAAATTGGTACATTTCTACTAAGATAAATCCTTTTCGAGACACGCTTACGTGGCTAGTTAGAGAGTTCTATTGTCAGTTTTTAGGTGACAACTAGTTCTAGTAACTAACTTGATGTTATTACCCGTCGAGGATAAGTCTTTTCGATTATTAACTTTTGTGTTTCATCAATTCCTGGGTCATTTCTGAGTCTAGCTCGCATGAGATTCGACTTTAAGCAACTTTGAACCTAGCTCTGATACCACTTGGTAGGTCACCATTTTGTAACATAAACACACATAATCTTTAGAGAGAGAAAGTAAGTTAGAGAGAGAGAGTAGAAGGAACTCAAATGATATGATATAAGAAAAATGTTATTACCAAGAGAACCAACACCCTCCTTGGAGGGTTACATGTCTATTTATACTAGTAGTCTAGGGCTTCACATGAATTTCTACGTATAACATAACTAGCCCTTAGACTTTAACAAAACATGTAAACTTTAATAAACTAGCATAAAACATATTATATCTTTAATGTACTAACATAATATTGCAACCTATTACAAAACTCAATGACCGACAACAAAGTGTATTCCCAACAATTCTGTTTAATTCATCTCATATTATCCTACACGTTACCTTCACATTATTCATCATCATGCATTTGCATCAGATCCGAGTCTTGATCCGTTAATCAAGGTAACTAATGCGATTTGGATTGTCACACAAAAGTTTTACTTGTCAAGGGATCTTGAGAAGCTTACAATCCCCGCTAGGCAAGTGTACCTGACCGATGTAGTATAGTGTAGTGGTAAGAACCAGGGAATTGATCGTTCTCCACAGGGAATAGTGTTCGTTAGGATTGAAAATGATCTAAACTAGGTCTAGAGGTGTGGGATGATTCTTTTTGCATTTTTAAATTGTCACAACCCACAATTTCAGGTCATTTTTCCAAACTTCGACATTCTACTATTCACAAATTACTATTCATTGATCACTATTCATCATTTTACTATTCATCGTTTTTGAGGTCAATTTGACATTCCGAGAAACATTCAGAAATTTTACTATTCACTTGACACTATTCATTTCCGAGAGAAACCACTATTCACGTGCATTACTCATGTCATCGTAAATTTAGTTTACGAGTGTTCAAATTCGCGTAACCGTATTGGTTCAGGAGCGAATTCATGCATTATTATCAGGGACATTTCATACGGACTAGAAATAGTCTGCATATCATCATTAGGGCACTTGCATACTATTCCACTCGTAGGATAATTAAATTAATACTTTTGGTACAATTAACGATTTACGTATGTTTATTTTAAATAAACACTAATACGCGAACTATAAATGTGTCTAACATGTCCGACACTCCCGACTATTATCCCAATATATTTTTATATTCATTTTAATATTAATTTACCTGGTATTTTGGAAATTTATTTATTACGTATCGTACGTCTAATTTAATAACGACGGTTTTCACAAAAATTAAACAATAATCACCCGAACAATCCGTACTTGTACCCGACATATTTTTACAATTTTTACGACTTTATTATGTCCCGAATAACTTCAATAAAATTTATTTCTAACAAACCCGGTACCCGATAAAACCTAAAACTAACATTACATAATACTACCACTAACTTTTAATTAAAACCCAAGACATCCCCCCCCCCCCCTTTCCCTCCTTTTTGGGCCGGCCAACCCCCCCCCCCCCCCTTGGTCCTAATAATCTAAACACTCACCAACCCAATTTAATGCTAACCTAACATTTATCTCTAACTATATATTAACCCTTTTTCATCTCATTTTTCACAAATAATTATACAAGTGCAAGTAAAACTTTTTCTCTCATTTTCTCTTGTGTATAATCGGCCTAGGTGATCCAAGAAGCAAGAACAACAAATTTTCCAAGATCTAGGTGTAAACTTGTTCACTTAGTCATCCTTGTTGGAGTTTTGAAATAGAAACTCAAGGATTAGTAGGTTTTTCATCATCTAAACTCCCTAAACCTTCAAGTAAGTTAACAAACTCATTTTTATGATTTTTACAAGTTATTACTATGGTTATATACTTTTCTTACAAGAACTCATGCATATAATGGTTTATACCACTCTATTTTGTACATATTTAACTTTGAGCCCTAGAAATGAACACATGAGAAACCCTTGTTAGACCTAGTGGATTGATGATGTTTAAGGACCCATGACACCCTAAGAAGGTGTATGGTAGGATTAGACTAGTTTTGTGGTGATTGAAAGTGGTTTGATTGAAGATGGAACTAGATTAGAACCCTAGAAATGGTTTTTGAAACTACATATTGACCTACTGTCCCTATTTTCATTTCGTGGGAAAATCAGTGGTAAATGGTTAAATTTTGACCAAAGATTTAGAAAATACTTTCAAAAACGAAACTTTAGGCGAATGAACGGATTAAAACGAGCTTATAACGAAGGAGATATGATTTTTGCAAATTTAACGACGAAAACTATTTCTTATAAAAACTGCATGCTGTTTGGCAGTTTTCGACGGACCAAAAGAGGTGTTAAACGTAACCTAGAGGAGCCGAGTTATCAAAAATATATTAGTATATACAAAAACGAATCCGTGGATATAAAGAACAAGGAAAATGAGCTTAAAACGACCAAGTTATACCTGTTTTTAACATCGTCAAAACTATATATATATATATATATATATATATATATATATATATATATATATATATATATATATATATGGTCACAAATAAAAATAATAACTACGCACTAAATGGTATATTTTCTAGAAATGTTACTAAGGACTATATTCTTAACAAATGAATACGTATGACCCAAGAGAATATTTATACGACTTATCGACGTTATTTCAAGGTTTTCGATACGAGGAATTTAACGCTAACATTTTCGTACGAGATAATACGACAAGTTATATACTTCTATATATGGACTTATTTTTCCTAAGTATGGAAACTACTTTACTATGACGATAACTAGTATTTCCAAATTACGAGTGGTATAAGTATCATGTGCATGTGCATTCATTTCATTACGGCTTGATCTAAATTAGATCGCGATTATTCATTTAGGTTGCGGCTAGTGTTCGCGCCTCATTGTCCCGACTACTTTTACATCATTGTACCATCTTTGTACCATCATTTCGAGGTGAGTCTTCATAGCCCCGTTTTAATTACTTATTTGATTTCAAATCCCACGGGGGAGAATACATTGCACAATTATTTTTGTACATGCCCAAGTATTAGAAATTCCATACATTGCTTAAGTTGCCTTACTACCAAGTTAAGTCCCCTTATATATCATGGACCGTTAGTTATATTGCTAAGCGAGAGTGAGTGGATAGATCTATCGAGGGTGACGCCTCCATTCGTGTTTGGGTTGCTCCAACGGGACGAATGCATTTCATGTCTTAACAAATTGAGTGTCTGGTAAACACTCTGGTGGGGCCATTACAAAGTCTAGCTTCGGGGTCATGAGCTTAAGAGCCAATGTAGCATTTTTGACATTCTTGTCGGTTTACTTATTACTTGTGGTTTATGTACATACGATTTAATTACAAACCTATGATTATTCACCAACTTTATGTTGACCGTTTTCGCAATGTATTTCTCAGGTAACTAAGGCATATTCTCATGGCATGCATGGAGTCATTTTGTGTATCAAGGATGACGCGTCTCTTTTTGGATTTCATGCACTTATGAACTATCGTTTGATTGTACTAAATTATTTCCTTAAACCTTTTCCAACTTTTGGGACCTATGTTTTATAACTTTGAATATTTTGAATGAATCAAACGATGTATTTTCCAAACGACACTTTAGGTCGTTCAATATATCCTTGTTTGTGTGCTATGACCGTTACACCCTCAGGCATTCCATTCCGCTGCCATTCAGGTATTTTGGGGGAGTGACAGATTGGTACCAGAGCCAAGGTTATAGAGAACTAGGATGCATCATGGACCCTAGACTATAACCACACCATCATAGCATATCATCATTTCATCATAAGTGCATATTTACTTATTTCAGGTGATTCCATTTTACGAGTTATTTATTTTTATTTCACCTTGATTATCACAGCGACATGTCTTCGAATCCAAACACTGTCATACTTTACACTATATCAGACTCTGATGATGAGGGCTCTGTGTCCTCCACTGCTGTTTCACCACTTGTTTCTCCTACACCTGAGTTGCCACTTTTGGCGTCAGATGATGATACCGAGCCTTTCGAGGAGGAGGAGACGGCTCCTACTCCCCATGTCCATCCTACTGTACCCACTGACATACCATCACCTACTACTACTTCTTCAGAACCGAGGCTTATGTTTCCTAGGAGTAAGACTATTCAGGTTGCTAGGAAGAGGGTTTGCCCAGCTACATCTACTTATAGGACTCTCCCTAGTCCTACTGTGCCTACACCACCACCACCAGCCATACCCACTACTACTCCTATACCTACCTCACTCTTGCCGCTCAGGAAGCGTGCAAGGCTTACCACCCCAGATTCACCTACTACCGAGACTGCTGACCTTTCACCACCACCAGTATACCACATAGGTGAGAGTTCGAGAGCGGCTGCGGCTAGGGATCCTACAGCCGTTACATTAGGGGATCAGTTAGGGGCTCAGCAGGAGCAAGTTGATAGTTTGGGGTATAGAGTTGATGCGAATATCACTACTCGACTTGAGGCTGTCGAGGAGCAGGTTGAGGATTTGATTCAGGGCAGAGTTGGTATTGATGTGTCTTACCATGGACTCGAGGCACGACAGTTGAGGCACCAGGAGCAGATTGATCTACTTAGGGATGAGCTACCTGAGATTCGAGATAGAGCTCAGGCGACACAGGAGACTCAGTGGGAGCAGGTAGACCAGTTGGCATTGATCCGAGAGAGGTTAGTCGTGTTGGAGCGCAGAGATGCTTCTTTTCAGTTACGAGTCCAGCACCTAGAGGAGATCGTGGTTGCGATGGATCATGAGATTCGCCGCCTGAGAGGAGAGCCTGGACCATCTAGAGCACCTGGAGGGGCCTAAACATAGACTGGTATTATATTAGCTTTTATTATTTTCCTAGTCCCGGGGTGTGGGACATAGTTCAAGAACTTGTAGTCTTTTGGTTGTTGTACAAACAAATATATCAAGTGCGACTCTACTATGTTGGAAATGTTGTGCTATATATTATATCGGTCCATGTAGGCCGAAATTTTCATGTATTATATTCATGTGTTGTGATTATATTTATGATGTTTCGTGGTTGCTCTTTATTATTATCGTATTTATACAGGTTGTGGTCGTATATATACATGTCGTGGTTGTATCTAGACAGATTGTGGTTGTATTCGTACATGTCGTGGTTGTATTTATACTTGTTGTGGGTGTATATCTTTGGTTCGATGACTATTTCTATTATGATTTTTCTCATGGTTATTTCCATTGTGATTTATCAGAAGTATGGCACCAAGGAAGAGTAAGATTGCACCAGAAACACCCGCTATGACTCAAGCCGCTATCCGCAAGTTGGTCAGGGATAGTATTGCAGAAGCTCTGGAGATTGAGAGAGCTGAGGTTGCTGCTAGGGCTGCTGAGACTGCTTCTAATACAGGGACAGTTGAACCACCCACTACTAAGCGGGAATGTACATGGAAAGATTTCAAGATTAGTGATCCTATCAAGTTTAAGGGCACAGAAGGAGCGGTTGCTTTGATCCGCTGGTTTGAAAAGACTGAGAATGTATTCCTCATGTGGGGATGCCCGGACGTCAGCAAGGTAAAATTTGCTACAGGTATGCTTCTTGATGAAGCTATGTCTTGGTGGAATTCATATGCTCAGCCGATTGGTATGGAGAATGCTTACAAGCTCACTTAGGAGGAATTCAAGAAACTGATGTCTAAGAAGTTTTGCCCTCGTACCGAGGTGCAAAAGTTGGAAACAGAATTTTATGAGCTGGTAACTAAAGGTGATGACATCGAGACCTACTTCAGGAGGTTTCAGGAGTTGGCTGCACTATGTCCAACTATGGTTCCCGACGATGAGAAAAAGATGGAAAACTTTGTTGGTGGATTGCCTGAAAGTGTTCGAGGAGATGTGATTTCTTTTGATCCTCAATCAATGGAAGAGGCTATTCGTATAACTCAGAAACTCATGGTCCAAGTGGTAAAAGGAAAATCTGCTGTCAACAACAATAACCGTTCAAACAACACCAACTACAACAACACTCGAAACAACAACAACTATAACAACAATCGAAACCGCAACTATCCTAATAACCGAAACAACAATCCAAACAACAATAACAACAACAACAAGAGAAGGTTTGATTACAACCAAGGTGGAAACGCTGTTCAGCCGCCACCTAAGAGGCAAGAAGTGGCAAGGGCCTATGCTGCAGGACCGACTGAAAGGAAAGGATATGAGGGTAATCTACCCAAGTGTGAAAGGTGTCAGAAGCATCATAACCCAGGACGTTGCCCAGATCTATGTGGCAACTGCAAGAAGGCTGGTCACTACACCAAAGATTGCAAGAGTCCAAACTTTGGTGGCAATCAGAAACCACCGGTAACATGTTTTGGCTGTGGAGAACTTGGACACTTTAGGAATGAGTGCCCAAAGAAGAAGAATCAAGGAACGGGAAACCAAAATGGAATGGCTCGAGGAAGAGCTTATGTTATGGGAGGAGAAGATGTCAAAGAAGACCCGAATGTTGTTGCGGGTACGTTCCTCGTTAATAATCGTTATGCATCCATTTTATTTGATTCAGGAGCGGATAGAAGTTTTGTTTCTATTGCATTTACACCTTTACTTAACATAGAACCAACCCCATTAGACATTTCCTATATCGTTGAATTAGCCGATGGGTCTTTAGTTAACACCAACACCATTGTTCGTGGTTGCACTATAAATTTCCTAAACCACCCATTCAATATAGACCTTATGCCCGTAGAACTTGGAAGTTTTGACGTTGTTATCGGTATGGATTGGTTATCTCGGCATCGAGCGAGAATTATTTGTGATGAGAAAGTTGTTCACCTTCCTTATAACGGTGAATCTTTGGTTGTTCGTGGAGAACGAAGTGGAACTAGACTCAGTATTATATCATGCATTAAAACCGAGAAGTACATAAAGAAGGGTTGTTATGCATTCTTGGCTCACATCACGGAGAAGAAGTCGGATGAGAAACGACTTGATGATGTGCCAATTGTTAAGGAATTTCCAGAAGTTTTTCCGGAAGAATTGCCAGGACTTCCGCCTACACGCCAAGTCGAGTTTCAAATCGAATTAGTGCCAGGAGCTGCACCAATTGCGCGAGCACCGTATAGACTTGCACCTTCGGAGATGCAAGAATTGTCGAATCAACTACAAGAACTTTTGGACAAAAGATTCATTAGACCGAGTTCCTCACCTTGGGGAGCGCCGGTTTTGTTTGTGAAGAAGAAGGATGGAACTTTCAGAATGTGCATCGACTATCGTGAGCTGAACAAGTTAACGGTGAAGAACCGTTATCCACTCCCCAGAATCGACGACTTGTTCGACCAGTTACAAGGTTCTAGTTTTTATTCCAAGATTGATTTAAGATCTGGTTACCATCAACTTAAAGTTCGGGAAGAGGATATCCCGAAGACGGCATTTAGAACACGCTATGGTCATTATGAATTTCAAGTAATGCCTTTCGGATTAACCAACGCACCTGCGGTATTTATGGATCTCATGAATAGGGTGCGCAAACCGTATCTTGATAAGTTTGTGATCGTATTCATTGACGATATCTTGATTTATTCCAAGAGTAAGGAAGATCACGAAGAACACCTCAGAACAATCCTGGAACTACTCAAGAAGGAGCAATTGTATGCCAAATTTTCTAAGTGTGATTTTTGGATACGAAGAGTTCAATTTCTTGGCCATGTCATTGATAGCCAAGGATTACAAGTCGACCCGGCAAAGATCGAGGCAGTTAAGGATTGGGCTACGCCCAAGTCTCCTACGAAAATTCGTCAATTCCTAGGACTTGCCGGATATTACAGAAGGTTTATTGAAGGGTTTTCTAAGATAGCAAAGTCGTTGACAAAGCTGACACAAAAGAATGAAAAGTACGAGTGGGGAGAAAAACAAGAGTCTGCATTTCAATTATTGAAACAAAAGCTTTGTAGCGCACTGATTTTGTCACTACCTGAAGGTATTGAGAACTTTGTGGATTATTGCGATGCTTCGCATCAAGGACTTGGAGCTGTGCTAATGCAAAACGAGAAGGTGATAGCTTATGCATCTAGACAGCTTAAGATACACGAGAAGAATTACACTACGCACGACTTGGAGTTGGGTGCGGTAGTTTTTGCACTCAAGATTTGGAGACACTACCTTTATGGTACCAAGTGCATAATTTTTACCGACCACAAGAGCTTACAGCATATACTTGATCAGAAGGAACTCAACATGAGACAACGTCGTTGGCTAGAATTGTTGAGTGATTACGATTGTGAAATCCGATATCACCCAGGAAAAGCAAATGTTGTAGCAGATGCACTTAGCCGAAAAGAACGACTCAAACATTTGAGAGTTAGGTCATTGGGAATGACTATCATTTCGCCACTACCATCAAAAATTCTAGAAGCTCAGATTGAGTCTCTCAAAGAAGAAAATCGACCACATGAGAAACTTTATGGTATGCCAGAAAGCGAAAATGGCTTTGTAAAGAGATCAGATGGAGTGTTATGCTTCAAGGACCGAAGTTGGATACCACTCTATGGTGGAGTGCGAGAATTGATTATGCATGAATCACACAAGTCGAAGTACTCTATTCATCCAGGTTCTGATAAGATGTATCAGGATCTCAAAAAGCTTTATTGGTGGCCGAACATGAAAGCAGAAATAGCTACGTATGTCAGCAAATGTCTTACTTGTGCTAAAGTGAAAGCCGAGTACCAGAAACCGTCAGGGTTACTTCAACAACCAGAAATTCCACAATGGAAGTGGGAACGTATTACAATGGACTTTGTCACTAAACTTCCTAAGACGTCAGGAGGTTACGATGCTATTTGGGTAATTGTTGATCGTCTTACCAAATCAGCACACTTTATACCTATTAGAGAGACTTATTCTATGGAACAACTTGCTAGACTTTATGTCAAGGAAATAGTCTCAAGACACGGTGCACCAGTTTCCATCATTTCCGACAGAGATAGTCGTTTTACTTCAAACTTTTGGCGGTCATTACAAGATTCTTTTGGATCCAAGTTAGACATGAGCACTGCTTACCATCCTCAGACCGATGGTCAGAGCGAAAGAACTATTCAGACACTTGAGGACATGCTTAAAGCATGTGTGATTGACTTTGGAAATGGTTGGGCTAACCATTTGCCGTTGATCGAGTTTTCCTACAAC
Source organism: Artemisia argyi (assembly GCA_030686995.1). Taxonomy (NCBI): domain Eukaryota; kingdom Viridiplantae; phylum Streptophyta; class Magnoliopsida; order Asterales; family Asteraceae; genus Artemisia; species Artemisia argyi. The sequence continues at coordinate 131,713,647 of CM060688.1, forward strand.
AACAGTTACCATTCGAGCATTAAAGCAGCACCGTTCGAAGCACTTTATGGTCGTAAGTGTCGATCTCCAGTTTGTTGGGCCGAAGTCGGTGAAGTACAATGTACTAGCCCAGAGATGGTACAAGAAACAACAGAAAAGATAATTCAGATTCGAGAGAGACTCGAAACTGCTAGAAGTCGACAGAAAAGCTACGCAGATATTCGACGCAAACCATTGGAGTTTCAGGTCGGAGACAAAGTCATGTTGAAAGTCTCGCCTTGGAAGGGCGTGATACGATTTGGAAAACGCGGGAAATTGAACCCGAGATACATTGGGCCATTCAAGATCCTGGAGAGGATTGGTCCGGTTGCTTACAAACTTGAACTTCCGTCAGAACTTAGCAACGTACACAACACGTTTCATGTTTCGAACCTCAAGAAATGTCTTTCGGACGAGTCTGCCATTATACCATTAGAAGAAATACAACTCGATGACAAGCTTAACTTTGTGGAAGAACCAGTTGAAATAATGGATCGCGAGATCAAACAGTTGAAACAAAGTCGAATTCCGATCGTGAAGGTTCGCTGGAATTCTCGAAGAGGACCCGAGTTTACTTGGGAACGAGAAGACCAAATGCGACGCAAGTATCCACTACTTTTCACCGAGCCAATTACCGAGACCAACACTAACTGAATTCAGGGACTGAATTCCTTTTTGGATGGGCGACTGTCACAACCCACAATTTCAGGTCATTTTTCCAAACTTCGACATTCTACTATTCACAAATTACTATTCATTGATCACTATTCATCATTTTACTATTCATCGTTTTTGAGGTCAATTTGACATTCCGAGAAACATTCAGAAATTTTACTATTCACTTGACACTATTCATTCCGAGAGAAACCACTATTCACGTGCATTACTCATGTCATCGTAAATTTAGTTTACGAGTGTTCAAATTCGCGTAACCGTATTGGTTCAGGAGCGAATTCATGCATTATTATCAGGGACATTTCATACGGACTATAAATAGTCTGCATATCATCATTAGGGCACTTGCATACTATTCCACTCGTAGGATAATTAAATTAATACTTTTGGTACAATTAACGATTTACGTATGTTTATTTTAAATAAACACTAATACGCGAACTATAAATGTGTCTAACATGTCCGACACTCCCGACTATTATCCCAATATATTTTTATATTCATTTTAATATTAATTTACCCGGTATTTTGGAAATTTATTTATTACGTATCGTACGTCTAATTTAATAACGACGGTTTTCATAAAAATTAAACAATAATCACCCGAACTCTCCGTACTTGTACCCGACATATTTTTACAATTTTTACGACTTTATTATGTCCCGAATAACTTCAATAAAATTTATTTCTAACAAACCCGATACCCGATAAAACCTAAAACTAACATTACATAATACTACCACTAACTTTTAATTAAAACCCAAGACATCCCCCCCCCCTTTCCCTCCTTTTTGGGCCGGCCAACCCCCCCCCCCCCCCCCTGGTCCTAATAATTTAAACACTCACCAACCCAATTTAATGCTAACCTAACATTTGTCTCTAACTATATATTAACCCTTTTTCATCTCATTTTTCACAAATAATTATACAAGTGCAAGTAAAACTTTTTCTCTCATTTTCTCTTGTGTATAATCGGCCTAGGTGATCCAAGAAGCAAGAACAACAAATTTTCCAAGATCTAGGTGTAAACTTGTTCACTTAGTCATCCTTGTTGGAGTTTTGAAATAGAAACTCAAGGATTAGTAGGTTTTTCATCATCTAAACTCCCTAAACCTTCAAGTAAGTTAACAAACTCATTTTTATGATTTTTACAAGTTATTACTATGGTTATATACTTTTCTTACAAGAACTCATGCATATAATGGTTTATACCACTCTATTTTGTACATATTTAACTTTGAGCCCTAGAAATGAACACATGAGAAACCCTTGTTAGACCTAGTGGATTGATGATGTTTAAGGACCCATGACACCCTAAGAAGGTGTATGGTAGGATTAGACTAGTTTTGTGGTGATTGAAAGTGGTTTGATTGAAGATGGAACTAGTTTAGAACCCTAGAAATGGTTTTTGAAACTACATATTGACCTACTGTCCCTATTTTCATTTCGTGGGAAAATCAGTGGTAAATGGTTAAATTTTGACCAAAGATTTAGAAAATACTTTCAAAAACGAAACTTTAGGCGAAAGAACGGATTAAAACGAGCTTATAACGAAGGAGATATGATTTTTGCAAATTTAACGACGAAAACTATTTCTTATAAAAACTGCATGCTGTTTGGCAGTTTTCGACGGACCAAAAGAGGTGTTAAACGTAACCTAGAGGAGCCGAGTTATCAAAAATATATTAGTATATACAAAAACGAATCCGTGGATATAAAGAACAAGGAAAATGAGCTTAAAATGACCAAGTTATACCCGTTTTTAATATCGTCAAAACTATATATATATATATGGTCACAAATAAAAATAATAACTACGCACTAAATGGTATATTTTCTAGAAATGTTACTAAGGACTATATTCTTAACAAATGAATACGTATGACCCAAGAGAATATTTATACGACTTATCGACGTTATTTCAAGGTTTTCGATACGAGGAATTTAACGCTAACATTTTCGTACGAGATAATACGACAAGTTATATACTTCTATATATGGACCTATTTTTCCTAAGTATGGAAACTATTTTACTATGACGATAACTAGTATTTCCAAATTACGAGTGGTATAAGTATCATGTGCATGTGCATTCATTTCATTACGGCTTGATCTAAATTAGATCGCGATTATTCATTTAGGTTGCGGCTAGTGTTCGCGCCTCATTGTCCCGACTACTTTTACATCATTGTACCATCTTTGTACCATCATTTCGAGGTGAGTCTTCATAGCCCCGTTTTAATTACTTATTTGATTTCAAATCCCATGGGGGAGATACATTGCACAATTATTTTTGTACATGCCCAAGTATTACAAATTCCATACATTGCTTAAGTTGCCTTACTACCAAGTTAAGTCCCCTTATATATCATGGACCGTTAGTTATATTGCTAAGCGAGAGTGAGTGGATAGATCTATCGAGGGTGACGCCTCCATTCGTGTTTGGGTTGCTCCAACGGGACGAATGCATTTCATGTCTTAACAAATTGAGTGTCTGGTAAACACTCTGGTGGGGCCATTACAAAGTCTAGCTTCGGGGTCATGAGCTTAAGAGCCAATGTAGCATTTTTGACATTCTTGTCGGTTTACTTATTACTTGTGGTTTATGTACATACGATTTAATTACAAACCTATGATTATTCACCAACTTTATGTTGACCGTTTTCGCAATGTATTTCTCAGGTAACTAAGGCATATTCTCATGGCATGCATGGAGTCATTTTGTGTATCAAGGATGACGCGTCTCTTTTTGGATTTCATGCACTTATGAACTATCGTTTGATTGTACTAAATTATTTCCTTAAACCTTTTCCAACTTTTGGGACCTATGTTTTATAACTTTGAATATTTTGAATGAATCAAACGATGTATTTTCCAAACGACACTTTAGGTCGTTCAATATATCCTTGTTTGTGTGCTATGACCGTTACACCATCAGGCATTCCATTCCGCTGCCATTCAGGTATTTTGGGGGTGTGACATATATTTAATGGAAAGCAAGTAAAATCTCGGTTTTTGAAGGAGTGGGCGGAATTAGTTGCTAGTCAACTAACCCAATTAACTACAAATGTAATAAAAATAAAATAACAAGTAACTGAATGTGTGTAAAACTAATATGGAGAAAAACTTGTTTACTTAGGTTTCACTACTCCCTAGCTATCTTTCTTTGATTGATAGATTTGTTACAATTGCGTGGATGACGGGTTGCATTCCTTAATACCATTCATGGGGGCGTGTACGTCCTTCCCCAACTCTATAAGATCCTATCTCTTCCTATGACGACACGTTTAGTATCTTATCATGGCCTCATTAATATTCTCTTATGCATTAAACACAACCAATTAATCATAGTACACATCCGATTCATGTTTCTTAAGACATCAAGCAAGTTACCAATAGGAGATTAGCCAGTTTTCTTAAGCCTAACATTGATATCATTCATCCAACAACAATTAATAACAAAACATCAATCAATAATTAATAGCTAGGTTTCATTACATCTAAGCAAACACAAACAAACCTAGACTAGCATGTTAAAAGAAAGATAAGCGTAAGATAAAATCAAACAACACATAAACATATTGAATGATTGATAGAATACTTATCTTCAATTAATCATGGAAGAAAAAAGGTTTAGAAACCTCAAAATAGCTGCAAAAGTCGACTAGGGTTCGTACCCTAAGTTTCCCCAAAGACCACACACAAAGAATGAAAATTATAAGAGTATATATAGATTTTACAACTTTGACGGTGTCACCTTATGGAACATGACGCTGTCACCTCGCCGTGTTTAGGGTTCCTTGATGGCCTAGATCCACTCTTGACGCCATCACCTTGTAAATTTTTCTAGGCCGTCTCCTTTTACTTCAATACGTAATCGCCTTGGTAAATTATAATGTGACGTCGTCACTCTTTAACTTCCAAATTCCTTTCTGGCGCGTCTAGTGTAAAATAATTAGCCACCTCTTTGTCAACAAGTGACGCCGTCACCAAGTAATGCCTGACGCCGTCAGGCACTGTTTCTTGCATAATTTGAGACTTTGTCCTATTCTTCACTTTTATGCTCCAAAAAGGTCCAAAATGCTTCCTTTTTCATTATTCCTCTCAAAAGTACCTAAATGACAAAAGGAACGATTTAAGACAATATTTTGATCATATAATCACGATTTAAGGCTTAAATGACCCCTTAAAAGCGTAACACTTTTCGTCTCAAAAGGGGTTGTATGAATCACCGTAAGGGTTTGGCTCGGGTTTAAAAGTGTACCACTTGTCCCCCGCTCCGTTGGTACGCGAAGATGCGTAGTCCGCAAAAGCTTGTTCGGGGATTTCCATGCAATCACGAGTGTCATGGGGACCACTACAATATTCACATGAAGAAGTGATTTTGTTCACTTGGCTTGAAGGTTTAGGAGCCTCGTAGGATTTCATGAGAAACTTGACTTGGTCCTCAAGTTCCATGATCCTTCGGTCGGGAGTGCTAGAATTATTTGTAGGCAAAGATATTGCCTTGATTGTTTTGTTAAAATCACGGGGATCATTCCAACTTTCATTGTCATAGAGAGCAAGATCTTCTATGAGTTCCCATGATTCTTCCGCACTTCGATCACGTAGCTTACCATCGGTCGCTTGGTCAATGTTTTGCCTTGTGGAGAGATTGATTTGGTCATAGAAGATTTGGACTTGGAGCCAAAGATCTATGCCATGATGAGGGACTTTTTGCAGTAAGTCCTTGAAACGAGTCCATGCTTCGTAAAGAGTTTCGCCTTGACGTTGTTGGAACATCAAGATGTCATTCCTTAACTTCGCGGTTCTTCCCGGTGGCAAAAATTGAGCAAGGAAACGAGAAGTGAGATCATCCCAAGATGTGATGGATCCCGCATGCAAACGCTCAAGCGATTGACTAGCTTGGTCACGTAGAAAGAATTGGAAGAGACACAATCGGGTCGTCTCTCGAGTTTCAACATGAAGGTCTATGGAATCTACGATTTTAAGAAAATCTTGAGGTGTTGATTTGGATCTTCGGAACGAAGTCCATGGAATGCGCATCCGCTTTGCACCAACCGGATGGTGTAGGATCGCAGAGGAGACACATTGGCTCCTTGAGTGAACTCAATGGTGTTTCGATAGCCTTGGTGGCTAGGACGGGAGTACTCTCCTAAAGTGTGGGCTCTAGGAGGTTGGTTTGGTTGTGGTGGGTTTTGTTGTGGTGGGTTGGCGGGGTCAAAGATATTACCATCTTCCATGATGTCAGATGGTAACTGTCACGAACAAAGGAACAAATAAAAAGATAGACTAAAGAGAACCTACAAAAATAAAAATAAAAATCTCACTAGAAAGGAATCTAATGAGTAGACCTAATAAAAATAAAATTCAACCTAATCAATAACTATTCCCCGGCAGTGGCGCCAAAAACTTTGATGCGATTTGGATTGTCACACAAAAGTTTTACTTCTCAAGGGGTCTTGAGAAGCTTACAATCCCCGCCAGGCAAGTGTACCTGACCGATTTAGTATAGTGTAGTGGTAAGAACCATGGAATTGATCGTCCTCCACAGGGAATAGTGTTCGTTAGGATTGAAAATGATCTAAACTAGGTCTAGAGGTGAGGGATGATTCTTTTTGTATTTTTATATTTAATGGAAAGCAAGTAAAATCTCGGTTTTTGAAGGAGTGGGCGGAATTAGTTGCTAGTCAACTAGCCCAATTAACTACAAATGCAATAAAAATAAAAAAATCAAGAAAATAAATGTGTGTAAAACTTATATGGAGAAAAATGTGTTTACTTAGGATTCACTACTCCCTAGCTATCTTTCATTGATTGATAGATTTGTTACAATTGTGTGGATGCCGGGTTGCATTCCTTAATACTATTCGTGTGGGTGTGTACGTCCTTCCCCAACTCTATAAGATCCTATCTCTTCCTATGACGACACGTTTAGTATCCTATCATGGCCTAATTAATATTCTCTTATGCATTAAACACAACCAATTAATCATAGTACACATCCGATTCATGTTTCTTAAGACATCAAGCAAGTTACCAATAGGAGATTAGCCAGTTTTCTTAAGCCTAACATTGATATCATTCATCCAACAATAATTAATAACAAACCATCAATCAATAATCAATAGCTAGGTTTCATTACATCTAAGCAAACACAAGCAAACCTAGCCTAGCATGTTAAAAGAAAGATAAGCGTAAGATAGAATCAAACAATACATAGACATATTGAATGATTGATAGAATACTTATCTTCAAATAATCATGGAAGAAAAAAGATTTAGAAACCTGAAAATAGCTGCAAAAGTCGACTAGGGTTCGTACCCTAAGTTTCTCCAAAGTTCCACACACAAAGAATGAAAATTAGAAGACTATATATAGATTTTACAACTTTGATGGCGTCACCTTATGGGACGTGACGTCGTCACCTCGCCGTGGTTAGGGTTCCTTGATGGTCTAGATCCACTCTTGACGCCGTCACCTTGTAAAGTTTTATGGGCCGTCTCCTTTTACTTCAATACGTGATAGCCTTGGTGAACTATAACGTGACGCCGTGACTCTTTAACTTCCAACTTCTTTTCTGGTGCATCTGGTGTATAATAATTATCCACCTCTTTGTCAACAAGTGACACCGTCACCAAGTAATGCGTGACGCCGTCAGGTACTGTTTCCAGCATAATTTGAGACTTTGTCGTATTCTTCACTTTTATGCTCCGAAAACGTCCAAAATGCTTTCGTTTTCATAATTCCTCTCAAAAGTACCTAAAATGACAAAAGGAACGATTTAAGGCAATATTTGATCATATAATCACGATTTAAGGCTTAAATGACCACTTAAAGCGTAACACTTTTCATCTCATCAGTAACTGATCTCAATAAACTCGTTAATTATCACAAGTTATAGTTATTTGGTCATATTATAAGCTAATTGATTCATATTTTTTGCAAAATAATTAGATGTTATGAATTCGGTTAAAACAATTGAGGAACATTCGGTTTTGACATATTCCGCTGTTACAGCTCAGTATACTGAAGAGATTGTTCCTTGCAAAACACAATGAAACGAAAATTGCTGCTAGTAAGATGATAGTTTGTATTTGTTTCTAAATTTTTTGATTATTATGTATTTTTGTTACTATAAATTACGTGTTATTCTGAAGTTCTAGAAAAATTAAGTGATTTGAAACTTATTAGAATTAAGCAGTTTTGACAGTATTAAATAGTTTTGATGTGATCTGTTATCAATAGAATTAAGCAATTTTTATAGTATTAAGTAGTTTTAATGTGATCTAATATTATTATAATTAAGCAGTTTTGCCAGTATTATGCAGTTTTTAGATAAGTTGATTTGTTAAATATATTATATGTGATTTTTGACTGTTGTTAAGCATATTTGTGTGTTATTGCATTTTTTTAATCGCTATATTTATTTGTGCCTTTATTTGACAGTGTGTATTGCCAAGTGAATGCATAGACTAAAAAAAAAAAGAAAAAAAAAAGTAGGCTTTTGGTCTAGTGGTATGTAAGTTGCCCACCAACCTATAGGTTGTAGTTCAAGTCTCGCTGGAGTCATGCACATGATTTTCTTTTCACTATCCCTATTGACGGTTTGGGACAGAGGATGAACCATCACCAATTTCGTTCTGTGAGTTGTTGCTCCTTCGTGCTTGTGCCGGTATTTCCAAATTATATTTTGCTATGCGCACTTGCTCTCCCCGGGTCTTTGAGCGTGCTCAGATTTCATTTGATGTGGCTCTTCGTTCTACTTTAGAGCGTATTGTCACTGCTTCTAGACCTGGTTTAGGTGATTGGCAATGGAGGCTTGCTACATTACCATTTGCATTCGGGGGCTTGGTGTTTATTCTGCAGATGACGTCTTGAACTATGCATTTCTTGCATCTAGACTTCAATCTGCTAGCTTATAGACTAAGTTGCTTTGACATTCTGGTATCGAAACTTATGGGCCTTCCTTTAATGATGCCTTGTGTGCTTTTAATTTGAAAATGGAGATTGACCTATTAAGTAATCCATGTGAGATCGCTGCCCCCAAACTCATGAAGAAACTGGCAGATATATATTTCACACGTGTTACCCAAACAGCCGAATCTACATTTTCTTTATTTACTCGACAGATGGCATTATGGAAATAAAAAATGGAGGATTACACTTCATATTGCTTAGGGTGGTTCCGATATCTGGATTGGGATAGACTATGAATGCGAGGACCTACCGGTGTGTGTTATGTTATCGGCTAGGTGTTCTCTTATTCTCTGTTCAGATGCCGTGCTCAGCTTGTTCTAGGGTCTTTACTGGGGATATTTACGGGGACCATGATGTATCTTGCGCTTGTATTATTGGTATTAAACACCGACATAACATGGTATGGGATGTTTTTGTTGACATATGTTCTCGGTCGGGGATTTCGGCTAAAAAAGAGGATGATATTGAGCTTTGTGGGGAAAAGGACAAACCCTTACATCCAGCTGATATGTTACTCTACTCGTTGGACGGAGGGCTTGACGTATCTGTTGATTTGACTGGGTGATCACCCTTGCCGCGAACAGGTATGTTTGATTTTGTGCCGGGTCGTGCGGTGTTTGAGGCTGCACACCGTAAACGCGTCAAGGATGAGGCTATGTGCGCGAATATTGGATATGGGTTCCTCCTCTTCTCTTTCTCTTCTTTTGGGGAACTTGAGATGGATGTAGTGACCTTACTGAAGAGAATTCGAAAGTTCTTGATAACCCAAGACATTAGAGCACGTACTGCTGCTCATATCTTTAGTAGGATTAGCTTTTGTATATCTAGAGGAGAGGAGTGTGAGCAGTATCTCGACTCCCCACTAGTTTCTTGTAAATCTTATAAGTTTCTAATAAAGTGATAATAATAATAATAATAATAATAATAATAATAATAATAATAATAATACGTTATAAAAAAGATGTTAAAAACTGGCCTAATATTATAATAATATCCTTAATGGGCTTTGACTTGACTCGGTAAAGACACAACAAACTTTTAGAATCCATTTAGCAATATAGGCCCATAGCTTAAAATTGTGCCCTAGCAACCATCTTCTAGGCTTATTACTATATATATAATGTCCCGTCAGATACGACGCAAGGATTGTCGTTTTGGGCTTGCAGTTTTTGGGCCCGGTCCATTGCTATTGTCTAAGTTGGGTGTGTTAGCCCTTTTACCTTTTTTATAACGTTGTTTTGTATTTACGAGGCCACCGCCTGGATATTCATTGTGATCTGCTCCTTCCTCTTTTTTTCGACCTTCTACTGTCAAAGGATCAAAGTTATTAACATTTTTCGTAGTGATAAAAATTGTGTGGTAAACATATTTCATGAACCTCCTTCATTCCCACCTTGATAAAAGTTCTCACCGATTTTTAGGGTAGAGGCTGTGGTGGTGGGATAGGGATCGTGGTGGTCTTGATTCAGGTATGATCGGGGTACTAGAAGACAGCTACGCAATTCAAAAAGGTATGTGCTCTCATTATTGTCGGAGTTTCTTGATTTTTCTGTGTTGATTATTCATATGATTTGTGGGTTTTTGATGATTTGTGAAAAAAAAAATGAAACTAAGGGTTTACTTATGATTTTCGGATTGACTTTTGTTATTAATATCTTTTGTGGATTTGATGCCTACCATGTGTTTGATGAATTGCTTGAGAAGGTTGTCTAACTTTTCCTAACTGCTTAGATTTAGGGTTAGAATTCATTTTCTAACATCATTTGGGTAGGGTTTAGTTGGTATACTTTAATCAGGAGGGGCAATAGATAATATCGTCTGAGTCACGTTTTAATTGATTTGCGTTCACCATACTCCTGCTGCAATAGATAATATCGTCCGAGTCATGTTTTAATCGCGATACAGATGAGGCTATTGAAATCCCTTACAGTTTCAGAGATTGAGTAGGACATCGAGGAGTGATGCAAGTATTTCTTATGTTTAATCTTAAATTCTATATAATTTAATTTAGTCGACAACTGATGTAAATCTTAAAAAAAATATATATAAATCAACTAATGTATATAAGGGGAACATTATAAGGTGATTTGTCATTTTCCATTTTTTTTCTTTCATTTTATTGATAACGATTGATAAGATGCTTGCAACTAAGAATGTTATATGCTGATATACGTTCTGATGTTTTACAGGTTACAATTGTATCTAACGATTTTGGATAAAAGTTGGTGCAAAGAATGCCCGGATGCCAAGGATTGTATATACATGTCATTAACAATGTGTATTCACAGTGGAAGATGTATGCAATCAGAGGGAGTGGAAATCCAACAACCAATAGTCAAAGAAATCGATATGCTTCACCCGCAAATCCAAATGTTAAGGAGTTACGAATCTTTTCTTATTTGGTTGGCCTGCTGCTTGAAATCATTGCTCTTTTTGACGTAAGGATATGCAGCCTCTATCTGTGTCACCATGCTGGATATGCAGATGGTAATCTCGGTTTTCAGGTTACCCAAATGAATATGATGTGATGTATCACGCATTCAAGCGAATGACAGTTGATCAACCAAAACTGATATGACCTGTCATTGGCATATATGATACATTACCAGCCTATAACAAGTATGTATAGTAGTTTTCTTCTAGACATAGCAAGTATGCACCTAGGATCTTCTAACAGTATCCAAATGTTGTGAAAAACTTCCGTAGGAAATGGCAGGAAGTTCATAAAGCAAGAAAGCTTTACTGCTGAGGAGCTTGATGCTTTAGTGTCTGCTAAAATTAGCAGGAAGTGGACAGAGTTGGATTGCAGATAGGAGAGGGGAAACCGGTCCTACACCGTCCATGGATAAGTCAAGAGGAGATGGGGGTAAACATCTATGGACTCAAGGAGCCTAAAATAGAGGACTCAAAATCTGAGATATCATGGGAAAACATTGTTGGATATACTCGGTAGAAAAGGTATGGAACTTAGTATAACATTTTAGTATCATAGCTAGAAGCCTAGAACACATCTTTTTAAACTCATCCTTTGTTGTAATATAAAATTGATATGTTTTAACAAGTAGAAATGGATTGTTTATGAATTCTTCGTGACATATTAGTAACTAATACACGCAATGTATTTAACAACTATACTTTGAGTTACCTCCTTAGTAGATGTGGCAAAAAAAAAAAAAAAAAAAAAAAAAAAAAAAAAAAAAAAAAAACTCTCAGGTCTAAGAAGAATGCAGAAATCCGTAGGTAGATAAACACAGAGGCATTTCATCGTTGATAATGTAATATTCAAAGATTTGATGGCCGTAGATGTAGTAATGTTTGCCGTTGCTAGAGCATGATAGTATTTTGAGGTATATGCTTGCGATACCCAAATCTTCAACACCATTCGGTGAGCATCTGTGAAAATAAAAATATTTGTCCGATGCATTTTTCAAGTTGTGTGACATAGGGGTATGGAGAAGAAGAGTAGCCTACCAGGGTTTGAACAACATTTGATTGATGTACTATCAAACCCAAAAAAACCTAAAATTGTTTTTTTAGTCTGTTTTTGGTTCTTATGATCTGGGTTTAGTTTAATTGATTGACTGGTGTGTTTTTTATTTATGGGTTTTCATTATAGGTTTGTTGAATTGACTGCAAGGTCTTTCTATGCGATATAACTGCAACCGGAGATAATGAACCTTAATCTGGGAGGAGTGAAAATCGTGGCTTTATTGTTGAAGCCCTTAAGAGGTTTTTTACATTTTCTTTCGTTGAACTTTTGTCAGACTGACGATTAACGCGTGAATTAGGCTGTTTACCGACAATTTTCATTTAATTGAGAGTATACGATAGTCATGTATTTTTTAGTACCTTAATGTTTACAAACGTTGGCGTCTAAATAAAAACGGCGGCTAATTTTGATATGGGTGTTTTAAACAGAACTTCCGTGCTTATGAAAACAAATCATATTTGAAAGGTGTACATCCTCAGGTTCAATCTGATTCGTCTTTACAATTTTTTAACTTTATTTTAATGGTTTTGATCATATGAGTCATTATTGATGCAGATCCCTGTTCTCGAGATTTCGAAAGCCTCTGTCTTTCAGAGAGTAATGCAATACCTCGCTATGGTGAGTCGCGCAAACAAATTGCAACTAACGTTTTTACGGCGTTCTGCCATTGATGCTAATATATTTATTTTGTTTGATGCAGTTGTTTACAGAGGTTCTCTTCTGGAATTTTCATCGATGGAATATGTACCCTTTCATTATGTCTGCTGGGTATTTTTCGAGTAACCATGATTGTTTTTCTAATTATATAGTAAAGTCAGTAAATCATGTGCATTGGATTGAATGTTGATAAGACAAAATATTTTTTGCTCATAGGGAGTGATTGTTACACGTTATCCGGTTGGCTTATTTTAAGCAATTTCGAAATCTGCTTCAGCATATTTAGTTTAACATGTTGTTAGGAGCCCTACGATAATTGGATTAACTGCAGCGACTGCACGAGTGGTAAGACCATATTTCAATTTTGTGTTCCGAGTCGTTTCTTTCCTCCATACTGTACACGAAAAATGAACATCTTTCTTGCCATTGCAGGGGAAGGTAGTTGATTTTCACGGATGACTCATTCGCGATTTTGTATCATGGTTAATGAAGTAGTGGCGGGGGGAAATAGGTAAGTGTTACCTTATTATACGCTTAACTGGTAAATAATTGTCCGTGTTCTCATTTACGGGAGGCTGTTATCTAATTGGTACCTAATTACCCATTATTGGGACCCAAATATCTGCTGACCAGTTAACAAATACCGCTACGGAAAATGGGATTAGGATGACGCTTGGCCGACAAGATGTAACAAGGCGCCTATTGTGTAACGGTGATTTGATGTTTGGTTCAAATTGTCAGAGACTTCTGGCTGT